>BSBK01004437.1:0-600000 GCA_027943335.1 Chamaecyparis obtusa
CTACTTTCTCAACAATTGGCTGGGAGAGAGGTTCACTGGTGGGAGAAGGTATGGAATAAATTCTCTTGGCCAAAGTGCAATTGCTTCATTTGGACTCTGGCATGGAACAGGTGCTTGACTTGGGATAATATTCAGAAGAGAGGCTTTATGGGTCCTTCGAGGTGCGTTCTTTGTGGTGGTGGGGAGGAAGATGCTCAACACCTATTCTTTCATTGCCCTTTCACCTTGCAGTTATGGCATTACTAGTGGGATGCTTGGAAATGTCCCTGCACTCATGCTTCCTCTTTGGCTGAGTTTTGGATGAGATTGGGTAAGCCCCCCACCTCGGCTCCCTTCCTGCAAGATACTTGGTATGATGGCCCTATCTTCTTGTTGTGGCAAGTTTGGTTAGAAAGGAACCGTAGAATCTTTAGAGGCGAGAACTTGGGGCTTCAACAGGTTTGGATTAGAATTCTGGGTATGATCCAAGAAACGGTTGCAGCTAAGAGCGAGATTGTGTTGCCTCTAGAGAAAGGCGTTGCTGAAGTAGTTGGCAGGTTTGGTATACAAGAAATCTCTCCGGTCTCAGCTTGTGTCAGGAGAGGGAGACGTGCAAAGCAAAGAGTTCAAAGGCTAGGGAAGTGGGCTGCCCCCTCCTAAGGGTTTTTTGAAAATTAACACAGATGGGTCCTCCAGGGGTAATCCTGGTTCAGCTGGGATTGGTGGGATTGGAAGGGATTATTCGAGATCTGTGATTTTTGTCTTCTCGGCCAATAAAGGGGTTCAGACTGTTAATAAGATGGAAGGCTTGGCCATCCTATATGCCTTGAAGCGAGCTTATGCTCTTAGGTGGCGGAAGGTGATTTGTGAGGCTGATTCTCAGGTCCTAGTTAATATGTTGCTAGAGAGGAAGACCTCAGATGTTAGCTGGCAGTTGTCTTTGATAGTGCAGCAGATATTACAAGTTAGTTCGTTAATGGATTTAGTTCATTATGCTCATATTCCAAGAGAGTGGAATAGGGTGGCTGATTGTCTGGCAAAATGGGCGTCAGAAGCTATAGATGGCCGGAAGATTGAGGAGAGGGAGCAGATGCCTTACAAGCTTTGTCAGGACTTGGAGAGGATTTTGGCTAATGATAATAGTGGTGCTGGGGAGTGATGTTCTTGTGGGTGGTTCTGGGGAGTGCTCTTAGTGGTTCTGGGGATTGTTGTTTTGTTGTAATTTGTTGTCCTAATTTCTAATAAAGTTTTTACCCCTCTTTTTTCAAAAATAAATAAATAAAAATAAATAAAAATAAAAATAAAAATAATATATATATATATATATATATATAGACACACACACACACACACACAATAGTACATGTAATGATGTTTTAATTATATTACTCTTCAATATAGTATGCATATCATCTTTCCCCATTAATCATACCACTCCTTTTTCTTCTAATGCTACACCTGCAAAATTTTGCACATTCATTCTAATTTATCTAGGGAGCTTTCTATTCTTATTTTATTTTTTCTCCCTCTTCTTTCCTGCCTAGTTTTTCATGCCTTCCCCCTCCCCTTTTATCTCTTGCAATAGGCTTGGTCTGCTACTTTTCTTACAATTCTTGCACTCTCTTTGTTTCCTGATGATGGATCACGAAGTGTGATCCGAAACATTGATCCAAAAACTACACACAATCAAATTCAGAAATGCATACGTAATTAAAATGGATTGTGGAAATCTAATATCATTAATTTTAAATATTTTACATGGAATTTTCACACAAAAAATACATGTTTTTTCGTCAAAATGAGATTTTTTAGGGATTCTTTGGAAGAATAGGCTAGGATTTTGCAAGAAGAAGAAGAATGAATAAATGGAATAGAGGAAAAATAGATTTTTAGACAAGAAAGATGATCAAACTACCTCCTCCATCTTCAAACTTCAAACTTTGCCAAAAATCCAAAAATTGAAAAACTTGCAAAGTGAGTCCCACCAGGCGTGCCAGAATGTAGGCTAAGGAATTTGGAACCTGTTACCTGTCTTGAAAGGCTGAAACAATCAAATGTTAAAACTAATCTAACATGTTCATGAATCATAAAAAATGTAAGACAATGGAAACAAAACCCAGCCACCTCCAGATTGTTGCTAAAACAAGTGCTATACAACACTGTTTGATTTGCTTCAATGAGAGGGATGTGGATGTGCTCTCAAACGCATGGAGAGGGATTTGTGGTGATGCATAAATGAAGCTTAAGCTTGAAATATGAACTAATATTAATCCATTAAGCTATTCTAGGATGTGTTAGAAAACATGAAGAACATGAAGAAATCTAACAATTAGGATTTATGCTAAAATGATTTAGCTAAAAATGCTCATGATAACAATGCATAAATGATGAAAACTAATCTAATAATTTTCTCTTGGAAGGAGGAGTATTTATAGGATTTGGGAAGGGCTTGGGTTAGGAGGTTGAGTCAAGGTTAGAGGTAAGGTTAAGGATAAGGATAAGGATTGAAGACTTTCTAGAAGAGTCTAGGGCTTTTTAGGATATTTAGGAGTTTAGGAAATACATAAATATTTATTTATTGCAAAAGCTTTTGGGTTAAGGATTTCATTCATGAGGCTGTAAGAGCCTTAAATGAGTGTGTAAGAGGCTTAAATGAGTCTGTAAGGCTCATTAGGGGGAGATTTTGACTAGAAAGTCAAGGAGACTTGGATTAGGCTAAGAAATGTAGGAAACATCTCCTAAATAGGTTTAGGGAAGTTTAGAAGGGTTTAGGAAAGGTTAGGAGATTCTAGGGTTTTAAGGCTTTAAATAAATATAAAATTTATTTAGGGAATGTGACATCATTTATTGAATATTGATTCAATAAAGAGAGGAAAATTGCTTAAAATTGTTTTAAGTGGTTTGGGGAAAGATTCTTTAATTAAAATAAAGAAAATTAATGACATAAAAATATATTAATTAATTAAATAAATAATTAATTAACAAATGATGATGTCATCAGGGGTTTTTAGAAAAATAAAAATACTTTTATTTTCTAAGGATTTTTAGGTGTCTACATTTTTCCCCTCTTTGATGCGATGCCGCAAGTGGTCTGATGTCAAAGACAAGAAAATAAGATGCCCCAGGCTAGAATTTTAGAGGAATAAGGGGTTGTGCATTTTGAGGTGTCTACAGTTTTTATGTTTATGTAAGAAAAATAAATTCTCTCTTTTTTTTAAAAATAAAATATTATCTTTTGTAATTATTGAACAATTCTAAATTAATCTATTAATAAAAATTGAATGTATTAAGGGTTGATGTTGTCTTCTCTAGACAACATGTTCTCAAAGAACAACATGTTTGATCTTAATTTAGTGATGGAGATGTCTGCAATTCACTAGTTCACCACTAAAGACTCCAATGTAAACCTTTTAAGTGAAAATTGTGTCTCCACTAAGGATGTCACTTGTATACGTGTCATATGACAACATTGTGAAATTCTTTCATAGATTATAGCTGATGTGCATGACCTAAAGACTAAATTGCACAAAAAGAACAACGTATGAAGCTTATGATGAAGTACAATTGCAATTTATGCACAAGTTTTAGAACATCTTAATTTATTTGGGTCTTAAGTTGAACACACATATCAAGAGAAAGGAATCATTTCACATTCTACTCACTCTCATATTTTTCATGCATTAATGTTCTCTCTTAGCAAAGCTCCATTTTGTATCACTCTTTAAATTATAAAATTGTATGATGGCTAAATTACTAACTAGGTAATGTTCAATTATTTTTTTAAAAATGATATTATTAAATATAAGTTTAGATAATCTGATGATTTTTTTTTAAAAAAATAAAATCAAAATGATTTATTATGAAGATAAATAGTTGAAAAACCTTGTTTTAAATTGAGGCTAGCAATATGGCACATCTAATTTTTTCTCAAAATAATGAAAGAATGTTTTAGTATTCAATATCCCTGTCCTCTTATGCTTTTAAACTCAAATCTAATATGTGGGATTAGAATCATTATTTTGATTGTAGTGTAGATGGAAGTAGGTAATGCTAAGTATGCTTTTCTTGTATGAAAGGATTAGGATGGTTATAGTAATGTTTATATCCGATTCCAACTTTGGTTGGTATGATAATATCATTTTAGTGCATTCAATATGATTATAAGGTGATTGTGAGAAATAAAGTCTATTCCAAGCTTCTCTTTACCTACTATTTTTTTCATAAGTCTGACTACCTTGGTTATTGATAAGGTACACAGATTAGATTGTAGTGAGAGGAATTAGGATTTTTTGTGAATGGATCTATTCAACATCACCTTTTCTACTCCAAGTCTAGCACATTTTAAGATCATCTCTCCTTAAGATAAGATTACTTATGATTGGAGTTCACTCATCTTCTAATAGTTTCAAAACATATATGTTCTAAAGTTATTTTTAGGCAAGGGATTCACAACTTGTGCTTATTATTTCTTTGCAATCATTAGAGCTAGTAGATTTCCAATAAAGGCCATGACTTGACATGTGGTACATACTATTCTCCACTAGTAGGTGACATTCTTTATTTATTGCATTATTGGGAGTTGGCATCTTGGTTTGGTATGGGGCTTTAAGAGAGCACATGAGAGTGTTGAAAATGCATGTTGTACACATTGCCTTATAATATTTATGATTAAATAAGCAAAAAATTATTTAATGATCTACACCTTCAATTGTAATGTTAATAAAGTAAAAAATAAATATTTAATTATGGTGCATCTTAGAGATGTGGATAAATTGCAAGTTAGACATTCTTGATAACACTTCTATGAGACACATAAAAATGTTTAATGTGGGTGGTATTATTGAGAAAATATTTGTTATTAGAAAAACTTAGTATCAAATATTTAATTTGGGATCAAGTTAGCAAGCTCATGATTTTGAAGCAAATGATTTATGCAATACCACGTAGTGGTTTTATCCAAGCTTGTTCTATAAAAGAAATTATATGAATAGTTGTTGAGATTTGCTTGTGTGTAACCTTTTTCTTGTTGGCTAAGGTTGGATTAATCATATCTCCTTGGCTACACATATCAAAGTATGATTTGGGATATGAAATACATGGTTCTCATTTGCTCATTCACATAGATGAATGCAACTAGAGTGTTTGATATTTCAAAGTTCTTATGTGAGAATATAATTGGTGTATTACAATCTTGTTCTTGAGATAATACATTGAGTATTGTAGGTGCTTTTGTATGTTGCTTTTTCCCTTGACAAGGGTTTTCCATAGTTTTTATAATGTTATTTTGCTTTTTTTTTTCTTGCATTGTGTCCATTATTAGTACTTATTTTCTCTTTGTTTATCTAATAAGAGATCTATGGAAACAATTTATTTTGCTTGTAATTTCCTTTTACAAAGTATTTATTTGTAATATGATTTATGTGGAATGATCCTATTGTCATGTTATCTCTTGCTTTGGTGCATTTGAATTGATGTGTGTGTTTTAAGTTTGAAATGCTATGTTGTGAAGCATTGTGTAGTTTTGGTTCAACTTGTGAATAATTGTCATGTAATTGATGTGCTAAATTGTGTTGTGCATATAGTTTGATGTGGTTAAGTGGTTTGATCTATGTTTTCATATGTATGGCTATATGTATTTTATAATAATGAATCAATCAAAATAATCACTATTATTATTTCACCTTTTTCTGGGTTTGATTGTGTATTAATTTTTTAGCATCAATTGAACCCTTAAAAAAGTGAAACATTTATATGGATTGTGGAAATTTAATAGTGTTGAGTCACTATTATTGTTAAAGAATTAGACTATTGGTTATTGGATAAATACTTCTTTGGATTCATTGATGGTTGTGAAGGAAAGGGATTTTCTCTAATATCTAGTTCAATGCCTTCCTTGATTGGCAACAAAGTATTAAATAAATTATCTTGTAAATTCTAGTATAAGACACTTATAATTGTATTTTATACTAAGATCACTAGTGTATATGACAACTGATTGATGACCTAATGTTTTTAGTGTATATTACATTCAAGGAGGGTTGTAGTACTTGACCCATTATATACTAATTATATTGAGATGTATTTATTGTACCCAATGTATTGAGTTTAATATTCATTATGTCAAATCTATTGATAAAATTATAAAAAATACTAATAGATACACTAATTACTAACATTAGAACTAAATAAATTTATCTCCATAGGTTCCTTTTTCTCTCTCTTAACCTTTCCTCAAGTGTCATCATTTAGTAGGAGAAAATAAATGACATTTATTACATTCTTAGTAGACTCCTATAGGCTCCCTCTAAGGGGTTTACAATGTTTCCCATTTTGATTTAAATTCAATAAGGATTTCATGATAAAGCTTCTCATGCTACCAGTTATAAAATATTGGCTTCTATTGAGGAGGTGAGAAGCACTTACAAATAGATCCCATTGGTCAAGTGTGTATTAGTGTCTGTTCTATGATTGCATCTAACAAGTTTGGCTCTATATTATGCCTTTGATATTTGCTTCTACAAGTGTCAATGTTTCACTCCATTCCTCATTGCCCTATAATATCCATGATGTTTGAGCAGAAAATTGATGTCCATACAATAATCATGCACCTCTAGGAAAATTACTAAAGTTATATTGGGTTTGTCACCTTACAAATAAAACTCTTAACAAGAGAAGAGTCAATGATTACGACCTCCTTTAACTGTTCCAAATCAAACTTGGCAATGTTTAGCACTTCCCATTTTCTATACACAAGGTATACTCTAAGGTTTATGGTTTAAGATGATTTCCACTCTCTGCATTTCATTATGTGATACTATCATCATCATAACTAGCATTAATCTTTTCTCCACACACTCATCCAAGTGCCTAACAATCCTTAACAATTTCTTTGCACCATTTTCAAGCATCAAGGATGTCATCATGACCTTATCATATTCTTATGTTACTCCCCTATTGTAGGATAACCATGTAAGTGAAATATCTTACTTTTTTGGGATTCCCAATGGAGAAGCCAACATATTATTCAAATCTATGGAACAACTATCACCACATGTGTGGGATGATTGTTGAAACATCTTCTTCACAAATGAGTGAGGTTCACCATGTATAACAAATATATTCAATCCTTGGTGGGTACCTTAAACAAGTGCCATCCCACTTAAATCTTCCCACTCTAAAATATTTTGGCTAATGATTTAAAACTCTATGTGACAATTCATAAAAAAAAATCCAATTTGTGTTGGTATGTTTATTTACCTTCATGCCATATTATAAATGAATTTAAAATTGTTAATTTTGGTTGCACCTTTTTATATTGCTTTTGATTTTCCAATTAGATGAATCTTTATTATTACTGTGTTTATTATTATCATGGAATTACATTTTTATAATTATAGATCTTGAATAAAATGGTAGAGCTTGAACATCAACTTCATTTCTTGTTCCTTTAACAAGCTTTTTAGAAGCTACCCAATTCACCTCTTCTTTCATGTCCCTTATGACACAACTAACTCTTATAACTCTTGGGTTATCTTGGGATGTACTGTTAAAATTTAATTTGAGCATCCCACAAGGTAGAGATTCCATTTGATATTTCTCGACTATTATCTTTGGTTGACCCACAAGATCCACGCATAGATATCTTTTAACAATCACTATTACTAATCTTAGAAAATTATATAAAAACTAAAAAATATATTTTTAATACAAATTTTTTATTATGACACTTCAACAAATATATTATAAAAACTATAAAATAAATTTCTCTTCTAAAATAGTAATAGAAAAACAAACATAAAATTCGATAACTATTTTATCAAAACATTTTTACATCAAAATTATTAAATTTAAAAAATTAATAAACATAAAGTAAAATCCCCAAAAAAATAGAATATATGATAAATTTTTAAAAGATAACATGAATTAACCACCATTAATACTTATACCTATTTATAACCTTTAAAAATATATAAAACCGGATTCAAACTCAAATACAATATTCTTTTATCAATAAATTTACACCAAACCTTTATTATATTTTAATATTTAACAAAAATTTTCAACCTACTTTCGAAATATAATGTACTCTAAATAATTTTCTTTTTGAGGTGTTTTGTGGTCCTCTATCATGTAATAAATTTTTTCCATATAAATGTTGTATATTCTAAATAAAAGCAGCCATGTAATAATTACTTAGAATATTGTCCGCCCCTTTTGTTTGAACGGTGACTTTGTAGGCCACTATGAGAATATTGCTACTAACTTTAATAATGGAACATCTTGCTGGCATATTCACATAATAATCTTTTCCTTATGAAAACATTTGCTTTTGTATTTCAAAGTACATTAAAAGAGTTGAATGTTTGCTTTGCTTTTTGGTTGGAAGAAGTTACTAAGTACAAACATAATGAAGTGCTTTTAATATCTCTTAATATAATAATAAATGTGTTAACCATGTGGAACATAAAATAATAAAAAAAATTCTTTGGAAGTATCTTGTGTTACTTTTGGTTGGTGAGTCCCAAAGGGAAAAAAAAAGGCATAAATTGCTTTTGACTTCCCCCATGCAACTAAATCCTTCCTTTGAAAAAGAAAATGACTTTAATTTATTCCTAAATTAAATATCTAACAAATAGCGAGAATGATAATTATAGCTTATTACATAAAAAATAAATGCAATTAGACCAAATATTAAATGGAAAATTAAATAATTAAATAAATAAAATATATTTTGTTTATAATTTATTGAAAAAATATATCATAAAATAATTTATTATTAGATAAAGATTTGATATTTGTTAGATGATTTTTAAGTAATGCTTTTGATTAGGTATGTAGAAATTTTACAAAGATTTTCAAAAGGTACAGTACAATAGACTTAAGTTTATAAAAAACTGAAGGGAAATAACACAACCAAGACAAAGAGGTACAAATGCAACCAAGTTGCCAAAACAACAAAGAATTAAGACCCTCAAGCTCCCAATTAAGCAATGTTAGGCTTAGAATGAATTAGTCTTTCGCCCAACACTTGAGTAAGAGTTCGAGAGAGAATAAGGAAGACCTTTCATCCTTCTTACAACAGCACAAGGAGAAGTAGGGGGGATCAACCCATAGAGAACTTGTCAGCGTGTGAAGAGAGCCAAATAGCGATTTTTGAGTAATGTTTTTCTAAATTTTTTTTATGTTTTTTAATTTTTGGTTTCTTAATTTAATTTGTATATGGAAATAGATTCTACATATACGTAAAAATGAATCTGATATGTAATTTGAATTTCACTTAGAAAACTATCTATCTCAAATCTATAAATTATAATACTTTGCATTGACTTGTTGGATCTATTTATAAAGTGGGGTGTGTGCGCTAGAAAGTAGTCACACTTCTGCGAATCATTACATTCAAGAACACTCAACGATGAGGTCTCAAATATCGATTCACAACTCTCTATTCGTGGAGTGCAAAGGTTGTGTATGAGGCCCTTAGATTGACCTTGTTAACCCATGCAAGTACACGAAGAAACGAGAGATTCAAGGATGAGAAGCAAGAATGCTAATCTCCATTGATATTCAAGTTATTGCATGTAAATGAAACTAATCTAGATGATAGCAATGCAAAGAAGCAAACTATTCTATTGAAATGGAAGTTTTACTCTCCTTTGCTAATTAAACTATATGAAGATTAAGCTAAAACAATGAAAGAGACTAAGCTAAGATGCTATGAAGATTAAGCTAATATGTAAATGTGAAAGCTAAAATGAAATGATCTTCAAAGCTCCAATGTTGCCAAGAAAACCTGCAGCATAACAATACTATGAAAATTTTGGATTTCAAATGAGAAGGAGAGGGCTCCTTATATAAGAAACTATGGAAGAGAATGCATCTCCAAGAGCAATGTGGGATAAATGTAAAAAGAGGAAAGAAAGCTCGTTTTTAGAAAGTGTGTAGAGAAAATGAATTTTCTTTATTTTTATTTCTCTTTTTTATCACAAAGAGCTTTAAGTGGATTTTTTTATTTATTTAAAAGAATGATTCTCTTTTAATTAAACAAGATAACATTATTTAATTAAAAGAGAGATATTATTCTACATAAGATAAAATTATTTAACTAAAAGAGATTTTAATTAAATAAAATTATTTTATTTAAGAGATATTTCTTTTTTAATTAAATAAGGTTATTTTATTTATTTAAGAGAGAATATTTCTTTTAATAAAATTTATTGATGAAATGATCAAACCTTAGGGAAAATTGAAATGATTGAATTAATTAGGATTGATCAAAGAAATTGATTTGAATTTTGAAAAACATTGATTCAAGAAATTTGATAATTTAATAAATGGGGCCCAAAGTCTAGGTGACCATTTTAGGGTGCATACATGGTGATGTTGAGAGACACTATTTGGGAACTTGATAGGCAATATTTTGTTCTATTTTGGTCAAAATCCTAGAAAAATATATTTAATAACGATAAATAAATATCAAAGATAATATGAAAGCATATCATGTCTACGATGATGACACAATTATGATGCTTTACGTTGTTCACAAAAGGATACTCCTAATGACCCCAAATGATAATAGTGATTAGGGAATATCCTTCAAATACACTACCTTGATATGTAAATTAAAATAATAAACATTTTAGTACATTCATAATGACTAGTAAGTGTTTGGAATTCAATCCATGATATAATTGGCTAATAAATTAGGTTATTGGAACACCTTTAAACTACAAGATCAAATACAACTATCTTTGTGTATAACTCAATTAAGCAACATTGAATGAATCACATGAAAGGATACAAAAATTATGGATACATACAAGGCATAAATTTAAATGAGAAAGGCTTATGAAAAAGAACCATCAACAAAAATACATTCATAGTTGTACTAGGAAAAAATTTAGATCTAATACAATAGGTATCTTCATATATTCTCCATTTTCAAACTACTAACATAAACCATTCTTAACTTTTTTTGCAATACAACACATTAGACCAATATCTAGCTAATTCAACCTTGTTCCATTTGTGTGAGAAAACATATCTAGCCACACAAACATTCGCAAGGAATTCCATTCATCTAAATTTTTATTTACTAATACAAAGTACCAACATGTATACAACCATCTCATGATTGTATCATAACATAAATATGGCACACATTACATGACATGACTCCTTCATATGGATGAACACTACTCATTACAAGCCAACGCCACTCACAATTGGTCAGAGGATGTTGATCAAATTCATCTAAACTAGAACAAAATTTTGAATGCTTACAACTGCTTCTAGTAGCTCTAAGAATCCCCTAAAACACCACCATCCTCCTAGTTATCAATGCATGTTCTCCAACAATTTTATAATTGCAACTACACTCTCATTCGTGGTACACTCCAATGATACACTAATACATTTATGTTATTGTGAATCATCCATAGAAAGTTGTGGTAGAGAACATAAAAAGCAAGACTTAGACATGCCTTCATGCTAAACTAAAATATCCAAAATGAGTAGGCACAAGAGGTTGGCTCCACTTTTTGGTAAAAAAGTAGAAGTGTTTTTCCTAATTTTAAGAATTTTTCACAATTGATCTAAAAATTTGAAGCACTTGAATATTGAATATTTAAAAAGTTCACTAATATGAAATGTATTACTTTGAGTTTAGTTTCCTAATATGTAATTTATTTAAGTACCCAGATGATACAGATTATTTTTTAATAAGCGTGTCTAAAAACAACTGTTTCAAAGTCACATTTTCAAGTCCATACCATTTCAACCACCATATTTTGACCTAAATAAAAGTATTTTTCTGAATCCTCGTAGAAGAAGATCTATAAGACACTGAAGATCGATGGGGATAATTTTTTGTAGTTTTTTTGTGTTACTCCTATTTGAGCATTAAGGATTGTCATTAGTATCATTCAGTCATTCGGTCGGTAAAGGAGACAAAAAGGATAGTCGGTCAATATACATAAACCCTATACACCAAGAAGGATACAAGACAGATCTCTAAGTTACCCGAACATGGCTTTGACCGAGTATTATTACCGAGCCAGATGATCACCGAGTACCTAGCACAATGGTCACTGAGCATTCATATGAACCGAGCACCAGTTAATTACCGAGTGGTGAATGCAGTGAACATTGAGTAAAATAGGAAATGACATAACATTTTGAAATGGCACAAACATCAATGCAAATGGTTTGCACCGACCAGAAAATGGTTTACGAAGATCGAGACATAATTAAATATGGATGTAATTATTTAAATTGTTGATGATTCCTATGTACTGTGAGATCTAGCTTATTAAGTTTTACCGTTGATCTTAGGTTTTCTAAGATATTGTAAAACCCTAATTAGGTCAAGTTAGTTTGATATAAATTTTGTAAAGATGTCATTATGACAGAGTATCATCAAGGAGTAGCCACACTCAAGACATTAGAAGATCAGACAAGGTTTTTGATATAAGGATTTGAGAGAAACATTTAGTTTTTTCAGAACAAACACAAGGCTACTAAGCAGAACAGAAGGAAACATACATCACTATAAGGTGATATCTTTATATTATTTCATAGATTTGAATCAGGCAAGTTAGAGTTGCTAATTACAGATACATCTTACTGTTACTATTTATCCATTGTAGAAGATTCAAAATCTCCTAACATAGTGGACTTAAATGTTCTTAGTTAAATATATTAATCGAGTACACACATATATTGTGTTGTTAAAATCCTCTAACCAGGTAGATCTAGTTGATCTTATTGTTACTCCTAATAGGGTAAGATCACCAGAAGTGATCACAAATTTGTAGCCTTAACCGACATACTTTGTTACTGCAGTAGTGAAGCTTTGTGGGTGTCATCCCCACCACAATTTTTACCTTCTTACAAGGGTTTTTGCGATGCAAAAATACTTTTGTTAAGTGTATGAAGTTTCATGAATGGTTTATTGTTTTGGTTATATGCAATTACATTTTCAATTATATTTAAATATATGAATTCAGTCGGTTAATGCTATCTATATCTACAAAGTTTTAGTCTTGAAAAGTTTTGAAGGTACTGATTCACCCCTCCCCTATTAGTACTTATCTTTCCATAATCCAAACAATTGGTATCAGAGCTAGCTCTCTTGTTAAGGAAGGCAAGCGTAACAAGAAAGAAACTTGGCTATTGAAGATAGGAGGCAAATGACTGATAAGTTGCAAGAGAAGGAATCTGAGATACTGAGACTCACTAAGAATCACTTTGAAATCTCTAATCAGATGGTTGTCATAAGTCAGGAAGTCAACTGAGTAAACAGTGAGCTTACAAGGAAATTGGAAGTCATCGTTGAATTAAGAGAAGAAAATGAAAGATTGAAGAATGAGGTAAAGATACAACACCAACATAATGAGATGATCAAGAAAGATAAAGATAATACTAAAAGAATGGATGAATTTATGATTAGTCAAAAAAGACTTGATATCACAACTAGTTTAGGCTACACTGAGAAAGGAGAGTCATTAAGACAAGCTGAATAGAAGAATGCCTATGCTAATTCAAGGGAAAAGAAGCTATCATATTATCATTGTGGAAAACCAGGCCACACATCAAATGTTTGCAAAAGCAAAGAAACAAGTATTACTAAATCCATTCCTAAATTTCATGGTTTTTGCTATAACTGTAACAAGTATGGACATCAAGTACATGAGTGCAGATCAAATTTGAATAGGACAACTAAGAAACCTTATATGGAGAAACATTGTTGCACCTGCAACATGCATGGACACATGTCACAAGAATGCAAGACAAAAATAAAGCGAGTCTGGACACCAAAATAACATAACAAATCATATCAACCGAGAAGGCAATGTAATGTATGTACTTGGGATTACAACACTTGGGTTAATTGCACAACATGTGGCAGGTATAGACATGTAGTAGCAAATTGCATGAGAAAGAACTAGAGAGGAATATCTTGTAATTGGACAAGTACTGGAAATGGCATGTTTGCACTGTCACAAGGTTGGTCACTTGAGAAAAGATTGCAAAGACCGAGCACCAGAGATACATACAAATTCAAATGGCAATACAATTGAAGAAATCACGAGGATAAGAAATAAATGGAGAAAAGCATCAAATGACAATGCTGGATCAAGCACTGCAGTCAGTGACACCTCATCCATTGGATTAGGTGATATCACCACCTCCACCTAATCAATGAAGGTATGTATGGAGCTGAATTTCAAATCGGTTATATTTTACAATAGTTCCTAATATATAGTAAATGCAAACCAAATCTGCATGAAATAAGATGCACTATGGGATTACATGTTTAGAACTTAAATTGTGTACATTCGGTAAAAGCATGACTGAGTAAATAGTTTCTAGTAGCGGAATATTGGCAAGGTTAACTGAGTTGTGGTAACAATCGAATAATATCAAAAGTGATAACCAAGCTAAAGTCTTTAAAGAGTAAACTGAGCACAACTATGTTTATCGAGATGTGGTAGGTAAAGTATTTAATGCAAAGGTTTGAGGGGGAAAAGAGATTTTTGGTATAAATAAGCGATGAACTTAGTTATTTCATCACACAATGATCACAAGAAGAATCAGAGCGACTTGAGAAAATTTGAGCGAACAATTTCTAGAGCTTTTAACAGAGATTTAAAGAGATTCCAAGTGAGTTTATCACAACCTAAAGTAAGTACCTCAACCACCGAGTTATTTTGAAGAAATATTTGTGAAGCCCTAACTATGAGAAAATATGGCGTCTTCATCCAATGTCATGAAATCAAAGTTTGAGAGTGATAAGAAGGTCACATTGATTAAGTTTGCGACCTATGATGAACCAAAATATAAGTTGCACCTTGAAATTGCATCATAGATTGATCAAAATGGCATATTTTTTGGTATACTGCCTAGGGTTTTGTTGATACAAGACATTCACGTATACATCCACTGCAAAATAGGTGAAATCAGAGATTTCGAGCTTCAATCCACTTACCAGGAGTTGAGTGTGAATTAAAAGCTCAAGGATGAGCACAAACACATGGAGGTAAAGAGACTGATAAAATGCCCTATATTTCCCAAGGGAACTTAAGACATAATGGATTAGGGTTATTCTGAGACGAGTGTATGAAGAGAAATTATGGCTAGAAGAACCAGTCAAAATAACAAAGGACATCATACATGCGGTCACTGATTACCTTGTTACCGATAAAGTTAAATCCATAAGGAGTGCACCAAGAATTGAGACCAAGAAGCTTACAAGAGAAGAATGGGATGGAAGAGGTATGAGAATTAATACAATTGTTGATCTAGAGAAAAGGTTCAGAGCTTATGTTTTCAGTTACAAGATATTTCAATCAAGTAGACCGAACAATGTACCATGTGTAGCCGTAGACATCGCCTATAAGATTGTTAAGAAGGGTTTTCAATTTGACCTCGCCGAGCTTCTACTGAAACAACTAGAGGAGAACATGAGAACCATTAGGACAACTAAGTAAAACACTTGTAAGTTCAGTTATCTACTGGTTTGTGTATTTTTCTATATGAAAAACTTCTTTCCATTAGTTGGTAATGTTGATTGGGATGTCAACCGACTAGTTATTATGAAAATTAGTGAGTTTATACAAAGTCTAGGTCAGAATTTGTTAGTGTTATGGATGTTTATTTTGAACAATTCAAGGATAGAATGCATCAAAGGAGAAGGATACCAGGTCAATTGGTAGAAAAACACAAAGAATATATTTCCTAGTGGATACCAACACCACTTTAATCAAGGTAGTTGAACCGAGGACTGCTTGGTTACCTCTAATGGGATATGAAATGGATAATGTTTGAGCTTCTAGGTCAATAAAATCATTGCTGGCCGAGCCCAAAGATCCAAAATTTACTAGGTTCAAAACCTATGAAGAGGCTAAATTAAGAATAAAGATGGATCTAGTCAGAGTGAAAGTTAGTATAAAATCCAAGAAGATGATGGATACTTTGGTAAAACAATTTGGAGATGATGCAGAAGAAGAAGAAAAAGAATCAATAGCTAATCTAGTTGAAGAAGAAACTGAGGAACAACTGTTAATTGGCAATAGTGAACATGAAGAGGAAACCGAGTCAGATAAGGATATTCAAGCTACACCGGTAAAGGCCACAGGGAAGAGGAAACAAGAAGAAGCACCTATATGAGAAAGGACAAGATCCTCAACAACTGTTTCTCCACCCCTGAAGAAAGGAATTGCAAAAATATCAAGGCCCACTCCCACTAAAATATATCAGAATAAAAAGAGAGGTGCCCAAGTCACCTTCGAGAAACCTAAGAAGATGAGACGATTGATAAGAGAAAAAGATGATATTGATGAAGAAGATGAAGAGGAAGATCAAGGTAAATTCAAAATTGTTGTAAATAAAAGTTAGTCAGTGCATGAGTTAGTTGAAAATATAAAGGCAACGGGTGGACTTTCTCACCCTAAAACGAGTTCGTATGTATATATGAATACCGAGGATAAGGAGAAAATATAAGAAGTTATAATTCAAATGATGATAAAATTTAAGAAAGTACCTATTGAATTTGCTAAGTATGTTCCTAAGGAATTAGATGAAAAAGTGTCAGCCAGGTGGAAATATGCCCTGCACATAGAGAAGAAAATGAGGGAACACATTGATTTTGGCCATGCCTACTCTATCTATTACCGAGATAGATAAAATGATAAAGAAATACTCCAAACGCTTCTTAATGAAAAGTAGAGCCCTTGATATCTTGGCAGGAAACCTTGAGGTAGTTGATGACAATAGCAAGCTTCTATGGACCACAATCTTGAAAGCTAGGGAAGAAGCTGATCAGCTTGCATTAGCTATCATTCCCAAGAAGAAGGAAAAAATGAAAGGAAAAGGAGTCCACTGGGATGATGCAGATATTTCCACCAAGGATCCAATCCACATATCTGATACCGAGGTAGCATATGAAACTTATGCTATAGACTTTTACCCGGCTAGATATAGTGAAGAATATAATTAGGATGCTCCTGAAAAGTTAGTAACCATCGGGATAGATGATGTTTTGATTAAGGACATCACACATGGAGATATTGATGATGTACATGATGATGAGGACATCAACATTGCTGCAAATACCATTGAGGAGAATGCACCTAGTGAGGCAGCAACAATTGATATACTAGGCGACTTACCTATATTGGTTCAAGCAATAGATATTGTCACAAAAAAGGAACTTGAAGGCTCTTCATCCGAGTAGTAAAAGGATACACCCAAGGGATAGGGTATTGAAGAGCATAAAACTTCAAATGAGCCTGAGAATAAAGAGGCTGAAAACAAAGAACCAAAAAAGAATACACCTGTAGAGTCAGCTAAAGAAGACACCAAACAAGATGCCCAAGGACAAGACATTGTGACACTAGTCACCGGGAAAGAAAAGGAAAAGAGTGTGTCTACCAAGTCAGAAAAGTCAAATTCGGAGACCAAAGCTCTAGTTCCTTACAACCAATCTTCCACACCAGAGAAAAAAAAAAAGAAGAAATATGGTAAGGGTCCTGTCACACTAGACAAAATTATTGAAATTCCTGAATGTGATCCTAGGACTTTAGATCCCGAAGCCTTGAGAAGGTATGGTAAATTGTGCACAAGGAAGGCTGCACATGAGAATATGAGAAAAGAGAGTAAAAGCAAACAAATTTTAGAGGAAGTTAGAGATATTTTGATGCAAGTAGTCCCCGACATCAATGTTGATGAGGCAACTCCCATCATTGATCAACTTGCTACTATAACCAGACACATCAATGCCTCTGATATAGATGCAGAGAAGAGAATGAAAGAACAGGCATAATAAAAAATACAAATAAAATTAGAAGAGAAAATAAGCCAGGAAGTGGAAATCAATAAGGTCAAGCTATTAGAGGTTGTTATCGAGCTTGAAACCATTATACAACAGGTCACACAAATTTTTTATAAGTTATGCACTGTAGACCACTTCACTACCGAGATTAGTGAAAAGATCAAGAATCTTGATGAAGAAATACAGGTCAGTGAAAATAATTCTTTAACCGAGCCCAATGCGTTTCATAAGCATATTTCCAAAGTTCAAAAATTTCAGTGATTAAGAATTGATTTGAGGAAGAAAGAGAATACAATCAGTGACTAGATAACTGAGCTTCAGGCTGAGTTGCTTCCCCATCTTAAGATAATGGAGATACATGTACATAAGGCAAAGGATTTAGTTGCCACCCCAAAAATATCAGTGTTAGAAAATATTTTTGACATGCATGCACAAGTCAGTTTAGAGCACATTGCTCTAGAGAACTTGAAAGAGGAATGCGAAAACCTCTTAGATTCACTAAAGAAAACCCATCAGCATATTTTTGACAAGTTGTAAGTACATGATTTTATGGCATTAATTTCAAAAAGGGGGAAATTATATGTATATATATGTTTGTATGTACTTCACACTGAGAGCATGCACAAAGGGGGAGTTAGTACATTTTTTGTTGAAATCGGTACATATACATAAATTTTTGATACTAATCCAAAAGGGGGAGAATGTTACTCCTATTTGAGCATTAAGGATTTTCATTAGTATCATCTAGTCAGTAAAGGAGACAAAAAGGATAGTCAGTCAATATATATAAAGCTTATACACCAAGCAAGATACAAGGCATATCTCTAAGTTAACCGAACATGGCCTTGACCAAGTATTCTTACCGATCTAGATCATCACCAAGTACTGAGCATAGTGGTCATCGAGCATTCATATGAACTGAGCACTAGTTAATTACTGAGTGGTGAATGCAGTGAACACCGAGTAAAATAGGAAATGACATAGTAGTTTGAAATGGCACAAACATAAATGCATCCGGTTTACACTGATCAGAAAATAGTTTACCAACATCAAGACAAAATTAAATATGGATATAATCATTTAAATTGTTGATGATTCCTATGTACTGTGAGATCTAGGTTATTTAGTTTCATCGTTGATCTTAGGTTTTCTAAGATATTGTAAAACCCTAATTAGGTCAAGTTAGTTTGATATAAATTTTGTAAAGATGTCATTAGACAGAGTATCATCAAGGAGTAGCCGCACTCAAGACATCAGAAGATCAAATAGGGTTTTTGACAGAAGGATTTGAGAGAAACATTCAGTTTTTTCAGAACAAACACAAGGCTACCAAGCAGAACAGAAGGAAACACACATCACTATAAGGTAATATCTTTATAGTATTTCATAGATCTAAATCAGGCAAGTTAGAGTTGCTAATTATAGATACATCTTACTGTTACTATTTATCCATTGTAGAAGATTCAAAATCTCCTAACAAAGTGGACTTAACCGTTCTTAGTTAAATCTCTTAACCGAGTACACACATGTATTGTGTTGTTAAAATCCTCTAACCAGGTAGATCTAGTCAATCTTATTGTTACTTCTAATAGGGTAAGATCACCATAAGTGATCACTAATTTTTAGCCTTAATTGACATACTTTGTTACTGCAATAGTGAAGCTTTGTGGGTGTCATCCCCACCACAATTTTAACCTTCTTACAAGGGTTTCTGTGATACCAAAATATTTGTGTTAAGTGTATGAAGTTTCATGAATGGTTTATTATTTTGGTTACATGCATTACATTTTCAGTTATATTTGAATGTATGAATTCAGTCGGTTAATGCTATCTATATCTACAAAGTTTTAGTCTTGAAAATTTTTGAAGGTATTGATTCATCCCTCCCCTCTCCGTACTTATCTTTCCATAATCCCAACATTTTAAATAGTTTTTTTTCATGTAAATTGATGTCATATATATATAATTTTTTTCAAAAAACAAAAAACATAAAAAAGTTATTTAAAAAAATCTATTATTTCAAGTTTATTAAAAATAAGAAAGCCTATTATCTAAGATTTCAACACTCTTCCCCAAATTATTATTTTTAGGTAGTGGAAACTTACTATTTTTAATAAGTGCTATTTTTGAAAAAAGAGAATATAGAATAGTAATTAATAATGAAAAAGATATTGTAATTAATATAGATAAAATAAATAAATAAATAATATTTAGCTTTCAAAATTATGAAGAAACAATTGTCACAAATGGTATAAACTTACTTGCCATGATAATAGGAAAGTTGGATTTATCAAACAATGACCTCTAGGTAGTAAAATTACCCATTGGCTCTGAGGTTAATATCTCACCTACAAATTTGATTTCTACACTTGGACATGAACTTTTCAATTATAGAAACAAATATGCAGATCTATTTTTTACTTGTAAAATAATCTTTTTAGGTCCAAAAATTAGATATGACATAGATTAATTTTTTTTTATATGTATTTGATGTGGGTTGGTATCAAGAGACACCATTTGGGGACTTGCTAGGAAAAGATTTTTACTATTTTGATAAATCCCTCAAGTAAACCAATTTAATGATAATGATTAAAATCAAAGTCATATCTAGAATGATGATAATACAATTAAGATCTCAATAGAAATGTTATATGAATGTTCATTGATGATCCAAAATGATAGTAATTGATTAGAGAATGTACATTATATACCACCCTAGCTTATTATGACAATTAAAGAGGGGGTCTTTGTCCAATTTAAACGTTATTTTGGGTTTTTAATCCTCTTAATTCAATTTTTTATTGATATGAAATTTATTCATATAAAAATAAAATTTGTTTATTTGTGTTAGTTTTTATTTACTGTTAGATTGATTCAATATAATATTTCAATATTATTATATATATTAATAAGTAGTTTGATTTTCTATAAAGTTTGACTCATTTAAAATTTCATATTGTGTAATGGTGAGATATGCACATTCATAACATTTCTCATTTAATGTCATGTGTATTTTGAAAAAAAAGTGCATTGATATTTAGACATAGACAAATGGTATAAATTTATGTGAAGTCCTATGGTATAAATTTATGTGAAGTCCAATCCTTTTCTCTATTATCCACCTACCTCATTATACATGTACTTATGTACCTACTATCCATCATCATTCTCATGTTCACACACCCTTATACACTAACACTTTTCACTTGTTCAATACATTGATGGGTGAGGTTGTTAATGTCACAACTCACATCATTTAATTCTTCAATAATTGAATTGGGTGTGTCCTAGAGTTTTATGTGATAAGGAGTGTCATGAATTTGGGGGGTTTTGCACTGTAAATAGTGACTTTATTTTGGGTCATGCTTTGTCAGGAGCTCTCTGGAGTCCTCTTCCTATGACTAATTCCTAAACTACAAATGCCTTCCAAATTCTATCCTCTCGAATAAACTTAATGCCTAGCTAGATCTTAAAATAAGAATCGACTTACTGTAGCTTGAATTAGACAAAGGTTCACCCAAATTAGTTCATGGAATTCTTAACATCTTTTAAATTCAAAAGCTAATATAACAAAAAATAAATCAAATGACAAATTGAAGGAAAGACATAAATGATCTTCAAGACTTGGAGCAATTAGGAGCTCCACGTGGTTATGCCATTGATGAAATAGTTCCACCTTACAAAACTACTTTTCAAATCTAAAACTAAATTCAAGAACACTAGGCACAAATATAGGAATAGATTCATAAAGAAGAAGTAATGTTCCTATCCATTCAAATTCAAAAAATGTACATTTAATACAAAATATTGCTTCAAATATTATCCTTGATTAATTAGTCATAATGGAAAAATAAGAAATCTTATAAGCACATAGTCTACCACCATACATAACAATTAATAAAGTATCATTAGTTTTTATGTAAAAAAAGTATTAAAAATCTCATAGATTGTGCTCATCATTTCTCCCCCTCCTATTATCAATCATGTCCTCATGGTTGGCTTGCCACATCTTTTTTAATTGCTTATCTAGATTACCAAATGAAACCTCTTCATTCTGTATTCCTAATAGGTGTGCGATAATGCATATCCTTAAAACTTTGTCACTCTTTTCCTCCAATTGTCCAAATTTTTCCCTACTAACTAAGAAGGTGAATCAAAGGAGGTTTGAACTTCATGTTGAACATGATTATCAAAGGAGGTTTGAACTTCATGTTGAACAAACCAAATAACTAAGAGGAGGGGCAAGTGAATCAGTTATTCCCACACACACTTATAAAAATTTTCTCTGTTGGTCAACTCACAATTATCAGATATAACAATTTCAGATCTATTAGTTAAGCGCATCAACATTCACATGAAACATATGCAATTAAGAACACATAAAAACTGACATAGAGAACACCACACATGAAAAATCCAAGATGGGAAAAACCAAGGAGAAGATAATTTTCATGAAATGTAAGAAAACCTGCTAAGATCGCACCGAAAGGTGATTTTTTACAAAGGCTCATTGCTAGGACTACTCACTGCAGATACAAAGGCTCACTACTAGAACATTAAGGCTCATTGCCGATACACAAGGGCTCACTGATGATACACAAGGGCTCATTGTTGACACACAAGGGCTCACTAATTATACACAAGAATCATAGACATAAAATATGAAAAGAGATAGAATCCACCACTGATATCATGGGAAACTAGCCATAAACATAGATCTCCAAAAAAAAGATTTGCATCCACTTCACATATCAATGCACATGAGACTTGATTGATGTGTTGATTACTTGTTGTCTCACTGATGTGAACAACTGCACTCCATATATACAACCCAAGGAGATCCAACATGTCAACCAAATAATTTAAAATAGGTCGCACCAAAACATTCCCGCAGTAGAAGGAATGAAATGAGGACCACCTCGATCAATACAACATATCTCACATGAACCAACATGCTACTGTTGATCCCTATGTTTTGTTGTCTATTAGTGTCTTACACTTAGTCATTTTCTAGGCAATGTTGGTCGGTCATCACTGCGATAGAGTCATCATGTATAGGCCAAGTTAAGTATAGACTTGTATATTGTACATTTACCGAGCAGTAGTTACTGCTGAGCAAGTTAGAAGGTCACCAAGTACTTCATTAATAGCCGAGCAAGCTTATGCTAAGTTGTGTAGATATGTTAGTACCGAGCACCCAGGTATGAAGAATAGTTAATGCCGAGTGCCAAATATTTCAAATGTCGAGTAAGCCATATTTGATATATGTGTTTATAATGGCACAAACACTTAGGTAAACCATTTTGGCTGACATCTACATTATATTTTTGGTTTGTTGAGGAAATCACAGAGGTGATTATGCCTTAAATCTATAATCATTGATCCCTATGTAATCTATGGAACCAATTAGAATTAGGGAATGCTTAAGAGACATAAGTAGATAATCTAGATCATTGATCTTGATTTATGGAGTTGATCTATTATTTATATAAGATGAAATCCAAACCCTAAAATGTAGTATGTATGAGAGAAGAGTAAGCTGGGGATTTTATACATGCAAAACAAAGAACTATTTTGATTATCATAAGTAGAGATCAGTGACTAAGGAGAGTAGTGAAGGATAGAACAAAGATATATTTGATAGAGGAGATAAAATCTATATTGGAAGGAGAAGATCTATTATCAACATCATAGTGCAATTCGAAGGATCATGTACTAAATCATTCTAACAGGTGAATCAGGGAGAATCTCTTAATAGAGTGGTTTTAACAGACCTAACTAAATCTCTTAACCAAGTGCTTACATTTTTATAAGCTCAAATAATTTTTCAATGTAGATTGTATAAGTCTGAAAGCTCTTAGCAGGGTAGACCCCTCACAGGGTAGATCATTATTTTATGATCAAACTTTGTAGCCCTAATAGGAAAACTTTAATACTATAGTAGTGAATATTTGTGGGTGTCATCCCCACCCCAATTTTACCTTTCAAGGGTTTCTGGATAACCAAAATCATTTTGTTATGTTTCATTTTCATGGATGAAGATTAGGATGTTAGATCTATTTCAATATTGAATTTGATGTTTGTGTTATGCAAGTAAGTTTATGTCAAAATGGAATTATTGGTAGATATCTAATTCACCCCCCCTCTCAGTATCTCTTTTTCCCATAATAGATTTCCAACAACTACACCATCACCAAAGAAGTCGATTCCAATGGATATAACCAACACGCTATAATCTCATGGCTGGGACCAAAATACATCTATATAGGATCGAACCAAAACATACAATCTACCAAGATGTAGATTCTGTGAACCAAAACCTATAAGTGAACACACCAAATACACCAACCGATATGCTAGGCTATTGGTATACATTAAACGTTACACCATTCTATCAGATACACATAAACTGTAATGCCCTGCTAGGGAACCCGCAATAAATTAACCTAAAACATGTTACTGATTTTACAAAATAATTATTTTCTTAAAATTTTACAAATAATAATGAATAACAAAGTGGAAGCAATATAACATAAGCCAATACATACTCATAAATGTAACTCGTCTACAAATTATAAATCCCAAGGGTTCCATGACATATAATTTACGTAAGTTAATTAATTGTTAAGAATAACTAGATAAGTACAAAATTTCTCATAAGAAAATGAATAACATATACATTATCATATAATAATGAAAAAAAATAGAATTGATACCATAAGGTATACATAATAACCCAACATCCATTGCACAAGTTGTAGGGTATGTAATAAAAATTGAGGATAAAGTACATACAATAAATGAAAGATAAGAGTAAGTCTCTAATGATAAACACATAGATACAACTGCTACAAAGATCATCCAACACTGGTACAAGGACATTAGAATCTCAAATAGTAAAAGAATCACTACCACCTAACCTCATGGAACCAAAGGTCCACTCCCACTGTGCTGAGGAGATAACAACATACCCCACTTAGATATCATGAACCAAAATAAATGTAAGGTAAAAATAAGCAAGGGATCTTGAAATCTCTCTATCCCAAGAGGTACAACTCAAAAAGAAAAGGTAAATATACTAATCCCAGATGAAACAACACATAAAGGAAACCTAAGATACATAAAGGGAAGTGTCATCACATGAGTCAACTCTAGAGTTACCTTGGAAGTCTCTCTGGACCCCGACCCCCTAGTGACTATATGAGGTATCAATAACCTCTCATACAGATAAGGCTACCAACTATGCCTCATCCAATCCATGCATGCAACTAACATCTTCTCACAAACTATCCTAGCTTATACTAGCACTCAAGGCATGGGTGAGGAACATAGACATCTTATTAATTCATTTTAAAACCCCATTTAGTGTATTATGTTATCACTTGATTAAGTTACTTACAATAAGTGATCCTAACAACCACTTGTGGGACCTGCCACTTATTGCAAGCCACTCCCATCTATACACCTAGATAACCTACCCTAATGCTCCAACTAGATGAAACCAAATGAAGACATAACCAAAACCATAAAAAAGACTTCCCATAAATCATAAAGTCATGATAATCACCAAAATAAATACCGGAGCATAACAAAGCATATCATCCTATACAAGGATCCACACTATCCATCCCATACTGGACATCTCAATAAATCAAATACCAATTCTCATAGTCTCATATCACAAGACCAACGATAATCAAAGCATCAATGACATCCATATCCGAACATAGAGTACTATAATCCATAAGATAACCAGTTAGAATATAGAACAATCATAGTAGAAAACACAAGTTGACCAAGTAAATCAGACTCAATTATAGTAACGATTGTCATCTTTTATGGTCAAGTGAGATAAAGATCAAAACTCAATAAAGCACATGAAATCACTTAGAGATATTCACAAAACCATACATGATCCAATCAGGACTCCAAAAATGGTTACAAAGATTCTCCATAAAAAACCAAAGAGAAAAAGAGATAAAATCATATAAAAACATAATGATCAAACCCAATTTTATAAAATACACCTGGAACACCCACTGGTCCTCAAACTATATAATCATAAGTACACTTGCAACAAGCTCACATAAAAAGGAACTTCACACAAACATGGTTGGGTAAATGATCAAGACCATATCCATATCATAAATGCAAACAATCAAATAACACAAACCATCACAAGATTAATTCCCAAGCCTCTGGTTTACATTTCCCTAAAAAGCCAACTTAAACCCCTAATTAAACATCCACATGAAACAACTCTAGTTCAACATAAGATCAAGTTCAGCTAAATCATTTAAACAATAGACTTAAATAGACACATGTTTAGTTCCAATAAAAATATAATGAAGTTTATTTATGCACACATGCACTCATATAAATAAATAATGTCACTTAGAAAATCACTCTCCAACATATAAAACCCCCCAAAACTAGTTAATATTATTTAATAATAAACATTCTTTTATTAGAAATAACATTAACTAAAAACCAAAATAAAAATGTAATAACAAATATTAATTAATATTATTAACTAATGAATATTGATATTAATAAAATAATTATTAAATATTAATATTTATTATTTAATAAATATTAATTAATAAGTAATAAAATTAAATTAAATTAAATTAAAAAAATTAAAAAAATAGCAAAAGAGGGTCTTGCGGGTCATAGCCCCTGTGGGCTCCCTGTGACTCTCCTTAGGGAGCCACTGGGGAATGTCGTGGGTAGCCCACGACACCCACAATGGTGAACTGTTGGGGCTGCCATGGGTTGCCCATGACACCCAATGACTTTTCCGCTGGGGAGTCGTGGCATCCCCATGGCAAGGGGTGGGCTAAGCCCCCCCTTGCCCAATTTTTTATAAATAAATAAATAAATAAATAAATAAATAAATAAATAAATAAATAAATATATATATATATATATATATATATATATATATATATATATATATATATATATATATATATATATATATATAATTGTAAACTCAGATAGGGTTTTTTTTAAAAAACTAGGAGGGTACAACATTTTTTCTTTTTTTTTAAAGCAAGGAATCCAATTTCCTACTTTGCAAAAATCTGATACGTTTAGACATCCTTATTTTTTAAATTTTTTTTAAAAAATTGCTATAAAGATTATGCTTGAACGTAAATTAATACACACATGCTCATATGCATAGTAAAATACCATAATTTCTCTTTACTCAACAAAACCCAAAAAAAGCCTTTCAAAACCAAAACCCTCAAGCAATAAGTCCATGAAACATTCAATTCCAAACCCTTCAATAATTTGGCAAACACAAAGAAAACAATCTTTTGAAAAAGGAAGATCACATTGATTTCAAACCCTACCTTAATTCCATCGGATGATCTGAAACAACAAAACCAATCAAAATTTCCAAAATACTCCAAGCTTTCAAATAATTCTTTAAACTCCAAAATTAGACCAAAACCTATAAACCTGTGTCCTTGTAAAATGACCAAAAATGACTCTAATAAAGGAAAACTCAACAATTAGGACTGAAACATGCAACTCCCAATTAGGAATTAGAACTCAACTCCTAACTTTATTTTTATCAAAACCGTTTTTGCACAATTAATTAATTATAATTAATAATTACATGCTCTTTTTCCAATTAACAACTTTAACTCAACTTAATATGAAACATGTAATTTATTAAATTGAATGCACAAGTAAATCACTTAATAATATTTTAATTAATAATAATTATTTTTAGTATATAATAAATATGCAACTCAACATTGTAAATATCAATTACCTTAGTTTGCATTTAATTTTTAAATTGGATTTAATATTTAATTAAATCCTAATTTCCTATATAATTAGACTTTTAATTAATTAATTTTACTAACCATATGTATTTAATTAATTCTCATTAATTAAATATCCTTATATTTAATAATTTTATATTTATAAGATATAATTATTTTAATCTCATCGCAAAAAAATAATATAATAATTTTAATCTCATAATTAATCTTAATTTCATTCCTCAAACCATTTTAACACCAAAACCATACCAAACCAAATGACATGCAACATGACAGAAATTGACTCAACCAAAATGCAATAATCAAGCCCAAAGGAAGGGTTCACGAATGATGTCACCTTGACGAATTCAGAGGATAGAAATAAGATACTTGTCCACTATTTTAGGAAATAAATGGCTTAGGTTCGGATTGGACCTATATGTTATCTCCCCTCTCTAACCATTGATACATTACAATAGGGAACACTCATCTTGGCAATTCAGGGAAGTCGATGCTTGGCACCTGAAATCCTGCATAAAATATGAGCATGTATATACATACATGTATAAATATATAATAAATAATGACGGGGATCAACTGATCATGTGGATCTCACAAGCAATTAACTACGACTCTGTCCCTCAACCATATTAGGCACATCAAATAGAAATATAAAATATACACATCAACCATACACATGCAAGTATGGGGTCAATAAAACCATAAACATAAATATACATAACATCAAATTTATCTGAGGATTTAACACACATTAAAAGTAACCTAAAAGAGTCAAGCCATATAAACTGAAAGCAAACTATGGGAGGGATATTATATAAACTAATGCACATAGAGGCTACATGATGAGTATGTTGACATCAATGCAACCATTAATGATAACATCATTAGATAACATCGACCTCACATTCTAACAATCTCCCACTTTGTCATTGATGGAAACATTCATCAATAACAAAGCACAACACAAAACAGATATCTATAAACCAACCAAAATATTCTCCCCCTTGAACAAAAATGGCAAAGGACTAGGAAAGCTCCCCCTTGCTAAAAAAACTATTCTCCCCTTGAGAGGAAACCTCCAAGCATCGATCCAAAAATATATAACTAGGTAAAGTACGAGATCAATGCACACACTGGTGCATCTAGTGCTCATTAGGAAGGGGTAAAACACCCAACTTCCCTCTGAGATACTCAAAAATATCCTTACACAAATGTTTAGTGAATATGTCTGCTACTTGCTCCTTTGTGGGAACATACACAAGATTAACTGCACCTTCCTCAACCTTCTATTTGATAAAGTGATATTTGATGTCAATGAGTTTTGTCCTGTAATGCATCACTGGATTCTTTAACATACTAATAGTTCTAGTGTTATCAATGTTAGATAACTAAGAGGGTCGGGGGGGGGGGGGGGGGGGGTGGTGAACCTTGTTAGGGGAAAAACCACCTGGGACCAGTACCTAAAATATTTTCACTCTTTTGAAGTGAGCTCAGTTAAGCGCCAACCTTGTTAAAGGTTACAAAACACACTGTAAGGTGTGACCTTGTTAGAGGATTTATCACTGACAATTCTTTGTGACCATACATTCACTTGGGTTAACAAGAAAACAAGTAACATTCATTGAATGCCAATATAGAAATAAAAAGACGGTTAAGTCTCACTTGGTTAACATATTTGTTTTGTAGCAATGGTTAGAAAGAAAAAGTATATGACCTGATTCAAATGAAACTTCCTTTTCTCATTTTCAGATCTATGCTTAGCTCAATATAGCTTTGATCATCATAATCTATTCAAACTCCTTCCTCTAACTCTGTTATGCTCGGTTATCTCCTCTTGACGCTTAGTGTTGTCTACAAAATCATTCAATTTTACTTCAACCTATCTGACCAGCTTCACATGTATGTGATCTTCTCTCTCCTCCATGATACTCTATTTGAATTTCTTGTCTCGTTATATAGACATGATAAAACATTTTCTTTTCAGCCATAGATTTTGCCTCTTAATCTCCATCATTGATTTTGCCTCTTTAACCTTCCTTGGAACTTGTTCCTTAAAACATTTTCAATCTTCATCATCTGATCAACTTTGAATTTTTTCAGCCGTAGATCTTCATAACTAACTTTGTCTTTATCCTTGGAATCTTCTAGATTCATCTAGCTCATCATCTCATGTCGGCAATCACATGTTCCACTTTATTTCTCCCAATTGGTCAATATCATGATGTATCAGTTTCTTCCTGCTCGGTGAATACCGCACTTAGTATACACAACATCTACTCGGTATTCACTATATCATCTCGGTGTATACTAAGTTCTTCATATACCGACCAAAGTAACTTGTACATTCTTGATCTTCAACATTTAACATAATCATGTAATACAATCAAATCACTATCATACTGTCATAGACTCATCAATAAGTTTCCCAATAAATACCATATTCATAACTTACTCATACATCTCATCATCATGCTTATATGTCCTTTCCTTCACCAATATTGCATTCTTTAGATGTTTGCAACTATCATGATAAGTACAGTCAAAACTAGTTGACATCAATGACAATATAATAATTGAGCTAATGTCTCACATATACTTTAGTAGCTTGATGATCATCTTCACATTCTCCCATTGTGTTATCCAAGTAGTCAATCAGTTGTAGTTCTATCAATCTTTCCCTTTGGCATTGATGGAAACACAATATGAAATATACCATAGGACACCAAACATCTTAAGTATCTACAACTCGGTCTTTATGCTGTGACTCGATAGCTCTTCCTTAGCTTATGCTTTTAATATGTTTAATCACTACACAACATCTATCTCTTTTATATAGTATTTCTCCTTTACTGTTCAATGCATATCCTCTCCCTTTCGGTTAGCTTATTTCCTAATTGATATTTCATGCATAATTCTCTCCCTTTCGGTTAGCTTATTTCCTAACTGACATTTCATGAATAATTCTCTCCCTTTGACAACAATGCCAAAAATAAGCTCTTCAGTAGCTAAATAAGTATCTTTGTTGTTCCTTTTTAGATTCTCGTACCTTGCATGTACAAATATTCTCCATTTCAGCTTGTCTTCCATCTACTTTAGAACCTTAGGAATCCCAAAGTGTGAACATATTGCATCAATATGAGTAGATCTTCTGATAAAGAATAGGTTGATGCAACCCCATATCACCTTAGTGATAGTTAGATAGGAGAAGGACCCCTAGTTTGTTTCTCAAGAACTCAAATGTATCCTTCGGTAATGGTTTTGTGAATATATCAGGAAGTTTCTCTTATGACTTCACATATTCCAATGTGACCCATTTCTCCTGAACTTGCTCCCTTAAGTAGTGATATTTAATGGACATATTCTTAGTCTTTGCATGCATCACTGGATTCTTTGAAATGTTTATAGAACTTGTGTTTTCACAATAGATTATCATTAGATTAGTTATTTCTTCATCCATACCTTCCAATAATTTCTTTATCTAGGCTATATTAGAATAATTAGCAACAACTACATATTCAGCTTCAGTAGTGGACTAAGAGATGCATCCTCATTTCTTTCTTATCCATGTTACTAATCTTTCTCCTAAAAAGAAAGATCCTCTAGTAGTGCTTTTTCTATCATCAATATTTCCTGCCCAATCAACATCTGTATAGACTTTAAGTTCAAAATTACCTTCTTTCTTATACCACAAACCATAATTCTTAGTGTTCTTTAGATATCTCAAGATTCTTTTCACAACAGTCATATGTGTCTCTTTAGGATTAGCATAAAATCTAGCTACGATTCCAACAACATGTGCAATATTTGGTTTACTATGCACAACATACATCAGCTTGATAATCATAGATCTATATAAAGTTTGATTTACCTCTGTTGACTTGTCATCCTTTGTTAGCTTGCATCTGGTTACCATAGGTGTACTGACTGGCTTTGAGTCTTCCACACCGAATGTCTTCAAGATTTATTTAATGTATTTAGATTGTATGATATAAATGCCTTCCTTCAATTGTTGTATTTGCAAACTAATAAATAATTTGATCTCCCCAAACATTGACATTTCAAACACTTTCTCATTTCATTAGCAAAAGATTTACATAAAGTATCATGACCTCTAAATATGATATCATCAACAAATATTTCAGCAATAAGAACTTTATCATCAGATTCACCTTTCAGATATATAAATTATTGTTATCACTTGTTCTAACAAACCCAATTCTTATGAGATAAGAATGCAGTCTTTCATACCATGCTCTCGGTACTTGTTTTAGTCTATAAAGTGCCTTGTGAAGCTTACATACTATTTTCTTTTGAGTTTGATCTATAAAACCTTTAAGTTGTTCAATGTATACCTCTTCTTCAAGTATCCCATTTAGAAATGCAGATTTCACATCCATCTGTGATACCTTAAATCATTTTTAAGCAACATATGCAAGTAGTATTCTCACTCCTTCTAGTCTAGCAAAAAGTGCAAAAGTTTCTCCATAGTCAATTCCTTCTTTTTGTGCATAACCTTTGCAGACTAATCTTGCTTTTTTCCTTTTAACATCTCCATTCTCATTCAATTTATTTCTAAAAATCCATTTAGTGCCAATCACATTTTTGTCTTTAGGCCTCGATACTAATGTCCATGTTTTATTTTTCTATATTTTCTCAATCTCTTCATTCATTGCCTTAATCCAATCATCATTTTCCAATGCATCCTTAATAATTCTAGATTCAAATTCACAAACCAAACATGTATTATTCCTTAACTTAATTCTTGTCACCATTCCTACTCATTTGTCTCCAATTATTTGATCTTGTGGATGGTGTCTTGTCACATATTTTGCTAGTAAGGGCTCAGATCTCCATTCTTCAACATTTTCTCCACTCGGTGCATGATCATCCTCCTCCTCAGTAACTATTTATTGTTGCTCAGTCTCTAAGGATTGTTTCTCAGTAGCAGTATTCTGTTGCTCGGTAACACTGGGCTATTTCTTAGGTAAAGTGTCAAGTTCTTCCTTTTCTATGTAAATAAATCTTCCATAGTCTTCTAGTTTCTTCTTTCTTTCTTCGTCATTTTTTTTTGCAAAATCATCAACTCTCACATTTGCACTTTCAATCATCTTGTTAGTAGTCTTGTTCAAACATTTATATGTCTTCATCACCTTTAGAATCAAAATTTCCATTTCTATCATCTTTCATAATGTAACATCTACTTCCAAATATTCTAAAATAGCTCACATTAGGTGTATAACCATATCATAGCTCATAAGGTGTCTTGTTTGCCTCTTTCTTTAGTTGTACTTGGTTTAGTGTATAGACAACAATGCTGATGGCTTCTCTCTAGTAAATTTGTGCAAATCCCTTTTCAATTAACAATATTCTTGGACAATCAACAATTGATCTATTCCTTCTCTCAAAAATCCCATTCTGCTGTGGAGTCCTCAGTGGTGATACCCATCTCTTGATTCTCTTGATTACAAAAGTTAGTAAATTCATCAGAAATGAATTCACCTCCTCTATCTAACCTCAAGCATTTTAGTTGCTTACCACTTTCTTTCTCTACTTTTTCCTTGTACCACTTAAACATTTTAAAATATTTTTGATTTTTCTTTCAAAAATATAATAGGCATCATTCTAGAGAAATCATCAACAAACAAGATAAAATATCTGTCTCCATAATAGCTCTAAATTCTCATTGGACCACATAAAGCAATATAAACTAGATCCAGAATTGCATTAGATGTGTATTTTTTTGTCTTAAAACTAGACTTTGTTATTTTACCATTTGACATTGTTTGCACATCACATGGTTAGGCTTAGATATACTAGGTAAATCTCTAACTTTCCTTTTCTTACTGATCTTTACCATGTTGTCAAAATTCACATGACATAACCTCTTGTGCCATAACCAAACATCATCATTCTTATCCATCAAACATAAAGTTTTAACATTCTCCAAATAAAATAGGTTACCTCTTGATTGTTCACTAGTACCGATCAGTCTTCCAGTATCATCATAGATTTTTAATCTTCTATTCTCAAATGCAACTCAATGACCTGTATTATTTAGTTGTACAACACTCAAAAGATTATAGTTAAGTCCTTTCACCCAATAAGTATTTTCACACCTGATCTTGTTGTTTAGCAGTATAGATCCTTTACCTTTCACATGATAAGGTGTATCATTTCCAAATTTGACAAATCCACCATTACAATGTTCAAGATATTCAGAATTCTCTTCATCACCAATCATATGATGTGTGCAACCATTATCAATAATCAATGTAACATTTTTTCTTACTTTAGAAATAAGTTCCTTTTCTACATACCTTTCTTCGTATTCAAAATCTTCCTTCAATGCAACAAACACCACTTCTACATCTTCATCAGTTTTAGACTCGTTATCATCATCATCAACTAGGTAGCATGCCTTTTTACCTTTATCTCTATAGTCTTGGTTGTCTTTGTTTCCTCTCTTTTGGTTGCCTCTGTGATCTCGATAATCTCTTCTATAATTCTTTCTTTCATTTAATCTTTCACTTGTCCTTTCATCATCTTTCTTGTTAGGACATCTTGCAACAATATGACCAACCTCTTTACATTTAAAACATATCAAGGGTAGTTTACCTCGGTATTTTCCTTTTCCATTCGACAGTCTCCTAGCCATGAATTCTTCAAGTGCTAGAAGCTCATCTTCTCTAGCTTCACTATCACTTCCATTTCTTATTTGATGTCTACTTCTCGATCTTCCAGTATTCAAAGATGACACAAATGCAAAATTTTCCTTAGGTACAATACTGTTATCAAAGTTGTTAAGCTCAAATGCAATGAATCTACTGATTAGACTATCAAGGAAAACATCACTACCAAGAACTTCTCTCATTTCATGTATTGCAGAGACTCTAATAGCATAAGCAGGAAACAATGCTCTTAGAATCTTCTCTCATTTCATGTATTGTAGAGACTCTAATAGCATAAGCAGGAAACAATGCTCTTAGAATTTTACTTACCACATTTTCTTCTTGAATAATTCCACCTGCTCCTCGTATAGCATTCACAACTTCCTTGACTCGGTTGCTATACTGAGAAATGTTTTCACCTTCTTTCATCTTCATATCATCAAACTTTCCTATTAAGCTTTCTGCCTTTTCCTTGAGAACATTTTGATCTCCACCATGGACTAGTGTCAATTTGTCCCACATTTCTCTTGTAGTTGTACAATTCTTAATATCTTCAAATTCAACATTTGATAGTGAAGGAGCAATCTCAACCATCATTGCATTATGTTCTTGTCTCTCTTTCATCTGTGTGACAGTCAAAGGACTAGTAGGTGCTATGAAGTCATTTTCCAAATAGTATAGTGCAGAATCCCCAATGCCTGATAGATACAACTTGGTCCTCCTTTTCCATGTTGAGAAATTGTCTTTGTTCAGCTTCGGTACCTCTCTCTTATACATCTTGTGATCTTTAACTTAAGTCCTTCAAAATTCTTCCTTTAAGTAATTGTGCTATGATAGATATTGTTATATAATTGAGGGGGGGGGGGGGTGTGAATAAGTTATGTACAATTATCCTACAATCCCACTTTCCTCCCTGATGTATAATATCAACTTCAACAAGTAAACTAAATAGCTTGATAAAAACTTTTCTGTGCCTTACTCTTAATTAACTGACTGTTAGATAAATTAACTAGTATATACCAATCAAACCAGTTATTGTAATGTGTAAAGTAAAATATCAAAACATCACATGCATACACATTTAAAACTTGATTTTTAATGTGGAAACCCTGTTAGGGGAAAAACCACTTGGGACCAGTACTCGAAATATTTTCACTCTTCTGAAGTGAGCTTAGTTAAGAGCCAACCCTATTAAAGGTTACAAAACACACTGTAAGGTGTGACCTTGTTAGAGGATTTATCACTAATAGTTCTTTGTGACCATAAATTCACTTGGGTCAACAAGAAAACAAGTAACATTAATTGAATGCCAATATAGAAATAAAAAGACGGTCAAGTGTCACTCGATTAAGATATTTTATCTGTAGCAATGGTTAGAAAGAAACAATATATGACCCGATTCAAATGCAACTTCCTTTGCTCATTTTCAGATCTATGCTAAGCTCAATATAACTCTGGTCATCATAATCTCTTCAAACCCCTTCTTCCTCTAACTTTGTTATGCTCAATTATCTCCTTTTGACGCTCAGTGTTGTCTGCAAAATCACTTAGTTCTTACTTCAACCTGTTTGATCAGCTTCACATGTATGTGATATTCTCTCTCTTGCGCAATACTCTCTTTGAATTTCTTACCTCCTTATATAGACATGATAAGCCATTTTCTTTCCAGCCATAGATTTTGCCTCTTAATCTTCATCATTTATTTTTCCTCTTTAACCTTCCTCAAAAATTGTTCCTTAAAACATTTTCAATCTTCATCATCTGATCAACCTTGAATTTTGTCAGTCATAGATCTTCATTTAACTAACTTTGTCTTTATCCTTGGAATCTTCTAGAATCATCCAGCTCATCATCTCATGTCGACAATCACATGTTCCATTTTATTTCTCCCACTCGGTCAATACTGTGATGTGTCAGTTTCTTCCTACTCGGTTAATAGTGCACTCGGTATACACAACATCTTCTTAGTGTTCACTATATCTACTCGATGTATACTAAGTTCTTCATTTACTGACCAAAGTAACTTGTACATTCTTGATCTTCAACACTTAACATAATAATGTAATACAATCAAATCACTATCATACTATCATAGACTCATCAATAAGTTTCCCAATGAATACCATATTCATAAATTACTCATACATCTCATCATCATGCTAATATGTCCTTTCCTTCACCAATATTGCATTCCTTAGATGTTTGCAACTATCATGATAAGTACAGTCAAAACTAGTTGACATCAATGACAATATAACAAATGATCTAATGTCTCCCATATACTTTAGTAACTCAGTGATCATCTTCACATTCTCCCATTGTGTTCTCCAAGTAGTCAATTAGTTGTAGTTCTATTAATCACACATGATAGGAATCAGTTCAATAAAACTAACTCATATATCCTTCATAGTCTATTTCATCTATAACACCTGAGTACAACTTGAGGATGTTGCAATATATTCTAATTCTAAAGTAGATAGCGTTACAAAATCCCACTTCTTGCTTGACCATGCAACTAATCAAGAGATAAGAAATAAATCTCTACTACTGGCACTTCTTTTTTTCTCTACACTACCTATCCAATCTGAATCTGTGTAAGTTGTCAGGGAAAAATATGACTCTCTCAGATATTGTAATCTCATATCTTCCATTCCTTTTAGATATCTAAAAATCCTTTTCACCACCATAACATGTGACTCTTTCATTTCTTGTTGAAATATGGCTGCCAAACATATTGCATACATGATATTTAGTATAGTAGAAGTAAGATACAAAAAACCTCCAATCATTGATTTGTACATAGTTACATCTTCTTTCGATGAATCATCCTCTTTAGTCAAATTATTATCTGTAAAAATAGGAGTACACACAGGTTTTGAATTCTCCAGGCCAAAATTCTTTAGTAACTCTTTCACATACTTAGGTTGAGAAATAAAAATACCTTTGTCATTTTGATTTACTTTCAATCGAAGAAATAAATTCAATTCACCAAACATGGACATCTCAAATTCCTTCTTCATCTCTTTAGCAAAATTCTTGCATAAATCATCTTTGCTTGAAATGATGATATCATCAACATACACAACAACAATCAAAATTTCATTTGGAAGTATCTTGAAGTATATATTTTTGTCAGCCCAACCTTTCTCGAATCCTTGACTAATTATATATTTATCCAATTTTCTATACCAGGCCCTTGGTGTCTGCTTCAATCCATACAGTGCCTTCTTCAATCTGAAAATTGCATTAGGATTTGATTATGATATGAACCCTTCTAGTTGCTCAATGTACATTTCTTCCTTTAATTATCCATTTAGGAAAGTCGATTTTCCATCCATTTGAAAAACCTTGATTCCTTTGAAAGTTGTAAATGCCAAGAACATCCTAATAGTCTCCATCCGAGAAATAGGGGCATAAGTTTCTTCAAAGTTAGTACCTTCAAATTGTGAGTAACCTTTGCATACTAGTCTTTCCTTATTCCTCACAACCTCACCATTCTCATCCAACTTGTTCTAATAAACCCATTTTGTGCCAATCACATTTTTGTTAGTCAGTCAAGGTACCAGTTCCTAGGTCTGATTCTTTTCTATCTGATTGAGTTCTTCCTTCATAACATTAATCCAAATATTATCACTAAAAAATTTTGTTACAAATTTAGGTTCAACTTTCGATAGTAAATGTAACAAAGTATGATCTTGAAATGCTTTACCTTTGGTAACAAATCCTCTACTCTTGTCTCCAATAATATAATTTTCTAAACAATTTTTCTCTACATACCTTGGTTTCTTTATTGTAGATGATGGTGTCAGTTGATTAGCTTCTTCTTCTTTCTTCTCTTCCTTTCTCTTGTCCTTTGTATTAGGTTCATACTCAATGTATCACTCAGAGTCCTTATGAAAATCTTTGAAAACCTTCACATTCACACTTTCCATAATTTTGTTGAGTCTCTTATTGTAACATCGACACACCTTGATCCTCACTTAATACCATAGAAATATTCCTTCATCATTTTTTTTTGTCAAACTTCTCAAGATTATCTTCATCGACCTTTCAAATATAAATTTTTTTGCCAAATATCTTGATGTATTTCACTGTAAGTACTCTTCCATGCCACAAATCGTATGAAGTCTTTCTATATTTATTTTGGTACAAAACTCTGTTTAGTGTATACATGATGGTATGCACTGCTTCTGTCCAGTAGATTTATGGTAGACTTGCCTCTTTCAACATAGTTTTTGCTACTTCTTGAATTGTCTAATTCATCCTTTCCATAACACCAATCTGCTGGGGTATTATTTCTGCTAAAAACTATCTCTTAATTCCATGCTTCTCACAAAAAATTTCAAAAGCATCAGATGTAAACTCTCATCCCTTGTTAGATCTCAAACATTTTATCTTTTTACCACTCTCAATCTCAACTCTAATTTTAAATATCTTGAACTTCTCAAGTACCTCAAATTTATCTCTAAGAAAAGAAACCCATGTCATCCTTGAATAGTCATCAATAAAAAATATAAAATACCTTTCTCCTTGAAATCTATTAGTTATGGTAGGACCAAAAAGATCAGTGTGCACAATCTCTAGTACACTAGTAGAAGAATAGTCTTTTTCTTTGAATGTTTCTCTTCTTTGTTTCCCTTCTTGAAAACCATTGCAAATAATGTTTTCTAGTTAATGCAGTCTAGGTAGGTCTCTTACTGCATGAGATGAGCTTATTCTCACCATATTATCAAAGTTTATGTGACACATCCTTCGATGCCATAGTAAGCTATCACCAGTCTAAGATAAAAAACAACATCCTTCAGATGCTTCTTCTAGCAGGTACATGTTTCTTCCTATCCTTTTTCTAATTGGAAAAAGATCTCTTGATCTCTTCCTTATTTCATAGCCTTCATTTTTAAAATGACATCATTATCCATTTTCTCATATTTGTCCAACACTCAAAAAATTGTGACACAAAACCTTCACATAACAAATATTATCAGTGTTATTCTTTCCATCAAAGGTAATAGAACCTTTACCAACAATACAAGTTGCTTTGTCATCACCAAATCTAATAGGACCATCATCATACTTGCTAAGTGATACAAACTTGCTTTTGTCACCAGTCATGTGAAGAGAATAACCACTATCAATCATCCATTCATTTTTATTTCTTTTAATATACAAGATAATTTCAACATCATCAACTTTAGCACATATGTTATTAATATCAAATTCTATTTTCTCATCTTCTTCAACATAAAATAGACAATCCCATGTCTCTGATTCATCACTTGAGATAATAGCATCTTCATTCACATAATAAGCCTTTTTATTCTCTGAAACTTCTATCTAAGACCTTTATCTAGACATCTAGTAGCCAAATGGCCAATCTTTCCACATCTAAAACATTTTAGAGGTAACATACCTTTATACTTGCTGGTACCTTTCTTCAATCTTCTTGCAAAGTTTTCTTCAAGCTCCTCATCATCTAAATTTGTCACTTTGAATGCCAGTTGTAATTTGCGTTTGTCTCTTCCAAATTTTCTCAACTCAAACGCTATTAGGGTACCAAATAACAGTTCTTTGTTAGACTTCTGTGGGTTATACACTTCCTCAATCACTGAGATCTTATCACTATAGCTATTCGATAATGTCATCAAGATATTTTCCATAAATTATTCATCAATGATAGTAGCTCCTTGTTTCTTAACTTCATTCATTGCATTCTTAGCTCTCTAAAAATAACTCTTGATATCTTCTCCATCTTCCATTCTCAGAATCTCATAATGTATTTTTTCTGTCAGCTTCTTGGATAACTTAACTCTTTCATTTCTTTCTTAGATTTCTTTCAACTTTACCCAATTTTCATAAGCAGTTTTCAAGGAAATAACCTTAGCCAATTCTATTTTTGATAAAACACTAGTAATAGCATACCTTTCCTTTTCATTTTCTTTATATGCCTCGATCTCATCTTGAGTTTTAAGTCCATTTTGAGGAAATACACACTTTGTCTCCACATGCTTCTAGGTCTTTTAACCAATTGATATCAAGTATCCTTTCATCTGATCTTTCGATGAACTGTAGTCTAAGCCATCAAACAAAGGGATAGTCAATTTGTGCACCATCAGATTTTCCTCAAGTAGTTAAGCTCTTCACCTAGGAACCAAGATGTAACACCAATTGTTGAACATACCGAATAACTGAGAGGGGGAAAATCAATTATTCCCGCACACTTATAATACTTTTCTTTTTTAGTCAACTCACAATTATAAGATATAACAACTTCAGATTTATTGGTTAAGCACATCAACATTCACATGAAACATATGCAATTAAGAACACATAAATACTAGGACACAAAGAAAACTATATTTTACATGGAAAACCTAAGATGGGAAAAACCATGGACAATCTAATTCTCATGAAATGTAAGAACACCTATTAAGGTGACACCAAAAGGTGATTTATTACAAAGGCTCACTACTAGGATTTCTCATTGCATATATAAAAGTTCACTGCCAGAACACTAAGGCTCACTGTCAATACACAAGGGCTAACTACCAATACATGAGGGCTCATTGCCGATACACAAGGGGCCATTGCCGATACACAAGACTCACAAATATAAAATATGAAAAGAGATAGAATCCACCATTGAGATCACATGAAAATAACCAAAAACACAAGTCTCCAACAAATAGAGTCGCATCCACTTCACATATCAATGTACATGAGTCTTGATTGATGTTTTGATTACTTATTGTTGTCTCACTGATGCGAACAACTGCAATCCATATATATAACCCAAGGAGATCCAACATGTCAGTGAGATAATTTAAAATAGGTCATACCAAAACATTATCACAATGGAAGGAATTAATTGAGGAACACCCCGATCAATACAACATGCCTCACAGAACCAACACACTACCCCATCACCAAAGCAACTGGTTCCAAAGGATATAATCAAATGTTATAATCTCATGGCTGGGACAAAAACACATCCAAATAGGATCAAACCAAAATATACAATCTACCAAGATGTAGATTCCCCAAACCAAAAGCTATCAGTGGACACACCAAACACACCATTTGATATGCTAAGATATTGGTACACATTAATCGGTACACCATTCTTCTGGATACATAGAAACTGATACACAATTTTTCAGATGAGTATGTTGACATCAATGATAACCATTATTGACAACATCATTGGATAACATCAACCTCATATTCTAACACTTCATTCCTATCCATTGTATTTCTTGTTTCTTAATTATGATAATCACATGCCTTAACCTTGTGATGCTCCAATATATATTAGTAGGAGACATAGGTTCTCTTCTTTTGAGGGGTACTAGTATTGAGTTGAACCTCTCTCCACATGCCATCAAAGCCCTATATGGAAAGTAATTATGTACATCTTTGAATTCCCTGGTACAATTAGTAAGATTTTGTTGATAAATTGGAACAATATTGGTCAAGTTAGAGATGACATTACATCTTCCCCTAAATATAAAAAATTGAGGGTATTTATCCCTTATGGGTAGTCCCAATATTCTTTGTGCATCTCTATACTTTACATCTTTTCTTACCATTCAACCTAATTTTGAAGTAGATAAATAAATACACAAATTTGGAGCTCTCCAAAAAAATATTAAGAAAGGATTGTGACAAATAACCCATGAGAAAACCATGCAAATAAAATTCAGACATCTAATTCTAAATGTTGAGAACACTTCTCACATAATCCTCCATAAACTCATGATCATATATTCAATTTTCCTTTTTAATACTAATTGTTTTAGTTTTCAAAGAAGAAACTATTCCCTAAAAAAAATCATACAAACCATATGGTTTTCTCCTGCATAATAAAAAAATGGCTATTTCAACAATATCTTCAACTCTTTGATAAACCTCATTTTTCTCCTTTTCTAACTTTTCCATTTCGTTATTCAATTCTTTATATTGTTATTTATACAACATGAACACACGTGAAATGTATCTAGTTAGTACAATGAGGTGGGTACCTCATGATCATGTGTGCATACAATTTGTTTCCCGAATTTCTCTTCTTTTCTTATTAATTCTTCTTTTAACTTTTAAATTTCTTGTTCATTTTCTTCAATTTGTACATTTGACTATTTAAGGGTTTCCTCTATATCATTCAACTATTTCTTTGCTTCTTCTCACTTTTGAACAATTTGGTTTACTATTATTTCAACATCCTAAACTATTTTGTTTAGTTCTTCTTCTTTCTTTTTCAATTTTCCATCATGCAATATTATTCATATTATTCATATACATCTCAGATTCTAAGAAATAGGTTGTTAAAGTTTAATATTTTTTTGAACTTAGGGCACTTGAGAGATAACATCGGTAGGGTATGGCTCTAAATGTTTCGATGAGTTGGGATGCAATATAGGAGTACGCCTACCATAAAATTTCCCACCTAGACATGTTTTTAGAGATAGTTCATACCCATGAAAAACAAAATGAAAATTTCCCTACCTTATCACCTTGTATTGCATGCATTTGATAATTTTTGCACCTACTAAAGAAATTCTACCTTGAGAAAATGATTTCAAGTCTTCAAAAATTGAGATAGGTTATTGTAAGTGGGCCTAACATGACCCTATAGATTAAAATAGATTGTTCCTAAGAATCCTAGATTTAAAATTATTATCAATATTAAATAAATGGTTAACTATAAACATTGCATAATGTAGGAATTTTTCAATAGCAACAACCCAAGATCTAGAGACCAATTAATAGTAGAAAAGAGAGACAAACTGTGGACATGAACATATTATATTCTCATCAATATGCAAAATAATAAATCAACTAGATTACATTACAAAATTATTTATTACATCATGTAGATGTGCCTTCTTATATAGGTAAGCCAATAAGAGACCATGATAAGGAGAAGATAAATTATCACTTGCACAAGGTGGAATCATATGTCTACCAAAGGTGGATCATCCTCCATTATGCAATGAAGTATGTGTAACATGTGGAGGATGATAAGTGATAAGTGCACTAAAGGTGTAGATAACACACAAAATAGAATGTGATAACAACTATCACCACCTAAAGTGGAATTTATCCTACACTATGTACAAATAAAGGTGCAAAATTCTAGGTGTCTCAAATGCAAAGTACTATTTATGCATTATCTTAAGTAAGCTTAAGTAAAGTGTAATTAGTGAATATTAATTACACCAACACCCCCCTAAAGTAAAACTTAGGGGAATGCACTTAAAATCAAAATGAAACATGGGTCCCAGCTACTCATCCATGTTAGGTACCCATTTACAATATGCAAATGCAATCTCTCATAAAGAAGAGAAAGAGAGAAAACCATGTAGGAGAAAATTACCCTCCAAAAGAGAGATGAACATACACAATTCTCTCAATAATGAATGAGAGGGAATAAGAAGACGAGAGACCATGAAGGAATCCTTCAATATTGAATCTCTTGCAAAGATGGTTCAATTTTATGACCAATCATCCTCCATAGGAAGAAAATAAAGCCACTGCTACACCAATAATGTCAAAGTGTGACAAAACTAGGTACCAATGTCGATGTAAAGTGATCAATAAATCACTCATTGCAACATGATGAAGACTAGGCATGGAGAGACTCACATGAGCATCAAATGGATACTCAAAAATAATAGATCGATACAGTCAAATGTCTCAAATGTAGGCATGCACTGCCAATGATAAATGTGTGCAATCTAAGTATCTTCTAGAGCCATGGACTAAGTCTCACAAGATAATTCCTAATCCAAGTAGAGGAGGATTACACCAAATATGTCATCAATGAAAAAGTACAAAGAGGTGTGGTACTTTATGATAGCGCGTGTACAAAATTTATCATGCAAGGTCATACAACATGACATGAAAATGCAAAGCTGGAAACATGAAGATGATGCCACCAAGAATGACCCTATCGAATATTACAAAAAAAGTAGCATTCGATTGATGTTATCAAGAAAAAATATAGGAAGCATGCCCTCCCCCCCTTGGCCACTAGTTAGAAGACATTGCAAGATAGGTAAAAGGTGGACATAAAAAATCATTCCAATTTGCATATTTATTTAATTTAATTTTTTGATTCGTAATAGGCATCAGTTGAATAAAGTAAGATTTTAGTTTTTCCTTACTAAAATTAGAATTTAGCAAAGTTAAATTCTTTCATATAATAGTTGTCTCCTCTCCTCAAATAGCCATTACTATGTGATGCATTATCCATCTTTGCTAAAATTGAAGTACTACCCTTTTATCAATTAGGTGTTCATGGTTACCCTGCATCCTATATTTAGAAATGCTAATTTGTTTTGATATCTCTATTTTGATCCCCCACATCAATTCTCGGAATATTAGATAATTCAAAAGGATAGCATTCTAGGAAGCATATTACAAAGAAGAGTATTAAATTGAAAAATTTCATGTAAGGTACAAAAATCCAACTAGGACTAATTTTCCAAAGTTTACTCTAGACTTCCTAGTCAAAAGTAAGTAATGATAGACAAATGATAATTTATTAAGAATATTCTCAAAATAGAGATAGTCCATCACTAATATACATAAATTATGACCAACATCTCAAAACATCAAAATATAGATAAAATAGGTGACCAATATGTCAAATTCATCAAACATAATGATGAAGTGATACTGTAATCATTCCACCTCCTTTAGCCACAAATTTCTCTCCATCTGCTATTCTTGAGGATGAAAATGGGGTCCAGACATTTTTCCACCCAACCACTGAGTATTTAGCTCCCTCGGTGCTCAAAATGAAAGGTTGAGCTCCCCACCCTGCACGAGAAACTTAGTAAATTGGAATCGGTAGATCAGATGGAATTTGGCGCAACATTGTGACCTATAATTTCTATATTTCACCTATGAAAATGTAGCATCTACACAATGATGTGGTAGGGAGAAAGTACAAAAAGTATATAAATTATCAAAATATGTAACATTTCTTTGGCCAAAGCATAATGTGTGCCAACTACCTAGAAAATAGGCTTAAAATAATATCCAATACCTATCCTTCTCTAGTATTCCACATTTGACACCCGTCTATAGAAATACAAACACACATGAAACAGTAAGGAAAATAACCCATCTCCTCCATGTTTTCTATTTCAAAAGAAAGAACCACCTCTCCTTCTACTAATGTTAACTTTTAAGAATACCTACTAGAGTGTAGAGCATACAAAAGATCATGAGTGCATACATATTGAAAACACTAGCATGCATATGAAATCATGTAAGAGAATACCGTTTCAATAATATAGGCTATCCATATATCTACAAAAGCGCTCATAGTTATACAAACACATCTATCTATGCATCCATTTAATGATAAGGTAAACAAATATGCTTACATTCAAACATAAGTCTTGTCTTTCTAAGTGAAGACAAGCATAAGTCAAAACAAAAATCCATGAACTCTTTCATAAATAATTTAGTTAAAAGTAGTTCAAGTGATTTCTAGACATTTTTATTAGAAATCAATGTAGTATTATCAACTATCCAATTTTGAATACATCCTAACATTATTTACTCTAGAGTTATACCCATCCAACATTTGTTAAAAAGAAAACTTCACACAACACTATTTTCCTTTAGATTAAATAATTTGGATGAAGTTGTTTACTTTTAGAAATGTAATATTCAACACTTACAAGTTTCAATATTTCAATTAATTTGAAATTTGGAGAAAATTCGACTTCCTTTAATTTAATGGAGAGATAGAATAAATTAATTCTTTATACATTTAAAGGAAATAACTAAGAACTTCTAAAATTTCACTTCACCTTAAATGTTGTTGTTGTTGTTATTTTTATTATGGAGTTGCTAATAAAAATGAGTCTTTCGCTATCAAATCTTCAATACAAAATAGGTTGATTTCTAAAAATAAGTCTTTCCCTATCATTAGGGGTTCTCTACTTAAATTTTTATAAACATTTATAGTTCACTTTGTTACTTCCATACTTGATAGTGAATCAAATTTAAGCAATAATGTGATAATAATATTAATTTATTTACTTTGTATTCAAACACTTTATATGCATAAATTTATGGTACAATTGAAAATTTTATTATATATATTGAATGAAAACATATGTTTTATTAAAAATATTCATTTCTTGATATCACTTAATAACTATTTTATGAAAAAATTACCAAACTTTTGTTATTAAATTTATATAAATAATTATTTATTTGAGCTTTTTCCTACTATGCATGTAAAAAGGCTCTTTTAACTAACTATATATTTTAAAATTTTTTACTTAAATAATCATTAAGTGAAATTCATGTAAAATATTTTAACTCTAAAATTTACTTAAATAACTATTTAGTTATACCATGATTCTTTAACTCCAAATAACTACTTAATGAATAAAACAATAGTAAAAATTCTATTTATATGAAAATTTCAACAAGCATCATTTCTTCCTTTTTCTAAACTTAAATTCACATTTTAAATGTCACACAAGATAATATATGGTTGAAATATTATTGAAATATAAATGAATTGTTGATAGATATAAAAACTCAATTTTTTATTATCCCAAATCTTCTAAACTAGCAGTTGCATGCTTTTGTGCATGCGACAGTGAGCCGATAGGTGATTTGATTTTATCTAAAACAAAAACAATACTAAATTTAATATAAGTTATACTCAACTAAAAATTTATTATTAAAAATAACTAAAATAGCTAAATTGTACTAAAATTATATTATATCCAATTCAAAAAATAATAATTTATTAATATAAATTATACCCAATAAATTTTAGAAACATTCATATCTTACCATTTTAAAATATTCTAATTATATAATAAATAATATAAAAATAATGATGATTAAAATTTAGAAACATTTAAAAAGTTAGAAATATTTTAAAATATAAAACATTCATATCTTATATTTTTAAATATTCTAATTTCATTATAAATAAAATAACATATATTTTTATATTATATAATAAAATACTATATTGTCTATAATAATTTTTTTTCAAATATAGAATGTTAATTTATACCATTCAATAAATTTTCACATGTTCCAAGATTTTTTTATTAACATACATATTTAATAACAATCAATTAAACTATTTTTAGTATATCTACTTTTAATTTGATAATAGAAAAACTAATGAAATTGTTAATTTTTTATAAAAAAAAATATACATTATCTGTTTAAAACATTACATGTAAATATTTAATATAACCATATGATTAGAATATATAACCATATTAGAAATAAATCCTTAAAAAACATGAAAACACAACAAAACAAAACATATTTTTTAAAAACTACTAAAATGAGCCAAGATAGTTATTTTTAGCTTGATATCAACTACAAAAGTTGATTGATAAATGAATTTAATTGATAAGAACAACAAAACTTTGCTCTAATGATCGTATTATGAGTACATAGAATGCTCTCCTCTAAAGAAAAACCAATCTCAAATTCTCCATGTGCATTTGCATATATATCACATAAATTTGCTTAAGACTTATTTCTCACAACAATTTTGACCTTACTATCCCTCTCTTATGAGAGATGCTCCTATTTCTGTCAAAACCCTAAATACAGTTTGGAATAATTAACCCTTTTTCAAATAAAAAATATAAATAACGTCCAACTCATTTTGTATTCTGTAACCGTCTTGCAAATTTTAGTAAACTTTATTCTGCACCAAAAAAAATGCCATGGACATGAATATATAATTTTGTGAGTACATTAAGGCATTGAACAACCTTTCTTCAAATTGTAATTATTCACAAGAAATAAAATCACGAAGAAACGGGAGTATAATGGGATAATTTTGAGGATATCAAGACATTTAACAATGTCTATAAACTATACATAAATTTATTTCAATTTTTTTTTATAAATAATGTAATTCTTGCCCACCCAACTAAGTTGTTTCATCTATGTGCTACTTGGTTCACTCCACCATGATTTGGTAGTACAAAATTTAGCAAAATGAGAAGTGGGGACACATGCAACCTTATCATTACAAATCCAACTTTAATTAACTTCTCTTATTAAATCCCTAGTAAGTTAAATTAAATTCTGAAAGCAATATCATAATTTAAATTGATGTAAAAATTATCTCAAAAAAGATAATAATTGAAACATAAATGAACCCCTAAATAGTGCTCTTCCCCTAATCATATATCTATATATTAAGACCTTTCCTCATATACAAATTAACATGTGGATTACAGCTAGGTAGTACATTCAATGATAACGAAGAAAAACAACGGACATTTGACATAGCGGTTTACTTATTGGCCCACCATATTGATCTATTTATGATCCGATTAAAAAAATCCCATCATGTACTCCAACAATCCACAACTTCTCTTGTATTGCGAGCATATGAAATCAAGGGAAGAGAGGAAACAAGGGGTTTGTTTGTAGTTGTACCATTTCATACTTCAAATATCTCCCTTGAGTTTGGGTATCCTTGAGGTTGAATCCAAGCTTCTTGATATCTACAGGTTTAAGCCATGTTGCATCCTCATTTGGATGATCTTTCCACTTAACTAAATACTCATAGTAGCTTGATCTTCTTGTTTGTTTGGACATCCTCTTGTCTAGTATGCAGTCAATCTCATGTTTCTTTGTCAATGGTAGATCTTGCAGCTCTTGGACCTGTGGTGGATCTTCAGCGCCTGAATTTGAAGTGTCAACATCAGGAGTTTTGGAAGGGTATAGGTTAGCTACATTGAAGATTGGAGACAAGCCAATGTTAGGGGGCAGTTCCAGCCTATATGCATTGTTGCCACACTTTTCCAAAATTTTAAATGGTCCTATCTTCATCATCATCAGTTTGGTGTACTTCTCTTTGGGCAGTCTTTCTTTCTTGAGATGAGCCATTACCATGTCTCCCACCTTAAACTTAACATCTCTCCTCTTGGAATCTGCTACTTGTTTGTATTTGGTAGAGCTTTGTTGTAACCTATCCTTGACTTGTTGGTGGATGTTCTGCATTGCCTCTACAAAATCTTCAGCTTGTGCACTTCTTGGACCAGTATCAGGGATGTTTCTTAACTCCAAAAACCCTCTTGGGTGTGAGCCATAGACAATTTGGAAAGGGCTGAGTCCTAAACTTCTATTGACAGAGTCATTGTATGAGAACTCTACTTGTGGAAGGATTGAATCCCATGCAACCCCATACTCCTTTGTTAAACATCTTAGCAGGTTCCCTAGAGACCTATTTGTGACCTCAGTTTGTCCATCTAATTGAGGATGGTATGCTGATGACATGGCCAAGTTTGTCCCTAATTTCTTCCATAGGGTACGCCAAAAATGTCCTACAAACTTTGGGTCCCTGTTTGAAACAATGGTAAATGGTAAACCATGGAGTCTAACAATTTCTTTGAAGAAGAGTCCTGCAATTTTGGAGGCATCATGTGTTGTTTTGCAAGGTATGAAGTGTGCCATTTTGGAGAACCTGTCTACCACTACAAAAACACTATCATAACCAGCTCTTGTCTTTGGAAGTCCCAATACAAAGTCCATGCTGATGGAGTCCCAAGGCTTGTTTGGGATTGGCAATGGTGTGTACAACCCTTCATTTGAACTGGTTCCCTTTGCCTTTTGACATACTAGGCAACACTCCACAAATTTTTTGATTTCAGTTTGCATCTTGGGCCAGAAATAGAATCTCCTCACTAGTTCAAGTGTCTTATCAAGGCCAAAATGACCTGATAGACATCCACAATGCTTTTCCTTTATGATATTTTCCCTCATAGAGCAAATTGGGATACACAATTGACTCCCCTTAAATAACAATCTTTCTTGAATCATATATTCAACAAATTCAGTGTGATATCTATCTCCTAGCTCCAAGCAAACTTGGTAAATCTCCTTGAAATCTGCATCACTGGGGTACATGTCTTTTAGGACAGAGATTCCTACACTTTCCAAGGTTACTTCTTGTATGGTTAAGTTCTTCCTGCTTAAGGCATCAACTACCTTATTGGTGATCCCTTTCTTATGTTTGATGGTGAAAGTGAATGCCTGCAAGTATTCCATCCACTTTAGATGCCTATGAGTCAATTTCTCCTGCCTGTTAAGAAAACTCAAAGCATGATTGTCAGTATAAACAATAAATTCTTTTGGCAATAAATAATGCCTCCACTTTCTCAATAATTGAACCATGGCATACATCTCTAGATCACATGTAGAGTATTTTTGCTTAGCTTCATTAAGCTTTTCACTAAAAAATGCCACAAGCTTGCCTTCTTGACTAAGAACACCTCCAATTGCCTTCTTACTAGCATCACATTCAATAGTAAAGACCTTGTGAAAATCAGGAAGTGTTAGGATAGGCTGTTTGGCTATTCTTGTTTTCAAGTATTCAAATGATTTGTTTGTTGCATCAGTCCATATAAACTTGCATTTTCTTCCTCCTTTGATAGTATCTATCATGGGAGCACTTACCCCACTGAAATCCTTTATGAATTTCCTATAGAAGCTAGCCAATCCATGGAAGCTTTTAACTTCACTCAAAGACTTTGGAGCAGGCCAGTTTACTATTGCTTCAACTTTAGATGGATCCATTTTTAGATTGCCCTTGGAGATCACAAAATCAATAAATATCAACTCCTCTTGCATAAACACACATTTTTCTAAATTTATCCTTAACTTTTCTTCATGCAATGTCTTCATCACCATATCAAGATGTGCTAGATGTTCTCCTTTATCTTTGCTAAATATCAAGATGTCATCTAAGTAGACAACCACAAAATGATTTATGAAAGGTTTGAGTACCTCATTCATCAATCTCATGAAGGTACTAGGAGAATTTGAGAGACCAAAAGGCATCACTACCCATTCAAACAAACCCTCATTGGTTTTGAAAGCTGTTTTCCACTCATCCCCTTCTCTTATCCTAATTTGATGGTACCCACTCTTGAGATCAATTTTTGAATAATATTTTGCCCCTCCTAAACAGTCCATAAGGTCTTCAATTCTTGGCATAGGAAACCTATATCTGATGGTTATCCTATTGATGGCTCTAAAGTCCGTACATAGTCTCCATGTTCCTTCCTTTTTAGGAGCTAGGATTGCAGGAACAACACAAGGGCTTATGCTCTTTCTAATGAAACCTTTCTCCATTAACTCTTGTATTTGTCTAGCAACTTCTGTATTTTGGGTAGGGGTCAATTTGTATGCAACCTTGTTTGGCAAGGTGGAGCTAGGTATGAAGTCAATGCAATGACTAATACTCCTCTTAGGTGGTAAAATATCAGTGCTTTTGTTTGCAATCAATCCCTTTATACTTGCCTAATAACTCTGCTACTTCCTTGGGGCCAACATTGCTCTGAATTTTTTGATTATTTGGTGTCTTCTTAGGCTTTGTTTTAGGCTTGACTATGATGGAAAAATAGGGGGTATCCTTCTCTTTAAGGACTTTTAAAAACTCTTTCTCTCCTACCAACATAACACTACTCTTTGAAGGCTAATCTTTATCACAATCAGGGAGGGGTGTCATAGTATAACTAATCCCATTCTTCTTTAAAGTATACACATTCTTCTTACCTTCATGCTGGGCCTCAACATCATATTGCCAAGGTCTCCCAAGGATAAGATGGCATGCATCCATGTCAACAACTTCATATAGAACCTTATCTTTGTATTCTCCTATTTGGAAACTTACCCAACACTGCTCATCTACCAAGGTTTGCTGATCTTTATTAAGCCAAGACACTCTATATGGGTTTGGGTGTGGGATTTTCTTCAAACCAAGCTTATCTACCATTGTAATTGATACTAAGTTCTCTGTGGAACCAGAATCAACAACAACTTTACAAATCTTACCAAGTACCTTGCAGTGAGTCCTGAAAAGATTCTTCCTTTGTGGTGGCTCCTTGGGGCATGGTAGTTGCAGGAGAGTCCTATTGAACATTAGACTCACTCCTTGCTCAGGGTCTGTAGGTCTGGAGGTGGTTATATGATATGAAGTCATGCTTTGACAGTCTTCTTCTTGGGTGAGCTAAATTCTTCTATCTCCTCCTAATGTGCCAGCTTTGTTTGGGCACCTAAATGACTGATGTCCAATTTGATTGTAGGAAAAGCATTTCCCAGTGAAGGTGGAGTTGCATCTACCTCATGTCCTTCCTCTATTATTGCCTCTGTTTCCTCTAAAGTTACCCCTGTTCTGATTTTCTTTATCAAACTCTTGATGGTTAGAATCTCCTTGTTGTCTTGGAGATGGACCTCTTCCTTGAAATCTCCCCTTACCTCTGAAATTATTCCCTCTACCTCTATTATTTTGTTCTCCTCTCCTCTTTTCTTTGTCTTCAATCTTTGCAGCCATCTGATAACATTGGTGTACACTTTGAGGGCAAAATAGGCTCAATTCATCTTGTATGCTGTACTTGAGTCCATTCATGTATCTAGCCAGCCTTTGGGTTTCACTTTTAGGAATCCTAGCCTTCATAGAGAGTTTATGAAACTCATCAGTATAAGACCCTACATCAAGGTCCTTTTGCTTTAAATTTTGCAATCTCTTGTGGAGAGTGACTTCATAGTCCTCTGGGACAAATTGCTTCTTTATTTCTCTGAGCATCTTCTTCCATGTAGTGATAGGCTCCTTCTCCTTTTCAATCCTTTCCCTTTGTAGGAAATTCCACCAACTTACTGCCAGTCCCTTAAGTTTAGACTTAGCAATCTTGGTTCTCTATGAAATAGGAATGTCTTCACATTCAAAATAGTTTTCTAGGGCCTCTATCCAATCCATGCATTCCTCACGGTTCATCTTGCCCATAAACATAGGTAGGTCTGGTTTGCTATCTGTCCTACCCATTCTTTCCAAAGCTTCTAGCATCCTTTTCTCCTCAGATAGTTTTCCCTTTCCTCCATTACCATCATCTTGTTCCTCTTCAAACTCTAAATCTGAATCTGAATCTTCATCATGGACCTTACTGGGTTGAACATTCTTTAGCTTCTCAATTTCATCTTCCATCTTCCTATTCTTTGTTGCTTGCTCCTTAACTATCTTTGCAAGCTCTATATTTGTGATTCTCAAGGGTATCTCCCCACCAGAAGAATTAGTATTCTCTACCATATCTCTACCCAAGAGCTTTTACAAGCTTTGATACCACCTAATGCAGAGGTGACAACAAGAATGTGATGTGCCCTTCTTTTTGCTCCCACAACTCACCGAATCAATGGAATGGCTTAAGAAGGTTTCCAAACTCTTTTATTGGTGTAACACAACCAATTCAAGTGATTTCTATCCCAAAAAACTTCTTTTGAAAGACTACACCCTCAATCAAACTTTGATGACTTTTAGGCTTTAGGGACACTAGGCCTAAAACTAACTTATTGTTAGAACTCTTCACTAGTGGACTTCCTGACCACTCCCAAGAATGTAGATGGTCCTCATATGACCTAAGGCCTCTAAAATAACCCTTGGTTTACTCCCATCACAACCATACCATAGCAAACTAGACCTGCACGCCAATTTCCTTGTAGCCTTCTCAACATAGGTTTTCTTTTCTAATTTTTTCACAACTAAGTATCTTGACACAATTAGGGCATTTTAAGACACCCATTTGGAATTTATTTAAGATCCCAAAGCCTTGCCTTCCAACTCCACTCCAGCACCACCTAACACCCACCTTGGACACAGACCTAATTGGCCTAGTTAGGCTTGGTTTACAAAGAAAGTATGAGGTATAGGGTTCATGGGTTTGATACAGGGCCTTAGATAATCTCCTTCAACTCTAACTAACTCAAATCCACCTTTACTTCACTTATTTCTTCACTCTTTATACTCATCTACTAGCTTCTCCTACTTTCTAGGCTGAATTCATACAAAAATTCAGTCTAGGGTCTGATGCATGAGGGCCTTGCCCTTCGAGCCAATGCATGAGCCTTTGGAATCCATTGGTATACTGAACTAACTTTCATTTTCAAAATTCTTAGGTAAAACCTACAGTTAGAATGCAAGTTAGGCCGCCATTAGTGTTCAGGGCCCTAGAAAACCCTGTTTCCCGAACTGTTTGAAGAAAACTAGTATAAACTTTAATCAAATGAATCTAAATCTCCACAAAATCAACTATACAGTGAACTAACATGCAATACAATAGTCTCACATTCAAATCTCAGCTCTGCAACCCCATACACACCCATACAACACAGAAGAATGGCTAAAAAATGTTTGATATTCCTCATTAATGGCATCAGTATAGAAAAATCAACTTATTACCATTATGGTTCGAAGTGAAAACATATATAACCTTAAAAAATGAAGGTATATTGATTGGAGAACCCATTTTGACTCTTGGGTTTCCAATTCTATCTTCTCGGTAACTTTTAGAAAGTTGCAGCAACAACTTTTCTTGCATTTTTGTAATTTTGCAAAATATGCAATTTCTTGAACTCGATAGAGTTTATGATTTCTCTTTGAGATCAAAACCTATCAACATGATTTTTAAAGTAAATATAATCTAAAATTAACCTTTAAAACTCCATAATCCTAACCTAGCAAATTATCACTAACTAGGTAAACCCTATGACCTAAGGTATCTTAGGCTTATAACATTGCCAAAAGATCCTTGATCATACATCAGGGTTTTCAAACCAAAATTAGGATGATCTATTTAGATCCATCCTATTTATTACAAACACCAAGCAATTCAAATACATTGCCTACAGTTGAAGTCCTGAGTTTAATTCTTTGTTGAGCTTTAATGCTCTGTCATTAGTTGCTAAATTTTTTTGCATTGCTAATGATTACCAAAGATAACACAATGACTTTTAACTTAATAAACATAAAACATTGAGACCTAAATTCCTACTAATGATAACCAAAGACCACACAATGATAATTGAACTTAAACTAAACCAAGGGTTGCAAAGCAGCAAAGCTCCTGCTACAGAGTAGAAGAGCTATTTTGTTTATTTATTTTTGGCAGATGTTATAGTTGCCAGGCCTGGTAGACATGTATGCAAATTTGCAAAACATGGACAAGGCCTAGATATACACTAAACACAATGCCCCAGACAATGTTTTCAACCAATGATTGACTCAAAAGGCTGCATAAACCAATAATGAGGAACACCAAATTCAATAGCAATGATAATTAAACGAATGTGAAAGAAAAATGGTAGTAACATAGTTGTAGGAAAGTCCACAAAAAGGTGCAACACCCAGCAATGGTCTACGCATTTTGCTACAAAGAATGGCCACAAATCTCACCCCATACAGAAGATTAAATCCCTCAAAGAAATATCTACACAAAGGCTACAAAGATGATCCAATCTCAGAATCGGGACAGAGGGTTATGGCATAGTTTCAATGATTCTAAGTATGTAGATTTTCTTAGAAACAAACAAAGCAACCATTACCCAACAATACGATTATTGCATAAAGATTTTCACCATAAACCATAAGCCTGCAATAGAGAGGGAGCTTGGAACACTGTTTGAACATCCATCAAAGCATAGTGAAGGTACATTTATGTCGAGTGTTAAGGTTGGAATGAACTGGAAGAGACACATGCGAATAACAATAACTCAAATGGCAATTCAGTGAACCAAGAATGGAGGCATTTCCGATTGCATCAATGTTAGAAAAAGCAGTGTCCCTCGTTCTATAAAATTTTCCAGAGCAATCATAATGAAATAATTTTAATTTGTTTTTATAAACGAATCCCAAACAAAACTATCAAATTAGGTGGTAAAAATCAGAGATAGCAGTTCTAGAATTAGAAACATTGAGATAACTGCCAAAAATAGAAACTGGATAACGAAAAATAATCAAAAAAATTGGCAAGTTAAGTTCATTATGGGGAAAGCCTAAAAATAGTGTTTCAGTTCATTATCGAAAAAATTAAAAACAAAAGAAGGGCTGACAATTTCCTGACAATAAAATGTAAGCTTATCGGCTTAATTATTCCTCTTATAAAAGTTTTAAATATTTGTATATTTAGTCACCTCCATATTATTATTATAGTTCACAATTAATATTTTAATCTTCCACTTAATTATTTTATTTTATATAATCTTTATTATTTAAATAATAATATTAATAAATAATTTCATTCTATGAAAACCCATTATTATTAAGAAATCAAATAATAGGGAGAAACCATAGAATTATACTTATTTATGAATTAGAATCCCTTTTGAGAATCTAAGACTTGAAATTCATGAATTAGATAATAATAATTATTATTTTTAAAATTAAAACTAAAACTCACATTTTAGCCTAATAAAAGAAATCTAAGATTCAAACTACTTTCTATTGTATGCGGGTTCACATTTTCTATGAAAAGAAAATCAAAGAAACAAATATATATGTTTGTTTAAGCTTGACAATGAATTCAAACAAAAATGATATAAAGACAAATGAATAACACAAAAAAATTTAAGAGGGAAAAGAAGATTTCCGGAACCTGGACATTCACTCTCGTGTTAATGTATTCCTCCATGTCCTTATGTGAAGAATATTTGCCAAACGGGTGGTGTGTGGCACATGAATGGTGTGAGGATATTGAAATGTAAATGGTGTGTGAATATTTATATTTATTAAATACAATTTTTTAACACAGGGTTCATGTATTTTTAAAAACAATTACTATTTATTATAGCTTTTATTTTAAATAAAAAAATAAATAATTTATAAGAATTTATTTAGTCTATTAATTTTGCAATTTAATTACAATAGTATGTATATATATACATATTTAAAAAAATTATAAATAAAATTCTATAAACTTTTCTATAAAAAAATCATACATAATGATACATTTGTCTTTCTCAATAATGTAGTAAATTGAAAATATAATAATAGTTTCAAACACATATATACATTTTAAAAAAAATTAGAATTTGTAGATAAGGTTAGAAATTCATTTAAAACAAACATAAATGACTATCTAAGTGAGTGTGGGAGTGCTAAAAAACTAGCCACCTCTACTTGGGCCACATTCTTGTCTTCAATTCCTTCCACCACTTTCAACGCTCAAGTTTTTATCAGTTAGCTCATAAAACATAATCCCAAACCAATTATGCATTAGTAATATAAATCCATTTATTATTTGACCATTCATAAGCATGGAATCATAATGCTTGATAAACATAAATCAAAATTAATCCAGAGAACATTATGCATATTAACCATGTATTAATTATGTATAATCACCAATCAAAATAAGTTCATAATCCATTATTTGAGTCTATATGTATTTAAAACAAGTCCACTAAACAATCAAGGTCAAAGTCAAGTCAAATAAAGCCTATACTATATCTTGATGACTAGTGTTAAGATATAGCTACGATTGGATATGGTTATATATATATATATATATATATATATATATATATATATATATATATATATATATATATATATATATATATATATATATATATATATATATATATATATATATATATCATTTGATAATTGTATATGTTACAATGAAGTTAATATTAACAATGGGTTATGAAGGGTCATGACCCTACGTAGCATAAGCCACGTATGGTCATGGCTCTTCAAGACATGACTATTCAAAGGATATAAATGCATATCGATGGCTGGTAAAAAGATCAATTACAACAGTAATCTATTTCAGTACAACACTCATATATATTCTCTATAGGACGGTCTTGATTTTACAACATGGTATCAGAGCCTAACCTATAAGAGAATAAAATATATTCACAATCAATCGGTGATAAATTGGCAGTGTGGATTTGAAAAGTTCCAAGAAAATATAATTGGCTGGTGTAAAAATTAAAAATATATATATTGGATGGGGGAAGATCGTCAATGCGGATTAAGATTGATACATAGTACAGGTCAACATGGACATAAGACTATAGTTTGAAGGAACACATAGAGGTCTGTAATCCTTGGAGAAGTCTTGGCACAATCCTCTGTTGAATATCAGAGCCAAGTTGTTGCTGTCATTGGCTTGACAGTGGACGATACTCACGTGCATTCTTTCAAGTATTCAAAGTGTAGGAGGCAAATTGGGTGGGTATGGGAATAGACATTAATTGATATCAAAGAGTCCATTAAGTTGATGAAACTGGGCCTTTTTGATTGGTGTCTTTGCTAGATTGATTAGAAACTTATAGGCTCGAACGATACAGAGGTGATCTACTACAACTTCCATATTCAATCACGTGAATCACTATATTATCCCATGGAAAAGAAGTAGAGGTTGATTGGATAATCCTCTGCTTTGTATTATCGTCCAACTATGATTCATAATGGGAAAAGTTTTGATACTTCAGATTAGCCGCAATTTGGGATCGGGTGAAAGGGGTACATGGGAACCAACATGTTACTTGAATTCTCCCACTAGTACATTTGAGCCCTTTTTCCGATGGCCAACCGTCGGAAAAAAATTGTGACCATGATGCCTACATTTATGTTTCTCAGCTGTTGTGATATCTACATTTATGTTTCTCATTTGTCATGTTTATGTGCATGTTCTTTATGTGTATCTACTAGAAATTCTAAAACAAAATTCAATATCTACAATAGCCCTCTGCTAACCACATTTACGCATATGGTCCCAACAAAGTCGTGCACAAACTACACAAAGAAGGCATCACAAAAATATGATTTTTGCTTTTGCCATTGAAGCAATCTTGGCGGCACTTGCTGCCTCTCGAGCCTTGCACAAGTTGCACTCATTTCCTACATCAGGTATAGATGTAGATGGGGTAGATGTAAATGTGGTTTGACCAACCCACCGAAAGTATTGACATCCACTATTTCCCTGCAATACCAAATGTACATCAATTCTTCATAAAATGATTAGTTGTCACATTATTTTTAAACATAAAATATAATTACGTATCCAGACCTTTTTCCTATTTGGGCAAACCCAAAATTGACGCCCATAATTACTTGTTGTGCGTGACGTCTTCAACATGCATGGGCCAACACCACATTGACACATAGGCACATTGACCGAAGTCATCGATGCTATTTCGACAAATACTGCATTATCACAAATATTGCGTTGTCATTATTTCGTTCATTCATACTAATTATAATTACAATAAAAAGAAACATACTAATGTAGACTTGCACATTTTTTGGCTAAGTTGAAGTCTTTAGTTTAAATCACTAGACACTCAAAACAAAATGACAAACCAAAGACAACCATGCAATAAAAAGAAATTACTAAGCAGTTCAGAATTAGCTCACTCCATTGCAGGGGACAAAGAGAATCCCCTATGATTTAACATCATTGATGTGCAAGGAAATAGAAAATTAGCATAAGCAACTCTCATAAGATAGTATTTAGATTAAATGCATTGATATAAAAAAATACCCCACAAAATTATAAAGAAAGGTAATTTGCTTAATCACGTCACTAATTTGTGCATGTCTAAATACTGGTGTCTTTCAAGTGATTTGATTCTTGTCATGCCCACTACAAATGAGAACAGTCTTAACTAGTGAGGTTGTTTAAGCATATAGAGATTAAATACACTCTTTTAGAATGAAATTTCTCTTAACAAAAGAGAAAAGATATATAAGTAGGACATATAAAACAAGGTGAATAATAGTAGTACATATAAAATAATTGTTAGAACATGCCAAACATCTGGCATAATTGTACATTTCATTCATGTCATTGATATTCTTCTTCATCCATCTCATCATCAAGACCATCGTCATCAACAACATCATCAGAACCACTATCATAGCCATCATCGTCATCATTTTTGCCCATCAAATAAATTTTTACTTCATTTATATGCGGCAATTTGCGAAGCTATGTCAATGTTAAGTTGCAAATTGAACTGCGAACTTTGAACTTGAACCGCTCGGTTCAAAGTTCAAAGTTCAAAATATTTTCCTCCAAAAGTGTCGCGTATATGTTATGTCTTGTAAAATCCCCCTCTATCCGCGTTCACATGTTAGTGTGTAAATGTTGAGTTTAATCTTGAACTTTGAACCTCGGTTTCTCAGTTCAAAGTTCATGCTAGAATCTGCACTTCTACAATTTTACACTAAACGTCTCCCAAGTATGATTTTGAAATCGTATTTTATATTTCTTTTCCAAGCTTCTTCTCAAAGTTTTTGGGGCTCACCATAGTCGTCCTATGTGCATAAATATTAACACATCATGAATCATGTACTTTGAACCCAAATTTCATGGTTCAAGGATCAATTCCCGAGGTGTAATAATACCTGGATATCAGCCGTGAGCCAAATCTTTATCGTCTGACATTGAAATGATTGATATGATGGGAAGACTGGTGCCACCTCAGCTCAGGAGATTTTCTTACTAAATGAAAGTGTGTGAAATAGGCTATTATCATTTATTGCGATGTCAAAGTGAATTAATGACAATTTTTTGTGAAGTGATGGGAAGCGAAGCAAATGTGTATTTATTTTTCCCTCTCTTTATTTTTCTTCATTCTGTTCTGCTATCTTCTAGAGGCATTTTGGGAGCTGCAAGGTAACTTTCTCGAAAGGAAAGAACATGGTGAGTTTCATACCATCCTTGGCCCTGTAATTCATTTGAGCTTCCACATTTTAAAAGAGCTGTCTTTGTAAGAAGTTTGCAAGATTGTATTTCAGAATGTCTTCTTCCAAAGTAAAATTCATGAAAGAAAATAGATTTTCTCCAGTTAGTTTTTGTTTACCTGAAATGAGGGATACAACTATAATTGATGATGATATCAGAGAAATAGTTTCAAGGCTGAGGAAAACGGTAGATGAAGCCATATCTGTTACGATTGTGGAAAGTGGCTTGTTAGAAGCCGCTGGTTTTCCCTAAGTAATTCCATGCCTAGAGTTAGTAATAGAGTGCCGTAACAGGTATAGCAAGGTTGAGAGATGCATTAAAATAGAAAGTGGTGAAGTTCTAGTAAACATTGACAGAATAGTAATAATGGCCACCCTCAGGATTCCAATAGTTGAAGTCTATGGAGATTGGAGTATCAATAAAGATGTAGTGAACTCAGAGAAGAACAAGAGGGAATATAGAAATAATATAGCAAGAGACTGGCTGTTAAACTCGGAGAAGGGTGGTTCCTGTTTACCTAGACCACTTAGAAAAGATCACTTGTTCAGGGAGGTTGGGGATATAATGGTAATGTTGAACAGGATCAAAGGTAACCCCATAGATACCAATGGGGAAGACTGGATGTACATTTTTGTACAGGCTACCCTAGATGTTGGTAATGCTATTGACTGGGTAGATATAATAGCTGAACAATTACATGAAAGTTTATCCCAGCCAGCTTTAATTTCCAATTTTTATATGTCTTCATACCTCTTTTATATTCTCACCATCTGTAGAATCTGGGATGGTTTGCCTCATCAAGAATGGAATAGCAGTATGCCCATCTATGAATACCACCCCTTATTACAAAAAGGAAAACATCCCATGGGTTTCAAGAAGGTGCATGATACCTTTTCTTCCAAATTAGTTTTTGAATTAAGAGGAAAACCTAATTGCAGGATATCAGATGAGGCTATGGAATTTGTGAAAATCTATGTAAGTTTTTATATTCAATTTCCTACTTTTACCTATTTGAGAGTAGGAGGTTTTAGTGATGCTCCGTTAAAACTTCCCAAGTATTGCCCAGACAAGTGCATTCTTCTTGAAGTAAGCACACATCTATTAATGGTTGAAAAGAAGTACAAAGTCAAGAGAGGTATTGGTGCCTTCTTCCCACTTGAACTAGGACATTACAAGTTCCATTTGATGCATGACTTCACCTTTTTGACCAATGAACTCAAAGAAATGAATCTCCAACCATATCATGCCAGGAACTACTTTGATAGCAAAGGTTTTGTTGAGAGTCATTTCAAAGTTGATGCAATGTTCCTTCATCAACCAGCTTTAGAAGATTATTGGGATGATTGCATAGATGAGGTTGAGGTCACTAGGAGATTGTGTTCTATGTTTTCTCTCAAACAAATCACTGCCTTCAAGCTACCTTTTAGTATTAGAAATATTAAAGAGGAAGATGATCATACATCAGAGCCAGAAAATGTAGTATCAAAAGCTGAAATGGTAATCAGAAGAATTGACTGGCTAGTGGAAGAAGAAGAAAATGTGAAGTCTCTTACAAAGGAAGTTTTCAGGAAGACAGAAAAATGGCTCAAGGCTCAGAAGAAGAAGATCTCAGCTACCCCTATGTTGGGAACCAAAAAGAGTCCAAGCGATCATAAAATTGAATCCTCCCCTATTTTAACTAATAAGACTGAATCATTTCTTTTTGCAGGTGTTTCATGTTCTCTAGAAGTTCCTGAAGATTTAGAGTTGATTCCTAATGATGCTGTGAGGTTTACAAGACAGAAGAACAAAAGAAGTGAGAAAGAAGATTCTCCTTTTTGCATTGTCCTAGATTCTGACACCAAGGAGCCTAGCATAAAACAATTCAAAAGGTTGAGAAGAGGTAAGACATCCAATATGGATTCAAAATCAACCAAAGGTGATGGGATTTCAAGTCAACAAGAGCTTGTTACTCCGAGCAACCCTAGTACCACTGTTTCCCTACAAAAGATGACTCCTAGTTTGCCAAATTGGATGGATCTAACTGTGAATAAGAAGAGGAACATTGTGTCTACCTTAGTCCCTATTGGTGATTTGGTCAGTAAATACCTTGGAAAGTCTCCCAGAACAAAGAAGCCTAAAACATAATCTATGGTGGATGTGGATCCAATCATAGGTCATTGGGTTGCAAAGATTTTCAAACCCAACTCCAATAACACCAGTGTCAAAGTCACCAAGCAAGATTTCACTTTGGACAAGGTGGATTTAGGTGTGTCCTCATGAGCTACTGATCTGAAGATTTTGAATTTGGCAAACAAGAAAATCAACCACAAAGTGCTAAAAGATGCCAAAGACAAAGCAAAGCTGAAACAAGCTTTATGCGAAATGGAAAAATATATCCATCAGTTGCAGAATCCCATTCCTCAACCTTTGGCAATGGTACCACTAAGTCTAGATGTCAAGTCTCTAGAAAATCAAAAATTTCTTGATCAGGTACATAAAGAGAGATCCCTCTCTAAGGAATTCTATAATTGGATGGGAGAAGTTGGGGAGATGGTTAATCGGTCTTCTAAATTGGTATCTGCTTTAGAGGCTAAAGTCAAACTCTGGGAAGGAAAGAGAGATAGTCTAGAGATAGCAATAGATAATATGGAAGAAGCTTTTAGCTATGGCATGGAAAAGTTCTTGTCTGAAAAGAAAATTCCCGACGTTGATAGCAGTATCCTCTTTGTGGAAAAAGTAAATGAGGAATGGTGATGTACCTTAATTGATCAAGGTATTGAAGAGTCAGAACAGATCCTAAAGATAGTAGCCTGTGTTGAGGAGGTCATCAACAACCATATAAAATGTCTATAACCTATCCATAGGAGAAGTGAAGATAGGAATAGATGAGGCCAGAATGAAATAATCCTTCACTAGAAAAGCACAAGGTTTAAAAGATGCCAAAGAAATGGTAGCCTGAGACTGCTCAGTCATCACCAGGGTACAATCCCTGATAATGCTCAGTGAAGAACATGTTAAAATGTTGGATACTAAGCTGGAGCAGTTACAAAACTACAAGGTTATCTAGGAACAAAGGCTGGACCTCATTTCTTCACCAAACAAGGAGATGCTAGAGAGATTCATGGTGGCTTTCAAGGAGTGGTCGGATCAACACAAAGCAACTGAGGCCACCGTTAATGCCGAGGCTGAGAAAAGCTAGTCTGTTTTAGATTAGTTTTGAAAAGGATGGTTCCAAGTAGTTATAGGGTGTTAGTTCTTTTCTAAATATGGTCTTTTAGTTATGAAATTTCTATGCCCTACGTGACTATAAGTTAATTTTTGAAAGACCCTGCAAGGGTCGGTTCTCTGGTAGTAGAAAAACATATAGTTTAATATTTGCTGAAAATACTTTCGTGAAATGGTGGATGTTTTGGTTTGAAACTTATTATATAGTATCAGTAGATATATATAAATATAAAAAATAGTAGTATTTCTATCAGATCAGTGTTTCTGGTTAATGCATGTATGTTAATTTCAGTTGGAATTAATTTCATGTTGCTGCAATCTATGTATGTGTTTCAAAATCATTCATACATTCCTTTTCAATTTTGTTTCAGTACATGTTGAATCGATCTTTCTAGGAATTTTCTTTATAATCTCAGTCAGTTGACTTAGATAAATGTGGATTTTCTCTCAGAGTATAAATCTCTCAGTAATCATTTTATATGAGTTTTAAAAGCCTTTGTACTTTCAAGTCAAAAGTATACATTTCCTTTACAGTTTTCATTCTTTTCAAATAAGTGAATTGCCAAGATTGATCTTTTTAGAAGGTAGCTGCTCCTTTGATTGCAGAGAGTTTTGTTGTGAGTGACAAACTCAACTTTTGTATGAGATTTTCCTTCATCTTAGGCTAGAGTATTTGTAATTTGTTATATTTTTATTAAGAAGGAAAATCTGTATACTAACAAATTTTTGGTGACTCTACTGGGGATACTTATAAGTAGACCAGACCTTAACTCTTCTCTTTTAATGGTCAATTATGGTGCTACGTGCTGAGGTCATTATCTGGCTAGCAAGAACTTCCCCCAGTGTTACAACCTAATCTTCACTTTACTGATACACAGGAAGACATTATTGCTGATTTGAATAGTACTGCTTGGAAATTAAGAGCACGTGGTCAGCGATACCAACAAGTAAGATTAGTAATTGAGGAAGAAGAAGAGATTGGAGGGTGGTTGAGATGTTTTCCCTTGGCTTGACCAGGTGTTGTAGAAAACAGAGCGGCCCAGAGACCTAGAGGATAATCTTTTCTTTTTGTATTTCTGTTTTAGCCCTAGTCCAAGCTGGAAAGAAGGAGATATACCTGAGGGGATAGAGCAAAAGGACTGGTTGATGAAGATTTTGAGGCCCTTGAGTAATTGAATTTTAACCTTGATATTCCTTTGAGAAGAAAGACTCAAACGACTAGTAGAGCTTCCTCTCCTATCAAGTCATCTATTCCTATTTCAGGTTTCCAAGCTCTCACATTATCTGGCACGTTAACCCCATCCATCTTTAATCCTAAACCCCTAAATTTCTCGCTGCCAATCATGGCCCAAAATCAGCCATGGGGCACTCAGGTTGGTCCTCTGGACCTATCAAATTTTAACCTACAAGCTTTACCCAAATGGGCTAGAGAAGTTCTACGCAAGTTTAGTGGTGATGGTAAAGTTTCTCCAAGTGATCATGTTAATGCTTTTAATACTTCATGCAGTGTGATAGGCGTTGGCATAGAAGATGTGGCAATACATATTTTTGTTCAGACTTTGATTGAAACTACAATAGACTGGTTTCATCATTTGCCCAATAGGTCCATAACAACTTGGAATGGCATGAGCACAACTTTCATGGCTTGTTTTAAAGTAGCCGATGATGAACATTCCTTGTTATTGCAACTCTCCCAATTAAAGAAGGAGATGCAGGAACCTATGCGAGAATTTATAGCTAAATTTAACAAGCTCTTGTAGCAGATTCCTACTGCTCATCGTCCTAGTGACGAAAATAGAAAGGGGTTCTTTGTGAATGCTATGCCCCTTGACATCAATTTCCATCTTAGATGAGGAAGAGTAGCAGGCCTGCCAACTGCACAAGCATTAGTAGTAGAGCTTGAAGATGATATGATTTATCAAGCTTCAAACTCCTTGTAATCAAGCTTCTACATCACAGTCTTCTGATCATGTAGTTCAGAGACTGGTAAATGATATGATTACCTTAAAAAGGCAATTACCAAAAACTTCCCCTTCTCTATATCAAGACATTCCTAGAAGATATGGAGGCCAAGGAGCAGGAAATTATGTAAAGCAATCAAATACATTAACACATCAACCTAGACTTTAGATTGAAGCACCTCCTGCTAAAAACAAAATATGTATTTTCTACTTGATTGATGAGCATGATGGTGATTCTTGTCCTAAGATGGTGCGGTACAAGAAAATGGAGGCTAATAAAGAGACCATTGTGGAAATTCCTGGTAATGAGGATAACTCCGAAGGACTTGGTGACTCCGTAAGTTATTATCTTGAATATGAGTCTGACTCAGAATGAGGTGGTGACATTCTTACAACTCTAGAGCATCCCTCATTTTCAGTGCTTACTCAAGCGCAATAGGGTAGTAAAACCCACAATCATTCTCCATCTCCTTTTCAAGGCAAGAGGGGTAAAGAACCAATAACCAAACTGACATCAATACCAAGACTCCAGGGAGTGAACCTGCAGGGATTAAAATCCTCAAAAGGTTAGATTCTGAACCAACTTTTGATTTTATAGAATTCTGTAAATTTGCTAAAATTCAGATATCCCTTGCTGAATATTTGAAGTCAAATCCTGGTGAATTAGACAAGTTGGTTGCTTATGTGAAAGGGTCTTCTCATGTTCAGTCCAATCAGGTAAACACCACATCCACTAATGAAACCCCTATGGAACAAAATGTAAAATAACCTGAGATCAGTGAGGCTATCATTAATCTTGAATCCTCAGAGCTTGCTCTAGCTATAGGGAAACTTGAGCCCTTTTATGTCTCATTGTTCATCCATGGTCATAAGCTTAGTAATTGTATCATAGATTCTGGAGCTTCTGACAATATCATGCCCTCCTCGATAGAAAAAGCCCTTGATCTACCCTTGACAAAAATTTTTGGTAGATGCTACTCCATGGACTCTAAACAAGTCCCTTTGATTGGCCAAATCAAAGATGCTCAAGTTGCTTTAGCATCTTTCCTTGACAAAAGGCTCAAGTTGACCATTTTGGTTGCTGATATTCTAGCAAGTTACGGTATGCTTTTGAGAAGAACCTTTTGTAGAGAACTGGGTGGAGAGATCAAATTAGACTGGTCTCAAGCTATTGTTCCCATTGGAGATAAAAATTTACTCTTCAACTTGAGACTAAATGCAAGTACATAGTTTTTCCCTCTGATGATCCTAAGTCTCATATTTTGTACCAAGAGATTGATTTCTCTAATTATTTGATCATGCCAGAAATCGAAGTCATGAATGAAAATAATAATGAAGAATTGTGGACCTTAGAATTTGATGGTAGCTATTCATCCACTGGTTCGGGGGCTGGAGTGGTTTTGATATCACCTCCTGAAGAAAGATTCCCTTCTACTTACAAGCTTAAGTTCGAGAACACAAATAATACTGCAGAGTATGAAGCTTTATTACTAGGAATTCTAGAAGCTAAGAGGAAAGGCATTAAGATGCTTAAAGCAAAAGGTGATGTTGAGCTAATTGTGAAACAGGTAAGGGGAAAATATGCAGTCAGGAATGATAGAATGAAGCATTACAGAAATAGAGTCTGGGATGAAATCGAAGGATTTCAAGATTTTTATATTGAATCCATTCCTAGAGAAAAGAATTCTAGAGCAGATGCTTTAGCTGGTTCTACAACATTGTTGATTCCTCATCCTAACTTCGCCAGTGATCAGTATACTATTGAGCTCATCCATTGACCCAATGTCCCTGATAATGCTAATTCTTGGTAGGTTTTCAGTGATGATGCTCATGTGTTGTCCTTTCTTCAAGGTTTGGAAAAGTTTTCCTTTGTTTTCTTTGAGGGTTCAGAATTTGAATGCCAAGAGTTCTATTCTGATGAAAAGGTTGAAAAAGAAGAAAAGGTTATTTAATTAAAAGGAAACCATATTCCTAAAGGCCTTGTAAACATGGAAAAGCTATTTGATCGTAATGATTGCTTCATTGGTCATACCGATGGGACAAAAGAGGATCAACTCAGTAGTTATGAGAAAATCAATATTGGAAGCAATGAAGACCCTAAGTTCGTCAACCTAGGTATATGCTGTAATCCAATGGAGAAAGAAGTGTTTACAAAATTGTTGTGGGAATTTCAAGATGTTTTTGCTTGGTCATATGAGGATTTAAAAGATTTCAAAAAAGGCAAGTTCCAACACCTTATCCCTTTAAAGCCATGAGCTAAACCCTTCAGACATAAATTAAGGAATTATAATCCTAGAGTTGCTGATGCCATTTTCTGAGAAGTTGATAAAATGCTTAAGGCAAAAATAATTTATCTGATTCATCATTTGACCTGGGTGGCAAACATTGTTCCTGTCCATAAAAAGAATGGAGAAATTTGAATTTGTGTTGATTTTTGAAATCTCAATCAGTCAAGTTTGAAGGACAATTTTGCTCTTCCTAACATGGATCATATCCTTCAAATGGTAGCAGGCTCTGAAATGATGTCAATGCTGGATGGATTTTCAGGGTATAACCAAATTAGTGTGGCCCCAAAAGATTAGCACAAGATGGTGTTCACTACTTCCTGGGGTACATTTGCATATAACTGAATGCCATTTGGACTGATTAATGCAGGAGCAACTTTCCAATGGGCCATGAATTCCTCCTTCAGTCATTTAATGAATAAGGTGATTGTGGTGTATCTTGATGATATGACTATTTTCTCATGCAAAAGAAAGAAGCATCCTAAAGACCTGAAGCTCATTCTCCAAGAATGTAGGAATCAAGGGATATTTTTAAATCCGAAGAAATTAATTTTCTTTGTGACTGAAGGAAAATTGTTAGGTCACATAGTTTCAGAGAAGGGAATTGCAATAGACCCAGAAGGGTGTGAGAGATTCAACAATTGTGTTTACCATCCCACAGGAGTGGAATAAGGTCTTTCTTTAGACAGATTAATTTTCTAAGGAGATTCGTGCCAGATTTTTCAGAAACAACTAGACCCATGGTCAACTTGTTAAGTGAGAAGCAAATGTTCAGATGGAATGATGAGGCTAAGAAATCTTTTGATAAAGTTAAAGAAGCAATTGCACATGCTCCTGTCCTTGCTCACCTAGATTTTTGTAAGGATTTTGTGATACACTGCTCTGCGTCAGAACATACAATGTTAGGAGTCCTATTGTAGAAGAATGAGGCAAGCAAGGAAGTGCCTATTTATTTTATGAGTGTCCCTCTAAAGAATCATGAATTGAAGTACTCTCCCACAGGAAAATAGGCTTATGCAGTAGTAAAAGCCATAAAGCAATTCAGGTATTATATTCTGCATTCTCATTCCACAGTGTATGTCCCAAATTCTGCTGTCAAAAGTATACTAACTCAACAAGAGGTGTCTATGAATAAGAGAGCTAATTGGGTGGCCAAGGTGCAAGAGTTTGATCTTGAGATCAGACCTACCAAATTGATGATAGGCCAAGGTCTGTGCAAATTAATTGTTGAAAATGATATGATTCCTGAAAGTGATATTCCATTATCTTTATTTACAGGATTAAAAGACACATGGTTTTCTGATGTTTCCTATTACCTTACATATGGAGAATGTCCGACTCACCTTATAGAAAAAGAGCAGAGGAACTTGAAGCTCAAGGCAACTAAGTATGTGATAGTGGATGATATTCTATATAAAAGAGGTTTAGACAGAATGTTTCTTAGGTGTGTAGATGAAGATCAGCAGAAGAAATTGCTTCAGTCTTTTCATAATGAAGCATGTGGTGGACATTTCTCCTCAACTGTAACTGCTTTCAAAATTTTGAGGAACTATTATTACTAGCCTGGAATGTTTAAAGATTGCTACAAATGGGTAGCACAATGTGAAAAATGTAAGTTATTTTTAGAAAAACCACATTTGGCTACTTTGCCCTTAAGACCAGTCATAATTGATGAACCATTCAAGTAGTGGGGCTTAGATTTCATAGGACCAATAAATCCCCCATCTAGTGCTGGACATACCCATATTCTAACAACTACAGATTATTTTACTAAATGGGTGGAGGCTGTTGCGGTAAAGAAAACTACTACTGAAGTGGTCTGTTCCTTCTTGAAAGAGAATATTTTGGTTAGGTTTGCTGTTCCTATAAAGATTGTCGCTGGTAATGCACAAAGCTTTTCTTCTCAAGATATGAAAATCTTCTGCTATGATAATGGGATTCAATTGGCACATTCATCTGATTACTTTCCCCAAGGCAATGGGAAAGTGGAATCTACCAAGAAAAACTTGATCAATATTATGACGAAGCTAGTGAGTGAGAATTCTAAAGACTGGCATAAGAGATTGTTCGAAGTGCTCTGGGCTGATCATACTTCTCCTAAGAGAGCTATAGGTATGAATCTATTTGAATTGGTCTATGGAGTAGAAGCTCAACTCTCATTACCTCCGGAGTTATCAACCATAAAATTGTAGAAAGTAATTGAAGATCAAACCTTTTTTGATGGACTGGATAAAAGGATCATGTACTTGAGCAAGATCCAAGAAGAACGAGATGAAATGGTGAATCGCATAGCCCTGCACCAATCTTGAGTGAAGAAATTTTTTGACAAATGAGCCCGGCCCAAGAAGTTTATGAAAAATGACAGAGTGCTGTTATGGGATAAAAGAAGAGAGCCCTGAGGTGCTCACAACAAATTTGAGTCCCTATGGAAGGGGCCTTTTGAAATCAGTCAAGTTTTGGGACCTAATTCTTTCTAACTCAAGTACATAAATGGAACTAAAATGCCCTTATCTTATAATGGGAAAGATCTAAAGCTTTATGAGTTGTAAATAAGTTTGGTCTTTCCCTGTACATAAGTTTTTGTTGTGCTGTAGGTTAGTTGCGTGTGTTTCTTTTTGGCTTGTGCGAAACCAGAGAGCTTGGATTCCTTGTTTAGTCCTTTAAAGTCCAAATCCCTTGTCAGAGCCACCTGTTGCCCATCAAATAAATTTTTACTTCATTTATATGCGGCAATTTGTGAAGCTGTGTCAATGTTAAGTTACAAATTGAACGGTGAATTTTGAACTTGAACAGCTCGGTTCAAAGTTCAAAGCTCAATATATTTTCCTCCAAAACCGTCGTGTATATGTTATGTCTTGTAAAATCCCTCTCTAGCCATGTTCACATGTTAGTGTGTAAATGTTGAGTTTAATCTTGAAGTTTGAACCTCAATTTCTCAGTTCAAAGTTCACGCTAGAATCTGCACTTCTACAATTTTACACTAAAAGTCTCCCAAGTATGATTTTGAAATCGTATTTTATATTTCTTTTGTGAGCTTCTTCCCAAAGTTTTTGGGGCCCACCATAGTCATCCTATGTGCATAAATATTAACACATCATGAATGATGTACTTTGAACCCAAATTTCATGGTTCAAGGATCGATTCCCGAGGTGTAATAATACTTGAATATCAGCCACGAGCCAAATCTTTATCGTTTGACATTGAAATGATTGATATGATGGGAAGAGTGGCGCCACCTCAGCTCAGGAGATTTTCTTACTAAATTAAAGTGCATGAAATAGGTTGTTATCATTTATTGCGGTGTGAAAGTGAAATAATGATAGTTTTTCATGAAGTGATGGGAAGCGAAGCGAATGTGTATTTATTTTTCCCTCTCTTTATTTTTCTTCATTCTGTTCTGCTATCTTCTGGAGGCATTTTGGGAGCTGTGAGGTAACTTTCTCGAAAGATAGGAACACGGTGAGTTTCATAACATCCTTGGCCCTATAATTCATTTCAGCTTCTGGATTTTAAAAGAGCTATCTTTGTAAGAAGTTTGCAAGATTGTATTTCAGAATGTCTTCTTCCAAAGTAAAATTCATGAAAGAAAATAGATTTTCTCCAGTTAGTTGTTGTTTACCTGAAATGAGGGATACAACTATAATTGATGATGATATTGGAGAAATAGTTTCAAGGCTGAGGAAAATGGTAGATGAAGCCATATCTATTAGGATTACAAAAAGTGGTTTATTAGAAGCCACTGGTTTTCCCTAAGTAATTCCATGCCTGAAGTTAGTAATAGAGTGCCGTAACAGGTATAGCAAGGTTGAGAGATGCATTAAAATAGAAAGTGGTGAAGTTCTAGTAACCATTGATAGAATAGTAATAATGGCCACCCTCAGGATTCCAGTAGTTGAAGTCTATGGAGATTGGAGTATCAGTAAAGCTGTAGCGGACTCAAAGAAGAACAAGAGGGAATATAGAAATAATAGAGCAAGAGACTGGCTGTTAAACTCGGAGAGGGGTTGTTCCCATTTTCCTAGACCACTTAGAAAAGATCACTTGTTTAGGGAGGTTAGGGATATAACGGTAATGTTGAACAGGATCAAAGGTAACCCCATAGATACCAATTGGGAAGACTGGATGTAAATTTTTGTACATGATATCCTAGATGTTGGTAATGCTGTTGACTAGGCAGATATAATAACTGAACAATTACATGAAAGTTTATCCCAGCCAGCTTTAATTTCCAATTTTTATATGTCTTCATACCTCTTTTATATTCTCACCATCTATAGAATCTGGGATGGTCTGCCTCATCAAGAATGGAATAGCAGTATGCCCATCTATGAATACCACCCCTTATTACAAAAAGGAAAACATCCCATGGGTTTCAAGAAGGTGCATGTTACCTTTTCTTCCAAATTAGTTTTTGAATTAAGAGGAAAACCTAATTGTAGGATATCAAATGAGGCTATGGAATTTGTGAAAATCTATGGAAGTTTTTATATTTGGTTTCCTACTTCTACCTATTTGAGAGTAGGAGGTTTTAGTGATGCTCTGTTAAAACTTCCCAGGTATTGCCCAGACAAGTGCATTCTTCTTGAAGTAAGCATACAACTATTAATGGTTGAAAAGAAGTACAAAGTCAAGAGAGGTATTGGTGCCTTCTTCCCACTTGAACTAGGTCATTACAAGTTCTGTTTGATGCATGACTTCACCTTTCTGACCAATGAACTGAAAGAAATGAATCTCTAGCCATATCAAGCTAGGAACTACTTTGATAGCAAAGGTTTTGTTGAGAGTCATTTCAGAGTTGATGCAATGTTCCTTCATCAACCAGCTTTAGAAGATTACTGGGATGATTGCATAGATGAGGTTGAGGTCACTAGGAGATTGTGTTCTAGGTTTTCTCTCAAACAAATCACTACCTTCAAGCTACCTTTTAGTATTAGAAATATTAAAGAGGAAGATGATTATACATCAGAGCCAAAAAATGTAGTATCAAAAGCTGAAATGGTAATCAGAAGAATTGACTGGCTGGTGGAAGAAGAAGAAAATGTGAAGTCTCTTACAAAGGAATTTTTCAGGAAGACAAAAAAATGGCTCAAGGCTAAGAAGAAGAAGATCTCAGCTACCCCTGTGTTGGGAACCAGAAAGAATCCAAGGGCTCATAAAATTGAATCCTCCCTTGTTTTAACTAATAAGACTAAATCATTGCTTTCTACAGGTGTTTCATGTTCTCCAAAAATTCCTGAAGATTCAGAGTTGATTCCTAAGGATGCAGTGAAGTTTACAAGACAGAAGAACAAAAGAAGTGAGAAAGAAGATTCTCCTTTTTGCATTGTCCTAGATTCTAACATCGAGGAGCCTAGCATAAAACAATTCAAAAGGTTGAGAAGAGGTAAGACATCCAATATGGATTCAAAATCAGCTAAAGGTGATGGGATTTGAAGTAAACAAGAGCTTGTTACTCTGAGCAACCCCAATACCACTGTTTCCCTACAAAAGATGACTCCTAGTTCACAAAATTGGATGGATCTAACTGTGAATAAGAAGATGAAAATTGTGTCTACCTCAGTCCCTGTTGGTGATTTGTTCAGTAAATACCTTGGAAAGTATCCCAGAAAAAAGAAGCCTAAAACAATATCTATGGTGGCTGTGGATCCAGTCACAGATCATTGGGTTGTAGAGATTTTCAAACTGAACTCCAAAAAGACCAGTGTCAAAGTCACCGAGCAAGATTTCACTATGGACAAGGTGGATTTATGAGTGTCCTCACGAGCTATTGATCTAAAGATTTTGAATTTGGTAAACAAGAAAATCAACCATAGAGTGCTGAAAGATGTCGAAGACAAAGCAAAGTTGAAACAAGCTTTATGCGAAATGGAAAAATATATCCATCAGTTGCAGAATCCCATTCCTCAACCTTTGGTAATGGTACTACTAAGTCTGGATGTCAAGTCTCCAGACAATCAAAAATTTCTTGATCAGGTACATAAAGAGAGATCCCTCTCTAAGGAATTCTATAATTGGATGGGAGAAGTTGGGGAGATGGTTAATCAGTTCACTCAAGCTTATGAGAGCTCAACTAATCGGTCTTCAAAATTGGTATCTACTTTAGAGGCTAAAGTCAAACTCTGGGAAGGAAAGAGAGATAGTCTAGAGATAGCAATAGCTAATATGGAAGAAGCTTTCAGCTATGGCATGGAAAAGTTCTTGTTTGAAAAGACAATTCCGAATGTTGATAGCAGTATCCTCTTTGTGGAAAAAGTAAATGAGGAATGGCGATGTACCTTAATTGATCAAGGTATTGAAGAGTCAGAATAGATCCTAAATACTGTAGCCTATGTTGAGGAGGTCGTCAACAACCATATAAACTGTGTCTACAACCTATCCACAAGATAAGTGAAGACAAGAATAGATGAGGCCAGGATGAAAGAATCCTTCACTAGAAAAGCACAAGGTTTAAAATATGCTAAAGAAATGGTAGCCCGAGACTGCTCAGTCATCACCAAGGTACAATCACTGATAATGCTCGGTGAACAATAGGTTAAAATGCTGGATACTAAGCTGGAGCAGTTACAAAACTGCAAAGTTATCTTGGAACAAAGGCTGGACCTCCTTTCTTCACCAAACAAGGAGATTTTGGAGAGATTCACGGTAGCTTTCAAGGAGTGGTCGGATTAGCGCAAAGCAACTGATGCCACCGTTAATGCTGAGGCTGAGAAAAGCTAGTCTGTTTAAGATTATTTTTGAAAAGGATGGTTCGAAGTAGTTATAGGGTGTTAGTTCTTTTCTAAATATGGTCATTTATTTATGAAACTGGTATGCCTTGCGCGACTATAAGTTAATTTTTGAAAGACCCTGCAAGGGTCGGTTCTCTGGTAGCAGAAAAACATATAGTTTAATATTTGCTAAAATTACTTTTGTGAGATGGTGGATGTTTTGGTTTGAAACTTATTATATAGTATCAGTGGATATATATAAATATAACAAATAGCAGTATTTCTATTAGATCAGTGTGTTTGGTTAATGCATGTATGTTAATTTCAGTTGGAATTAATTTCATGTTGATGTAATCTATGTATGTGTTTCAAAATCATTCATACATTCCTTTTCAGTTTTGTTTCAGTACATGTTGAATTGATCTTTTTGGGAATTTTCTTTATAATCACAATTAGTTGAGTTAGATAAATGTGAATTTTCTCTCAGAGTATAAATCTCTCAATAATCATTTTATATGAGTTTTAAAAGCCTTTGTAGTTTCAGGTCAAAAGTATACATTTCCTTTATAGTTTTCATTCTTTTCAAATAAGTGAATTGCCAAGATTGATCTTTTTAGAAGGTAGCTGCTCCTTTGATTGCAGAGAGTTTTGTTGTGAGTGACAAACTCAACTATTGTATGAGATTTTCCTTCATCTTAGGCCAGAGTATTTGTAATTTTTTATATTTTTATTAAGAAGGAAAATATGTATACCAACAGTCATCACCATCAGCATCATCATTATCATCATCGTCATCATCATCATCATCATCATCCTCATCATCCTCATTAGTAGCAACATCATCATCATCAATAGAAGCATCATTGTCATCAGTAGCAGCAACATGATTGTCTTCTTCTTCATATTCTTCTTCGACTAGCTCTCGATCGTGATCATCATCTACATCATCTTACACTTCTTCATCTTCCTCGGTATCTTCTTCCATCACATTATACTTTATCAACCTTCCTCTTGGATCATGTCCAAGAAGAAATGACCAACCCAGTTTATGTGGAACCTCTGAGTAAAATAACTGCTCACATTGGCTTGGAAGAACATAGGGCTCTTCTCCAACTGGCTCAAACAACCTTGTATCAATCATTGGAAATCCATTGTCATGTTCAATAACAATTCTATCAAGATCATTTTTATTGAGTCGTAGTCTGTACCATTTCACAACGAAGAGAACTAATTTGAAGGAATTAAAGTCACAGTCAAGTATATCAACCAAAATACCATAGTATCGATTTTGTGACTCTCGAGGATGTAAGTCATTTCTAGATGAAATATTGGTCACCTGGAACATTGCACTTATCCCAGAATCACAAGTTCTCTTTGTGTCATCCAAATTTTTGATGCGAAATTTATAATCATTGCAAAACATAGCCTTGTGGTGTTTCACCTACAATAATGTCAAACATGTATAAATTATTGCATCACAAGTTGAAAAACATATAGTTGATTAATTAACAAATTTATAAGTACCTGGTGATCTCTTAAACCATATGCTAAATCTATTTCCTTTTGTGTAACATTGGGATCTCCATTACGATGAGCTTGTATAACCAATGAAGACACAGATTCCCATGTTAATCTATGACCATCATGCTAACATCGTTCAATCCATACCATCATCCAATCTTGATTGTTTACAATAAATAAATGTATTGCATACCACTCTTTAGTAGTTGTACAAAAGTAAATAGTGTAATACCCGAAAATTGGCACCTTGCAATTCTAATCAATTTTTGCGCATTTCTTCAAATTTCTACATCATCAAAGTCCTATTGTACTAGGCAATTCTATCTCCTAATTGACTTTATTTGACTTGGTATGAAATGCAGAAAACCTCAAATTTACATTAATCAAATACTATATTTAATTTCTAAATATCGACATTTATTGGCTAAATAAACCCTATGATTAATTAATTTAATTACAAAGTCCTAGTGTTTTTATTAAATTAATTCCACCCCCTTTAGCTAATACACATCAAAAGGAATTAAATAATTATTTAGTTATTTAAGTGAAATATCCTCCTTTGAATTTAATTATTCAAATAATTTGAAAATCCACCCATGTGGCAATATTTTATTTAATTAATTAGATAATTCTCTCCAAATTGTTTCACCTCCCACCAAGGAGATGAAGAGTCGACCGTTTCTTTACAAGAAACTCTTTAGTCTCCACCCGGGCTCTTCTATATTAGAGATCTCTCCTTCCTCATTTGAAGAGGAAATTTTTGAGTATCGAAACTATAGCGAATTGTTGTTTCACTTTTACATTCTTAAGCTTTGATAATCTTGCATATTAGAGTAATTCTCATTTTAGAATAATGATGCATTCTCATACTTTAATTAAGTTTGCTTACAATGTTCTTAGCTTAATTCTCATTTCATTTCAAGTTTATTAGCTTAATTTGCACTATCATCTTAGATTAACTTCAATTGCATTCTCATTCTTAGTTCAATTTCAATTCAATCATTCTTAGCATTTAAATCCTCCATTTTAGAGTTCAGTCTATGGTTGTTGGGCTCTCAATTCTGAGAGTGACTCAAAACCCCATCTAAATAGGAGGCAATAGGTCGATTCATGTATGTTTGTGAAGTGAATAATTGTAATTAGCTTATGAGAAATGACCATGTTGAAGTCTATGACTGAATTCGAGGTCCACGTTTAGTTGTAAATATTTTGGTGCCCACCATGGGGCAGAAAATTCATTTCTTGCCTCATTCTCGAAAGTTTTTCTGACAAAATTCTGCACTTTGTCCTATGTCCGTACATCATTGTGTCGCATGAAGTTTTTTTGGTCTTAGCATTTCCTTGCATGAAAAAGGTGTTTCCTCGTGCGGGACTGTGCATTTTCTCGTGTGAGTCTGACAACAAATTTTTAAATTTTTTTTAGTTTTTGTGTTTTTTGTTGTAGATTTCTAGCATTTATCATTTGCTGTGATTTTCATATCTCTATTTTCTTCTATAGCATAATAGTGGGCTGTAGGGTGTTTGATGAAGACATAACTTACTGATGGTTTTCTTTCAAGATGGTTGTTGAAGACATTTAAAAACATTGTGCTTGTTTATTGCTTTATTCACATAGTTTAGTTAGGGCCTTGTGAAGATTTCTTAAGGGTCTTGATAGAAGGATAGGGTAATAGGCTCTTCATTACATGGAAGTGATGCCCATGGATGAATCTGAGACCCAGATTTTGCTAGCATGTAGATAACTAGGGAAGAAAGGAAAGGTAACAAATCTTTAGCATGTCCATTTGTTAGGGGATTATGCTCTTCTCTCTTTGAGAGAACCAAAAACCCAAAAGCTTGTGGATTAGTTGAAGAGGAGTTAGCTCGGTGATAAACATGTCTTGTGTGTTTGGGTAAGGTGAAGAGGTAGAGAAGTATGCTCTTCTCTCTTTGAGAGAATCATAAAATCTGACCCTTGGATCCAAGCCAAAGTTCGTGTCACCTTTAGAGGGCCTGCCGAAAGTTGAACCTTCGAGAACGACCCAAGTGAGTACACACCTATTGCCAGTGATTCCACCTCACTATAATAAAGTAGTTTTATTGAGTCTAAAGACTCCAAAGCCATGTTAACTTCTTTCTCTTGATTATGACTATCATCTTGAGAAAGCTCTGTCTGTTGTACTAAGAGGCACCACTCCTAGCCCTACTTGAGGGGGTGTATGACTTTCAGGTGTCGGTGTGGCTTCGAGGCTCCAATCCTGTATTGGGGGCACTGAAGGTTAGTGTGAACGGAAGCCCACTAAACACTCTCTTAGTTAGTTTCCTACCTGGATCACCTCTGAAAGGAGACATAATCTTTGCGTAGGGAGGGGGAAGAATCTCTCCCCTAGATTCTCACCATAGGCATGCACCTGGAAGTTTGAAGGTGGTATATGACCCTGGCCCCTACTTGTAGGGTAACCTTTGAGTATATATTATTGAGTCCTTGGAAACACAAAAAACATGGGTGCCGTCTAGGGTGTGACACAACTATGTGAGGTGAACGGATGCACATAAGTTGTGAGGCACAAATTTTGTCTTCTCTACCATTTTTCTTTGTAGGGATAATTGAGTGATTGTTTCAAGTCTTAAACTACGCAACATGATCAAACTTGTCAAAGACTCCCATGATTCTTCTGAGTTGCTTTGTCCTCGGTAGAACTATTTGTGACTACTGATTGCATCACTATTGCTTTTTCCAAACTTTATGCCTATGAATGATTGGTTTCAACATCCAAACTCAGATTTGCTGATTCAAACTATCCTAAAACTATCTAAAAATTGGAAATTCTACTAGAGAACAGTTCACGCTGTGTCTCAAAATCTGATTTTGTCTTAAAAACTATGTCAATCTATCGAACCCTGGTCTTTTCCCATGTGAGATTTTAGGAAACTGTGCATTTCCTCATGCGAGACAACACATTCTTGCACGTAGTTCAACATTTCCTCGCGCAAGTTTTCATTTCTTCACATGAGACTGTCCCCTGATTTTCAAAATAGTGAGCTATTTCTTGTTGACTGGTCAACTTTCTGCCTAATCTAGTTTTAGCATGGGTCTGTCTGGCTATTCTCCTATTGTTCACTACTTGAAACTGGTTGTCTTGGGTCGAGAACCAAACAATTACTGCTTAAAATCATATTATCTCTCTATTTTTTATCCTATCCTACTGCGTTCTTGTACCTTGCGATGCGATAGTCACATCTTGGCTGTTCTAGCCTTACTCTCGATGATTTGTACCGGGTGCATCTCACTTTTATCATCTTTTTTTTGCTAGCCCAGACACAAAGTTTTGAGCATAATCTTAAGTCCTCCCTTGTTACTTAATCTTCATCTATGCTTGTTACAACTAGAAGTGGCAATGTATTCCCCATACGTGGTACTGGACAAGGTAGAGGTAGATCTCACAATCAAGGAAGAGGTTGTTCCAAACCTATCACACAACCTGAGTGTCAAGAGGGGTCCTCACGTTCCTCCTTACCGAGAGTTTTAAGAGAGAGTCCGCCTCAATCCTCATCTCCTATCAGTTGGCCTAGAGTTAGGCAAATGTTTGGCGTAAACATCAGTCTAAATCGGAATCTAGTGTTCCAAGAGCATTACAATTCATTGTTTCAAACACAACCTAACTTATTGTTTTAAGAACAACACAACCCATTGCTCCAAGATCAACAAAACTCTGAATGGTCACTTTCTCAAACCATCCCTATTGACACTATTGACCCTATCGATCCTTTCGACCCTATTGACCCTATCAATCCTATTGACCCTATTGATCCTATTGATTGTATCAAATCTGTTGCCACAACCTCTTGGTATACTACTACACACACTCATACCAAGTTTGTGCACTTTGCACACTCACACACCAATAAGATGGGAGACCCATTCCAATTCCAAGAGGGTGAGTATAGCAAAAGTCATGATCAATCTTGAAATGCAAACATCATGATCACTCTCAGAATGACCAATGTCATGATAAATCTCAAAACAACTAGCAACAATATCACTATCACTCTCAAAATGACCAGAATCAAGATCAAGCCCCAAGCATTTTTTAAAATCTCGGTAATGATGATGAAGAGATAACCCAAAATGACATAGATGTTGCAAAAGCCAATAAGAGTCTCCTTAAGATGATGGAAATTCTCCTTGTAGAAGAGAAGGAGAAATATTTTCTAGAACTGGCTAAACAAGGGGCCAAGCTACCCCCAGATTTCAAAGTAGAGACACTTGTGGTTAAAGAAGAGGAATCTGAGATTGATAAGTTGCAAAAGATGGTCTGAGACATGCAAGACCAAATAAGTCAACTTGTGAAGGATAAGGATAAACTAGCACAATAGTTCACATTGGAAAACATTTGTCCTTTCCCCTTTGATAAAAGTCTTTACATGCCACCTTTTCCCAAAGGTGTAGAACTCCCCAAGTATGACAAATATGCAGGTACTACTAATCCCTAGGATCACTTGAGAGAGTTTGGCACTCTATCCATGGAGTTCATACATGATTAGACTTATCTCATGTGCCTCTTTCCTCGTAGCTTGGGTGGGTCAGCTATGGAGTGGTTCTATCGACTACCCACTGGCATCAAGACTTTTGACGAAATTGCTAATTTGTTCCTCTAGCATTATTCACACAATATCCAGTATCTGGTCAATATTTGAGATCTTTGTAATCTGAAACAATGACAAGGGGAGCCTTTCTTGGCATTTCTCTAGAGATGGAGACAACTCTATACAAAATATCCTTGCAAACTACCTGAGTCTGAAAAACTCAACATGTTTTTAGATAATCTCATCCTCGATTTTGGATATCAAGTATAGTTGCAAGGCCCTCTAACTTTTGATAATATGATTAAACAAGCTATGAGGATAGAAGCATTTATGGTCAAGAAAGGAGACTTGACTTTGAACAAGGATAACAAATAGGGGTCTTCCTCCTCAAACAAAGACAAAGGTAAGTTTGTCAACAAAAATAGAGATGTTGTAAATGATGGAGTTATTGACAATGTGACCCCAAAAGCTTCAAAATCAATTTTCAACCTTACCTCTGGTTTACAAGCAGCCAAAGCCATTGAGAAGGCTATGATAGATACTCAACAACCTTCAAGATTTTCCAGAAATAAACCTTGGGCCTCTCAACCCAAGCATGAGTTTACTTCCTTGGGAGAACCCCTTGACGTGGTTTACAAGACTCTTGTGCAAAACCAAATACTCGCTCCTTTGGAAAATTTATATCCCTATGACCCACAACGATGACCTTCTTGGTGGAATGAAACTGCATATTATGATTATCACCAAAACAAGGGTCATAAGACTTTTGGTTGCATTCAACTTAGACATAAGATCTAAGATTTTATCGACAATGGGGATATTGTTGTGAGTGTTCATAACAAGAACTCAGATCATTAGGCATTTAAAGACCCCTTTCCTCCTCACAAGAAGCATGAATCTTGCAAGACCAAGATTGCCAATGCCAAGGTTAACTACACATACACTACCAACGATAATGTCATTAATATGGTTGAGCCTGTGGAGGTCGAATATTGTGATATGATCACTATTAAGGGGAGCGAGGATGCTCCTAAGCCTAAGACTCCATTTTTCATGTGAGGCCTTATGTCTCATTCTTCCAAACTATAATCATCTCAGGATTGTGTGAACATTGTTACTTGATCTTGTGAGAAGATCACCATTAAGGGTCCTGACCCTTCTACATCTGCACCAAAGCAACCTGTGAACAAATCTATTGTTGGTCCTACCAACAAGAACTTGAAATTGGTCCCCACACCTAGTACTGCTAATTACAACATTCTAGACTAGTTGCAATGTACCAACGCTCAGATCACTATCTTTGAGCTGTTGAAGATCTCTCCTGCTTATAGGAAGATTCTTGATAAAGTCCTCACTGAGACAAATGTCCCAAAAGATTTGGATCTTGATCGGTTTCAATCCATGGTGGGTCACATGGCCTCACCTCATTATTTGTCTTTCTCCAAAGAAGATGACCATTCATTGAGTCATCTGCATAATGCTCCCCTGCATATTGAAGTCATGATAGGTCCAAAGTGCATCCGCCGTGTTCTCATTGATAATGGTGCTGGCCTTAATATCTGATCTACTAAGTTGCTCACCCAATTAGGCTATGATGAAGATTTCATAGATGCCCACAAGAAAATCACCATTAAGGCATATGATGAAGAGGAATGGAAATCCAAAGGTTTGGTTGTGCTACCAATCCAAGTTGGACCTGTAGTGAGGGATGTTATCTGTCAAGTTCTAGACATTCCCCTTGCATATAATATACTATTGGGAAGACCATGGATTCACTAAATGTAGGTAGTTCCATCCACATATCATCAATGTATCAAGTTCCCATTCCATGGAGCAGAAGTGACAATACCTGCCAATACAAACTATTACTGCAATACACTCACACAATCTACAGACAATTTTGTTCCAACTAATAGAGAGTCTACTAAATTCTATGATGCCAAACTCAAAGAAATGGAATAGACTCTGAAACTCAAAGATACAGGCATGGGGGGGTATCAGATAGAACCTATGTTATCATTAGCAACTTTGCCTCCATCTCTACATTCCTACGGGAGACCCTTTGAGAGAAATAAACCCTCTGCCTATTCTCAAATAGTCTATGATGGTGCCTTTGTACAGGCCACAACACCACTAGAAGATGAGGATGAGGAAAGAGCTATTACAGCTTGGCTTTACAAAGAAAAAGACACAACTGAACAAATCACTCCTGCTCATGATATAAAACATGAACCAAATAGTGAAGGTTTCAAGCTCATGAAATGCTTTGGATATAAAGGGAGTGGCCCTATAGGGGTGAATGACAATGGATTACTTGAACCAATTGAAGCCACAAGTCATTGATCCAAGGACACTACAGGTCTAGGCTTCAAGAAAATCTCATTTCATTTAGGGATTAACAAATTTATGCTAGAACCTGAAGACACCACCACAGTTGCAAATCTCGAGGACAACTCTGACGAGGATATCTTTCCCTATCCTATTCCTCTGAATTTTGCTACATTCCTTGCAAAACCAGATGATTTTGTACCACATGTCAGTACGATAGAAACTGACAGTGATTCTAATGAAACCGCTTTGGGTACTCCACTAACATATGAGTGGTCGATAGAAATCCAAACTACTGATCCTAATTATGTAGGTGAGTTGTTCATGCCACCATCCTTTCAAGAGAAGTTCAAGAAAGAACAAAACCAACAAACCATTAATACTACAAGAGATGAAAATGAGTCAGATGGTACAACAAGTGTTGATGGAATTCCCATATCAAGCATCATTGATTAACATGAGTACGAGTTTGATTCTTTGTCTGATGCAACTTTTGATAAAGATATAGATGTTGTTCATGTGTATGAAAACCTTCTCGAAGTAGGTGAAGGGTCTAGTGTTAGGATGGCCAAGTGTGATTCCACTAATGTTAACATTCCCTCTACTTCTGCTGTGACGTCTCGAAGGGACTCGAACACACCTTTGGATGAGATTTCTCTAGGTCTTGACTTACTCATCCACACTTTCGATGACTATAATGTGAACACACTTGAACCCACCATTTCTCTTTCACGCAAATATCCTGATCTCATCAATTGGAACTCTCCCTCTCCATCTAGTTAAGTCCTTATGTTCCAAAATGACTATACTCTTGCCTATTATCTCAACACTGTTGAACCTATAATGTTCTCCACCAGTGAAGATAGTATCAACATGACTGAATCTGATATCAAGTACTTCAGTCAAAAAATTAAAAGAAAAAAGAATAGGTTCTTTGATGGTGAAAATCATATTGTGGCAGTGTCAGAGCCGAAAAAAGTAAAAATAAAAGACGTATCCAAGGGTGAAAACCTCTCTGAGGCACCCAAGGATGAGATACTTGATACACTTCCAAGTCATTTTCAAGAAAAATATCAGTTTTGATTGAGCCAACCCAACCAGTGAACTTGGGTACAGAAGCTACACCTCAGAATATTCATTTAGCATAGTCACTATCTACAAAAGAGAAAGAAGAGTTCACCCGTTTCTTTCAAAGAAAGAAAATCAATTTTGCATGGACTTACTCTGATATGCCTAGATTGGATCCTAATCTAATCATGCATCATCTATCTATTGTACCAAACATTAAGGCTATCAAAAAAAAGCTTTGTAAGATGCATCCACATGTGGCACTCTTAGTCAAGGCAGAATTATAAAAACTTCTCAAAGCTGGTTTCATTAGAGCCATTGAATATGCATAATGGATTTCCAATATTTTTTAAGTTACTAAGCATGATAAATCCATTCGAGTCTGCATAGACTTCCCGAACTTGAATAAAGCATGTCCTAAAGATGACTTTACATTACCCAATATTGACATGATTGTGGATATGATGATAGGCTATGAAATATATTCTCTAATGGACAACTTCTTTGGTTACAATAAGTTAAAGATCATGCCAGAAGACCAAGAAAAGACTGCTTTCACATGTGCTTAGGGAAATTTCTGTTGGAATGTCATGCCCTTCAGCCTTAAAAATGCCGGAGCTACATATCAAAGGGTTGTAACCACTATTTTTCATGACATGATGCACAAAACAATGGAAGATTATGTGGATGACACTTTGGCTAAAAGCATGAAGTGAAAGACACATCTTATAGATCTAGGTCCTATACTAGATCGAATGGAACAATTCAGTCGGAGGCTCAACCCAAAAAAGTGCACATTTGGTGTCACTTCTGGCAAACTATTGGGTTATATCATGTTTGCTAAAGGCATAGAGGTAGATCCCGAGAAAGTTCAAGTAGATGAGAGGATTCAAGGTAGACTACAATCCATTTAGCGCTTCATTGGACAATTGGTCAATAAGTCACAGCCATTCACCAAGACTCTACATAAAGGTGTGACTTATGAGTGGAACAAAGACTGTGACAAAGGGCTCGTACAGATCAAACAATATCTTGCAAATCCACCAATATTGATGCCTCCTATTCATGGAAAGCCACTTATCCTCTATATCTCAGCTACAGACACATATTTGGGTGCCCTGTTGGCTCAAGAAGATCATAATAACAAAGAACAAGCCATTTATTACATCAGCAGAACTCTAGTGTCTTATGATATGAACTATTCAGTCATTGAAAAAGCTTGTCTAGTAGTGGTGTTTGCTTCATAGAAACTACGGTACTATATGCTTGCTCACACCAAAAGACTCATTGATAAAATTGATCCATTAAAGTAGTTTCTTAGAAAAGCCACCCTCACAGGTAGACTGGAAAAATGGGTCATGATACTTAGTGAGTTTGACATTGAGTATGTAGAGAGAAAGGCTATCAAAGGATAAGCAATTGTGGATCAGTTGGCATACACTCCTCTCAAGGATCATCAACCTTTAAACATTGAGTTTCCAGATGAGTCCATAATGCTTCTTACACATCAAACATGGAATATGTTCTTCGATGGATCATTCACCCAGTAGGGGTTAGGTGCTAGAATATTATTCATTACCCCACAGAGATATTCTTTACCTAAAGCTTACAAAATGTTGTTTCCTTGCACAAGCAACATTACTGAGTATGAAGTTTTAATCAATGGCATGAAGATAGCCATAGAATGGCATGTGGATGAACTTAAAGTCTTTGGAGACTCACAATTGGTCATCACTTAGGTTAATGACATCTATCAAACTAAGGATGATAAGCTAGTGCCTTATAAACGGATGGTCGATGATCTGAGAAAATACTTTGCACATATCACTTTCCAACAAGTTCCAAGAGTAGATAACAAAGCAGCTGATGCCATGGATACTCTTGCCTCCATGCTACAAATGCTAGAAAATGACTTCAAACATGAATTCCTGGTGAAAACATTACGCTACCCAGACTACAATACCCTTGAATCTAGGATGATCTATTTAGTCATTGGACATGATTCATCCCACTACCATCATATCTACTCCTATCTTCGGGACCAGATTATTCTAGACACTTACACCCGAAATGAAAAAATGTCACCTAATCTGTAACGCTTCATGCTATGTCATTGTAGCTAATGACTTGTATAGATGAGGTCTAGATGGTACCCTCCTTAGGTGTTTAGAGCCTGACGAGTCCAAACATGTGTTAGCTAAGGTGCATGAAGGCATCTGTGGTTCTCATTTGAGCGGCCCAACATTGGCTCGTAAAATTATTAGAGCTGGTTACTATTGGCCATATATGGAAAAATAAGCTACACAATATGCCAAATCTTGCAAATAGTGTCAGCTCCACAAAAATATGATCCATGCTCCTACCAAGGAGCTCATTCCCTTCATCAGTTTTTGGCCATTTCAGCAATGAGCCTTTGATTTGGTGGGTCAGATTCATCCCTCTTCCTCTAGAGGACACAAGTTCATTATCACTACTATAGATTATTTTACTAAATGGGTTGAGGCAGTACCTCTGACCATGGCTGATGGAAAATCTCTAGCCCGGTTTATATTGAATTACATCATCTATAGATATGGTGTACCCTCCTCAATAATCACTGACAATGGGGGGCAGTTCAAGAACAAGGATCAAAAGGAATTATGCACTAAGTTCAAAGTCATTCAGCACTGGTATTCCATCTATTATCCCAAGGGTAATGGATAGGTAGAAGCATCCAACAAGACGATTCTCAAGATCCTACACCGCACAGTTCACAAATATGGTAGAGATTTGAACCTCCAGATTAATCCAGATCTATGGGCCTATAGAAAAAGCATTTGAACATCAAAAGGGGCCACACCCTTTGCCTTAGTTTACGACGTGGATGTTGTGTTGCCTATTGAGGTCAAGATTCCTACATTGCGAGTCTCTCTGAAGGGCCTCATTACTAATGAAGATATTAGAATAGCTTGGCTACAAGAACTAGAGTTACTGGATGAACATCAGCAAGTGGTGTTTGATCATCTCAAAGAATACTAGAAGAGAATGTCTACGAGCTATAATAAGAAGGTCAAACCAAGGGAATTCCAAGTGGGTGATCTCATCTTGAGAGAGAACCCCAATAATCAACAGCAGCGGATCCAAAAGGGAAAGTTTGAGCCAAATTGGCTTGGTCCATACATTATCACTGTAGCGTTTGGGTCTGCTACTTATCAACTCTCTACTACTGAAGGAGAACAACTCAAAGAGCCGATCAACACTCTGCACCTAAAGTGGTTCTACAGCTAAGACATTTTCTGTGTGCTCCTATACATACTCTATTCTGAAAAAATTCTAAAAATCACAAAATGTCCTAAAAAAATGATCATCTTAGTGAAAACCTAGTAAACAGGCACTTTGATGCATCTATTATCTTGGTGAAAACCTGGTAAACATGTGCCTTGATAATACAAAAAAAATAAAAAAATAAAAAAAAATAAAAAATTCAAAAAATACAAAAAAAATAAAAAAAGAGAAAAGTACAATTTTTTTTTTTAAAAAAATGTGCCATTGATGAAAACCTGGCAAACAGGTGTCATGGTAGCAAAAATAGAATCTCTACCAAGATGGTGAAAACTTGATAAACAGGCACCTCTTGTTCTCCAATTGTATACCTATTACAACACCGCTTGGCCTTGTACAGTTGCTCCTTGCTTTCCTGCTCTAGTTTGTTTTCTTGTTTCCTACTTTAGTTTGCTTTCTTGCTTTAGTTTGCTAGCTCATGCATTCACTCTCAGCTATCTTTGAGATTATTCTCGACTCTACATGGATTGAAACTGGTCACACTTGGGGGCACCTTCCTGGTCAAGGGGGCATTGTCCTTATATCATCTTCAGAGGATTTCCCTTGCATCAGTCACCAGTGGTTCTCACTATGTCTGCCTACTGATGCCTAGCTATTATTGAGATTCCTCTCCTTGAGGATCTCTCATGTATCAGTCACCAGTGGTTCTCACTACGTCTTCCTATTGATGTTTTGTTCACTCTTAGATCTCTCTCCTTGAGGATCTCTTGTATCAATCACTAGTGGTTCTCACTGTGTCTGTCTGTTAATACTTTGTTTGCACTCTAATTTCTCCTTGAGACTGTCTCTTGCATCAATCACCAGTGGTTCTCACTGCATCTGCCTACTATCGCCATCCTATTGAGACTTCTCGTGCTATATACTTCCGATCTGACATCAATCCACTTAAACTGAAACTAAAATTGAAAGCTAGATTTGTAACTCTCTAAAGCATACTAAGCTTTTATTTTGTGTGCTTTTCTTTTTTCTTTATCATTCCTCCTCGAGAAACTCTAAGACATCTATTTTGACCGAGAGAAGCAAAGACTGGGGGCATGATCTTTTCTTTGCTTTCTATTTGCTGGTTTAGTTCCAATGATCCAAAGGATTCATATAAGAGGGGTGTCCACTATGAGATCCTTCATCTCATATTGGATGGCCATGTGTACCTTGACTCTTTTTATATGGAAACTTTGGTGAGGTTGGTTCTTCTCCTTGTTTGTTTGAGTGAATTCTTTCTGCTACAAGTGAAATTGAAAACACTCGTCCTACAAAGTGAATGTAAGGGTCACTGCGAGCACCTTTGATATGCTTATCATTCACTTAGAAAAAAGAGGAACTCTTGTGTGTCTGGCATGTTTGTATGCAAGAAACATTTAGGTCATTCTAGCAGCTATGCTTTGATGCTTATGTTAACTTGCTAAATCAAAAGGAATAGGTGTTCAGGTCATTTTGGCTTCTTGTGCCTTAATGCTTACACCTCATTTCAATAGATCTAAGACTAATGTCATATTCATATTCTCATGATTGCAATGTCAGTGAGGGTTGTATGACATCCTATGACTGTCTGATACTAAAAACTCTATGATGATAATATCTAATGGGTCCAACAACCAAGTCCTAGGGATTGTATCTAGTTTAGGCTTGCATTTTCATTCTAGGCTTACATAGCGACAATTTTTTGATGCTCACTTCATTTCTTATGAATTTATTCACTGTGGGTTCTCATCTCACATCCCAGCTTTGTCATGATTGTATAAGTTTTCGGGATTGAAATCAAAATCTGACATCTCTAGATAGCTCAAAATCGTGTTTTAAATTTCTAGGATCAACATGATCAGACGCTTGTGCAGTCAACCTTCTGGTGACATTTTCTTGCTAGAATCTTATCTCATCATCATTTTCTCGAGATCTTCAATGTTTTCATCAAAAGTCAACTCTAGTCAAATCTGGTCAACCATGGTCAAACTTGGTCAACAGGACCTCCAAATCACTTCGAATTGCTTCTGCATCCTCTCAATGCTTTCTTAACTTGTTCGGAGTTCCTCTGGATCTCTGATCTTATCTCTATCTACAAACCTTTTGTTGTTAATCATCTTTATGACGTGTCATCTTTTGATTTCACTCCCGAGGGGGCAGGATGATTGCATCATTCAATCTTATCAAATCAATTCTTGAATCAGTCTGATCTGAATCAAAAGTCCTTATCGCTCAGAGCATCTCATCACTAGGGGCATCTTTGTGCCTTGCATCTTGTCATCTATCTATTAGGCATATGAGAAACCTAACTTGGATCCTCGAGGATCAAGCTTCATTCTAGAGATGGTTCTCAAAATCTCATTAGGTATTGGGGAAATCTAACCCTAATTCCTAAAAGTCAAGCTTCATTATGGAGATGGCTCTCAAAACTCTTTCTGACCGTTATCTGGGCAACCTAACCCGGGTCTCAGATGATTAAGCTTCATTCTGGAGATAGTCCTAAATTCACATCAGTTAATCAATGGGTATTGGGGCAATCCAACCCTCATTCCTAAAGATTGAGCCTCATTCTGGGGACAATCTTATCTCAAGTGGTAATCTAATCAGTGTCTTGGTGATCTAGCCTCGACTTCCAAGGGTTAAGCTCTATCCTGGAGATAATCCTGAAAACCTCATCAATTGTCACATCAAACTGTTCTTTGAATCAATGCGCTGCTCGCACATCAATTCAAAGAGGGGTAAAATGTAATACCCCAAAATTGGCACCTTGCAATTCTAATCAATTTTGGTGCATTTCTTCAAATTTCTACATCATCAAAGTCCTATTGTACTAGGCAATTCTATCTCCTAATTGACTTTATTTGACTTGGTGTTAAATGCAAAAAACCTCAAATTTGCATTAATCAAATACTATATTTAATTCTTAAATATTGACATTAATTGGCTAAATAAACCCTATGATTAATTAATTTAATTACAAAGTCCTAGTGCTTTTATTAAATTAATTCCACCCCCTTTAGCTAATACACATCAAAAGGAATTAAATAATTATTTAGTTCTTTAAGTGAAATATACTTGTTTGAATTTAATTATTCAAATAATTCGAAAAGCCACCCATGTGGCAATATTTTATTTAATTAATTAGATAATTCTCTCCAAATTGTTTCACCTCCCACCAAGGAGATGAAGAGTTGACCATTTCTTTGCAAGAAACTCTTCAGTCTCCACCCGGGCTCTTCTATATTAGAGACCTCTCCTTCCTCATTTGAAGAGGAAATTTTTGAGTATCGAAACCATAGCGAATTGTTGTTTCACTTTTACATTCTTAAGCTTTGAGATAATCTTGCATATTAGAGTAATTCCCATTTTAGAATAATGATGCATTCTCATACTTTAATTTAGTTTTCCTACAATGTTCTTAGCTTAATTCTCATTTCATTTCAAGTTTCTTAGCTTAATTTGCACTATCATTCTTAGATTAACTTCAATCGCATTCTCATTCTTAGTTCAATTTTAATTCAATCATTCTTAGCATTTAAATCCACCATTTCAGAGTCCGGTATATGGTTGTTGGGCTCTCAATTATGAGAGTGACTCAAAACCCCATCTAAATAGGAGGCAATAGGTTGATTCATGTATGCGAAGTGAATAATTCATATTCATTTTCATAATTAGCTTATGAGCAATGACCATGTTGAAGTTTATGACTAAATTCAAGGTCCATGTTCAGTTGTAAACAAATACATGACTTACAACAGATTTATTTTGAAGATTAAGAATTAATTAACTACAATAAAATCTCATAATTTATTACCTTTTAGTTTTCTAAATCTTCCGTTGCCCACCAAGTGCTCCCCTTCAAATTTTTTAATTGAGTCGAGATCCAAAATGCAATCTATATGGTTCTTTGCTACAAGATTAGGAAGATATTGAGTAATGTACACCATCATCAAGTATACCATATATCCCTCAACCATAGAACCCTCAGGACGTGCTCTTTGTTGTACCAAACCCTTCAAAAATTTCAAGTCTCTCTCAACCATCCACATTGACCTAGCATGTACAGGTCCACACAATTCAATCTCCTCAACTCGGTGTATGAGGTAGTGTTCTTGTGAATTGAAAAAAGATGGAGGTAAACATTTTTTCATTTCACACATTAATCGAAAAATTGTTTTCTTCCAATATTTTATATCTTCTTTATGAATTTCTTTAGATTACAACCACCTACAAGGGATTCAAGACATAAATTTATAAATACGAGACTTTACAATATATTATTTGTTTGATATATTGAACAAATATTACTGCTTACCTCATGTATTTTCCAAGATCATATATCACTTGTTTGATATTATTGTCGAAGTTTTTTGGGAGAGCAAATACTGTAACAATTGTCAACTGATCCTTTCATACAATGAAAATTGAATGCAATTACACAAATATATTGTAAATACAAAAGACTATGCTTACCTTGATGAAGGTATGTCAATCATGCGTTTTCATCCCTGACCCAAAATCATTTTTCTTTGATATGAGATTGCTTATATCCGCAACAAATCCTATAGGAAATCAAATTTTTCAAATCACTTCTTTTATGACATTACTTTGTTGCTTTGTTAATAACCAAGGAAGAGCACTTGCATTAATCTGGTCTCCATTGCTATTTGATTCAATGACATTTTTCATTGCATGATTGGAATCATGAATGTCAGTACAAATTTTGCCAAGTTTTTCTTTGTCACACCTTCCATCCAATATTTTCCACGGTGTCTCTGTTACATTCTTTCCAATATGCATAGTATCAAACAAATGCACAATTTGTAGATGCTCATAGTAGGGCAGCCTACTAAATTCTCTGGGGTAACATTTTAGTCCCTTTGGAAGCTGGTCGGTGATTCTTTCACGACCTTCAAGATCATCAACTACATAATTAGCCAACAAAACATAATCAAAATATATAATTTTCAAACATCAACCATTACGTGGAACGATATTACCTCAAATTCTATTATATTCCAACTGCCATAGGTGAGGTGTCATTCTTTAGGGCTTTTATGTAGTCTCTTCTTTCCTATTGAAAAGATGTCTTTTTGCACTTTGATACTTATGATTTCTGGGGAGGAAGTGCCTATACTCATCAAACACCTATTTTCTTAAACTTTTGGAATGACGAGATTTCATCTTTGGACCACACATTGGACATGCAAATTTTCCCTTTGTTTGAAGACCTACAAGATAACGATACAATTAGATTAAATATGTATATTTTTAGAATTTGAATTATTGCGTACAACTAGAATTCACCATAACATACCACAAAAATGTGTCAACCCTGGAGCATCATAAATTGTCCACACAAGCATTGCATGGAATTGAAATTGTCTTTGTCTAATTGGTCCGGAGGTGTCATACATAGTGAAACTATTATACACTAAGTTTGCACCCTTGTTTCAAGCTCTCGTAGTCTTGATAACCTAGTATAACATGGGAATCATCTCTAGGTGTGAGACATATGCTAACTAAGATGAGACCTCTAGGTTCTAGGCTGGTTCCTCTTGGATAATCACCTTAATTTGCTTCTAGACATGAAAAAGTAAACTCTTGAGGGAAAGGGATAGAAGGAATGCTTGAAAGGGAAATGACTGAAAGAAAACTACCTACTAGGTGATACACCAAAATTAGGGTTTGGATCTCAGTATAGAGGAATGGAATCAATGAAAGACTTAGGTCTAGTAGGTCACAACTTACTGAATAGGCTTGCATAAGTGTTTCATAGGAGGGCCTGAACATAAGACACAACCAATGACCTGCAAACAAACATTCACTTCTATAACTTGGTGTAGGAATGAGACAAGACTATTAGGGGGCTAAAGTATACCCGCAAAAATATCTAAATCAGATCAAACATAGTAACACACAATTATAGAAAGTAAGAGGGATCATGAACCCTAAGATATCACTTAAAACATCATATACTTTAACCCAATAAGAGATGATCCAAACAAGGAAGCATAGGGACATGAAGAACTGTCACAAAATACCTCTGCAATGTTTGTATTATCAATGGGAGATTTACAACTGTATAAGCCAGAGGTTAGAGATGATACCACATATGACCCTTAAGAAAAGATGAATTTCCTCTACAATTGTCCAACTCTTAGCTCAAAAGCTCCAAAAATACAATATATACATACTCAACCACACACAGGTAGGAGTAAAAAAACCTAACTAGGGTTACAAGATTTTCAATAGAATAACAAACCCTACATCTGTGAAGTTTGATAAAAAATGTTATTTCTACAAATATCTCAATCGATCAGATATTCATCTTTGCGTGCCCATCCTTGTACTACATCAACTTGCAGATAAGCAACCTGGACTCATCTACCTGCCTGCAACTCCATTAAGCCATGAAGGCTCACAAATTTGATCCTTAAGATATTTTGGGTTTAAAATGATTAACCCTACAAAAGGTGGTGCCAAGCTCATTAAAGCCTCAACACAACATGGTACTCTATAAAATCTATGGTGCCGATGATCAGATCATCTATCATCATCCTTCCAACTTCCACTATCCTGAAGAATTAAATTCTAGCTACCCATCTTGTCGCACATGGCCGTAAGAACAAAACCCTAGCAAAAACTTCACAGAGATATTCAAATTCAAATATTAATGGCTAGTAGATATATTTTTTAAAATGTAGCCATTGATGCAAAATCTTCCCGGAAGATGAATGGTGGTGATGCGCTGAGAAAACAACTTAAAATCCTTCTGACAAGTCAAAACCATCGTGGAAGTCAGCGACCAATGAGAAGCGAGAAAATCATTATGTCAGCATATTTGGTCCCACCTCAAGCCTTTCTTCTTTTAAGTCATTTGGCGACCACGTGACCAAAGACCTTTTTCTCATTTGTGAAATCCTTCTCTTAACCCTAGTCTGGTTAAGCGATTCAGTGAACAAGGCTTTCCATTGGATCGCTGAGTCTTTTATCTTACCCTGGTTTCATTAAGAGAACAAGAGAAACCCCTTAGTCACTGATGCATAGAATGCTTTTAACCCTAGGCCCAGAATCACCATATGTCATTCTTTTATTTGCCCTTGACTGCTTTGTAGGCATACACCTCGACAAGTTCTGACACGATCCCATTACAACTTAGAGTCCAATCTAATGGTGGGTGCATGATCCCATGGCCGCTAAATATTCCTTGTGCTTTTACGCTAGTTGTAGATCTTTATTAGACCAGGACCCTTCTGACAAATGGACCCACTGAAAATCTAGTCATCACCACGTGAACCAATCAAATTCAAGCATGTCAGCATCAACTGTCAGATGAACCACCTAGCATTCATCACCTGAGAATAAAGTAAAATCAATGGTCGACGCATGATCGCATGTGTCAGAAAGACTCCTTGCGGACATACACCAACCGTAGATTTCCTAAAAATGTCAAAGCCTTTTGAAATGCTAGAAACCTAGTCCCATTGACTCATTTCTGAATCATTACTATGTGGACCAATGAGAAGCTACTGTTGTGTACACGTAGTAGTGGATCCGCTAGGCATGAAGAGTTACATCACCAAGGAGAATCAACAGTTGTCTTATAATCACATACTTCTGACGCACTTCATGAGAACACATGCTAGCCATTGATTTCCTAGCTTCTGACATCCCTGGGCCCGTTGACAAAAATACAAGTCATCATCCCTCGACCAATAAAAAGCCCCCAAGTAGGACACGGTGGCAGTGGACCCACACAAGCTTGAAGTGCTGAGAAAAGGGAAGATCAATGGTTGTTGTAAGATTGCAAGCCTCTGATAGACCCTATCAGATCTTACGACAACCGTTGATCTCATCAACTGGGACCCCACCTAAATCACTTAACCCCGGAAGTCTTAGCGAATGTGTAGCCAAAGGAAATTCGCTCAGTCACTGAATAGAACTCTTAACCTTAGTTAAGTCTGAAGAATACGTGAACAAGGCATTTGCAAAATTGCTAAACCAAAAGTCCAACCTAGGTTTTCAGTTAGCGAATGCCCGACTAAAGGTAATCCATGGAGTCACTAAATACTCTAGGGCACCGCCATTTTAATTCGTGACTAGGAGAAACACTATAGTCGCCAGTTCACTGAGAGAAAAAGGTAACTGCCAGAGAACTTAGAGAACTGACGACCGAAGGGAAATTAAAAGCATGTGGATATAGAGATTTTTAAGTTTCTAAAAAAGTAACATGAAAATAGAATGAGGGGCTTAGGGTTTGCAGGGTTTAGTTAGCACCAACGACTACTTTTTTTTGAAATTTTTTACTTGCAGGCCAGGGAGATAGAAAATTTGCAGAGGCCAGGAAACCAAACATAAGATCATGAAAATTTCAAGGATGCTTGGCAAGATGAAAACAAAGATTTTGGAATAGGTTTTAGCCAAATTTGCAAGTACATGTAAATTAGGGTATCATTTTGGCAATTTCTGCTGGATGTCAGCCTGCTAGACATAGATCAGTGGCCTTGACATAATCCGTTGGGCATGGGGTCATTACAGGAACACAAAACTTTGACAAAGACAAAAATGGGACCAGGGAGACAAACTTGTGCAGAGGCACTTCTTGGAAAGCAGGAAACTAACCTAGAAAATAGGGAAAGAAAGTAGAAAAACACATATACATAGATTCACAAAGAGGGATTAACCTCAAAACAAGGCTTCAAGTGGAAACCATTGACTAAAATTGGCAAGGAAACTCCTTTCATATTTGATAGTTGAAAAGCAATGGATCCACTGCACTTTGTTATAACAAATGGCCCACTCCAAAATGAATCAAATTTTGTATGCCTGCCAGGTCTTGACTTGATCTCATCCCACTTGAGGACTATGTCTCCAACCTTGAAATTTCTGACCTTGGCTCTTTTATCAAAGTTTCCCTTTGTCTGAATCTAGTGGAACTCCATATCTTTCATGGATTTGTCTCTGATTTCCTCCAATTCCATGAACTGAGCATATCTGATCTACATGGGATCCTCCTGCTCAAATAGGGCATACTGAGTAGCCAAGTCCAGGGCTGGCAATTCAACTAAGATAGATAACTTGGCCTCTTTTCCATATACTAGCATATAAGGAGAATTACCAATGATTTTCTTTGGGGTAATTCTATCTAACCACACTGCAGACCTGAGCTTAGTATGCCAATCTCTCTGATTTTCTTGAAGAGTCTTCTTGATTATCCTAATCAAGTTCCTATTTGTTGATTCAGCTAAGCCATTGCCTTAGGGGTAGTAATTAGAACTGGTATTCAGATAGTTTCAATTTTTGACTGCCCACTCTGAGACCTTAAGGCCTATGAATGCTAATGCATTATCTGATATGATGGAATCAGGAGTGCCAAACCTATGAACTATATCATCATAAAAACTTAGGATAGCACTCTCATTGGCCTCTTTTAATGCAATTGCTTCTGTCCATCTAGTGAAATAATCAATTGTAGTAATTATCCATTTATGGCCTGCACTAGATGGAGGATTAATCATTCCAATGAAATCTATGCCCCACTTCATGAAGGGTTGCTCTGTTCTAATTGGTTGTAGGGGCAAGGCTGCAAGCCTTTCTTTTCCTATAAACATGGCACACTTGATGCATTTTATCACATACTCATGACTATCCTTGAAGATAAATGGCCAATAGTACCCAACCCTCATGATTTTAAAAGCAGTAGTCCTAGGAGAAAAATGACCACCAGCAGGTCCATCATGAAACTCAAATAGAACATCAGCTATCTTTTCTAAATCTATGCATCTTAAAAGGACACCACTGTGATCCTTTCTAAAAAGAACTTCATCAATCAGCACAAAAGGAATAGATTGCAATCTATAATACCTCCTTTTTGCTGAATCCAAACCTGTAGGACATTGTCCTATCTTCAAATAATTGATCATGTTAGGCAACCAACTTGTTGCCTTGGCTTGTTGTTCTATAGAATGCACCATCAGAGATGCATCTATTATTTCTGATTTCTTTGAACTTTCATCCCCTACCAAATGTTCACAAAGACCTCTTCCTCTAACTAGCTTGGTAGTCTAAATATCTATGTCATATTCCATCACCTTGGTGATCCAACCAGATCTTTTCTCATTTAAGTCCTTGGAAAGAAAAAATTCTTTGACACTTGGATGAGTAACTTTCAAATGTACCTTGCTATGGGTCAAAAAATATATGAAATTTTTAAGGCTCTTTACCACAGCAAGCACATGTTTTTCTACAAAAGAGTATCTCTGTTCATACTCCTCTAAACCTTTGCTAAAGAAAGTGATAGGCTGCTCCAATCCATCTAAATTTTCTTGAGTCAACATTGCAGATATAGCATCATGACCCCCATAAGCATAAAGGATAAAATCTTTACTAAATTTTAGGTTTAGGAGAGCAGGGGCTTCTGTTAAGGCCTCTTTGATAGCTTGGAAATTAGCTCTTCCTTCTTTGGTCCAACTAAATTTGAAATCTTCTTTAACATGGCTGTCAAAGGCTTTAGTAAATCTACAATATTAGGCAAGAACCTCCTAACAAAATTAATCTTTCCTATGAAAGATTGGAGACTTTTCTTGTGGTGTGGTAGGGGTAGCTCTAGGATAGCTACAATTCTCTTAGGGTCCACTGTAATTCCTTCTTTGGATACTACATATCCCAATAGTTTTCCTTCATGAACTACAAACACACATTTCTTGGGATTAAGAGATATCCCAAATTCTTTACACCTTTCAAAAATCTGCCTCAAATGTTTGATGTGATCTACTACATGCTTTGAATAGATAGTTATGTCATCTAGATAGACTAGCACAAACTTGTACATTAGGATCTTAAAGGCCATATCCATTGCCTTTTGAAAAGTAGCACCTGCATTTGACAAACCAAAGGGAATTTTTTGATATGCAATGGTTCCCCACTTGGTTGTAAATGCAATCTTGTATTATCCTCTTCATTTACTAAGATCTGATTGTATCCTGAATAGCTATCCAACAATGAAAATCTCTCAGATCCAGAGACACATTATAGAATTTGTTCCATAGAGGGTAATGGATGGCGGTCCTTTAATGAGGCCCTGTTAAGATCCCTAAAGTCAACACATAACCTCAGTTCCCCATTCTTCTTCCTGACTAGAACAAGGTTGGAAAACCAACTAGTATGCTTGATGGGGTAGATGATACCACTTTCTATTAGTTTGAGTACTTCTTTATGCATAAGTGGCTCAAGCTTGGGATTAACAGGCCTTTGTTTTTTCCTCACTAGTTTGACATTTGGTTCCAATTCAATAGTGTGCTGAGCAAGGGCAGGATCAAAACCTTTGAGGTCCTCATACTGCCATGCAAAAAAATCACTGAATTCCTTGAATAACTATGTGTAAGCTTGCTTTTCCAATTCAGTGTTTACCTTTCTAAATTGTAGGCTCTTACCTGGTTCCAACTCTAATTCAACACAATGTTCTTGTTGAACTAGGCCAACTTTGTTTTTCTTAACTTCATCATCCTTGTTGAAGATAGTCTCTAAGGTGACAAGACCTCTAGGCATCTTATTATACTTAAGTTGTATCACTTGATCACCATAGTTTTATGATAGCCTATCTTGATTGTGTTCTGAAAAGACATCTTCTTCAAACAAGAATTGCAGAATTTGTTCATCATTGTCAAACACCTGCCAATTGACATCATTATCAGGAATAGATGGCCTGAAAATCACCTTGATATGCTATTGGTCTACCTCTTTTGAAATGCTATTTGGAATATCATACTAAGATCTGACAGCAACTAACCTATCTGCATTTTGATTTAGTTTCCTAGGGATAGCAACAATATTGAAAGCACAAGAATCTTTGATTGCATCCCAAACTCTATGTTTGTATGCTTTCAAAGTGTCATTTTTTGTTGCACTTATCCCTCTTACTTGGCTGACAACTAATTCACTATCACCATAAACTTTTAAGACCTTAAGCCCTCTTTTTCTAGCCCACTCTAGTCCATTGACTAGACTTTCATACTCTGTAGTGTTGCTAGTGCAGGAGAAACTAAATCTAAAGGCAGTATAGTACCTTTCTCCTTTTGGGGACACTAACATAGCACCACCACCACTAGAATCATGTCTACTTCTAGCTCCATCAAAAAATAGTTCCCAAACCTCATTGTTCTAATCCTCTAAATTAGTATCTTCTTTGAGAAGGCCTGGCTCTATGACTCCACTTTCTTGTATCAAATAACTTCCCAAACCAAAATCCCAAACAAGATTTTCTTGGGCCTCTAAATCTCTTTCATCTAGAAAAATATCAAGGATAATCTCTATCGTTGTGTTTGCTTGACTAATAGTTTGGAAGTCACTATCATCAAATATGGGGCAGTTTACATTGATGGCATTGGATACATATGGCTCTATATGGTGTGCTGCCAATGGTTTTGACTTAATGGTGACCTTGATCCCATACCTTGTATGAAATAGCATGTGAGACCAGTCAAGGATAGATAACCTCCTATCTTGGCTATAAACTCCCTTGAAAGACATATAGCAAATAATGCAGGGAGATCTATGATAAATATATCAAGGAGGATGGAAAAATTAGGACTAGCATGTAGGGTTAGACTGGTATCCTTAGCTACACCTATAGTATTGATTGAGGATCCATCAAGTTGGGTAACCTTCTTTTGGAAGGGTTCATATTTCAGTCCTAATTGGTCAACTACTTTCTTGGGCATTACAGTGCTAGTAGCTCCACTATCTACCATACAATTATGTACTAAAGATTTTCCAATAATTAGAGATACATAAAAGGGAGGTGGCTTTGAGTTCCTACCTTGTGTGGCATTGCCTCTGGAGTTTCTACTTGGAGCCTCATTTTCTTGATCAGTGTTAACCAACACTGGCTTTGCAGCTTCTTTTACAGGTTCAGGAGTTGCTACTTCTATCATGGCCTTCTTCAAAATTTCAAGCTATCCTAGAAGAGCTAGAGAGTCCCACATGGACATGGTGACATTCACCTTCTTCATGTTGTCTACAATATTAAAAGGTGTCACAGTGTGTACTCTTTGTTGTGCCTTTACTATGATGGGCTCCACCTCTTTGGAATGTTGGCCTTCTTTGCTTGTAATGATAGGAGCCTCCTTAGGTATGATGGGAGTGGCTTGCTGCAGTGGCTCTGTGGATGTAGTGGCTTTGGCATTAGAATCTTCTCTCTCCATGTCTTGAGCTCTTCTTTTTTCTCTTGTATAGGCAACAAAAGAAACTTCATCATTGACTCCATTGAAGTCTGGCTGCTCCCAATTAAAGAGAGCAGTCTCTTTTTCTTGTGATTCTTGTTGAGGCACTGACCCACTAGATGAAACCTCTGATTGAGCTTTTCAGGCATTTTGAACCATTAGAGCTTGGTTCATCCATCCATTTGAACATGTAGCCTGATTATGAGGTTGATTACAAGGAAAGCACCATTCATTCTCCATAGCCATATTATTTTGACTAGGAACCACATCCCTCACTGGATTTGCAAAATTAAGAGGTGCAGGGTTGTATGGTTGGAATGGTCTCTGATTGAAACTTTTTCTTTGTCCTTGGTAGCCCCCTTGGTATGGTGGCCTACTTTGTTGATAAAGTTTTCCTTGATTCTAATATTACTGATTAGGACCTTGGCCTTGTGGCTGAAATAGTGGTCTGATTCCTTGACCTTGCTTCTTTAGATTTGTTACTTCTTTAGTCAAGGTCTGCAACAAATTTGTCATTTCTTAGTGATATCATATTTCCACAATCCATATTAACAATTCATGATGCCAAAAATTAACACAATCAAATGCAGAAATGCTCATGAATTGTCATTTCTTACTAACTGCTTTGTTGGCTATTCTTTATCTCTTGCAGCTCTTGAGAGAAACTAGTTGTTAGCTCTTGACCACTGGTACTAGCCTGAGGTGCTAATACGGTGGGAATAGGGGTAAATGAGGGTACTTGTGTAGGTGCAATGGGTTGTGCACCATATATTATTTTATACACTATTTATTTCATTGAGACCGTGAGCTTTGCATTTGTAATGTATTTTTTATTATTGGATCAGTGCTACCATGTTGTTGAAGTTGTAGATGCGTTGAATCACCACCACCATTCTATTTTGATAGTAACAATATAACAAACAAAGAACCCTCCAATCAAATAGGGACATAAGTAAGACATTTAATACATTATTACTTCATCATGATGATAAAAATTTCATTGGATCAAAGCACATAGAAATTCAAAACAATAGGATATCTTAATCTTTATGAGCTCAAATTCAAAATAGTAAGTGCATTATTTTATTACTGATGTCCCTATTTGATCTAGTAGCATCAATATAACAAACAAAGCACTGACCAATCAAATAGGGACATGAGGTGCTCAAACAATGATCTCATAAAACAATATATTTAGTCTTAATAAAATCTTATAAAACAACATATATTGTGTGAAGTGTTTGATCTCTCTTTATTTGTTTTGTTATTGATATTCACTATGTGGTACTCCCTGTTTATGATCATTTCATGAGGAAATGTCTTGATGGCTTGTGGGCTGCAAGCTAGGGCATCATGCATTATTTATGAGCTCACTATTTGAGCACCGGCCAATCAAATAGGGACATGAGGTGCTCAAACAGTGAGCTCATAAACAATGCATGATTCCCTAGTTGTAGGTAGTTATCTCTTCTATAATGATGGAGGAGTGAAAGGTAATGATCAATGAGGTTGCTGCTATTAGATCATACATTAGTACACTTAATATTTTGAATTTGAGCTCAGGCATCATGCACTGTTATTGTTGTCATTTCATGCTTGCTGCTATTGTGCACCATATATTGTTTTATACACTATTTATTTCATTGAGACTGTGAGCTATTGTAGTTGACTGTATTCTTTTGGGGTCTGATCTATTATAGTTGTTTCTTTTTTCTTTGAATCATTATTTACAATTACTTTTGATGCAATATTTGTGTGAAGAACAAGAACAAAATGGTGAACGAGTGTATTTGACAGAGATAAACATGACACATTTTGTTGGGTTGATTGGGTTGGCCTGGTACCATTTACATGGCCTGACCAGATATTAAATAGTGAGCTCATGAACAATGTATGATGCCCTAGCTTGTAGCCTATGAGCCATCAAGACATTTCTTTGTGAAATGATCATAAACAAGGAGTACCACATAGTGAATATCAACAAAAAAGAAAAAAAGAGAGAGATCAAACACTTCACACAATGCCTTGAAGGTAATAGCAATGATGCCCTAGCTCTCAAACCTTGTGGGTCTTCAATCATTCCAAATGAAAAGATGTAAACAATGCCAGTATTCAATAGTGAGCGCATAAACAATGTATGATGCCTTAGCATGCAGCCCACAAGCCACCAAGCCACCAAGCCATTTCCTCATAAAATAATCATCAGGGAGTACCACATAGTGAATATCAATAGAAAAATAAATAAAAAGAGATCAAACACTTCACACAATGCCTTGAAGGTAATAACAACGATGCCCTAGGTCTCAAAGCTCGCGGGTCATTGAGCATTCCAAATGCTAAGATGTAAACAATGCCACTATTAAAATTCATATTGTGTCGTTAAATCAACAAATGCCATCAAAATAAAATTGAGGTGCTCAAACAGTGAGCTCATAAAAAATGTCCTCTTCGCGCCTCGCAAAAGTGCAGTGTCGTCTTTGCGGCAGCTCTTCGAATTCACAAAAATTACAAATGACACTCTCTTTTTTAAAATTATAAAATTACAAAAATTTCATTGGCTCAAAGCACATAGAAATTCAAAATAGTAGGATATCTTAATCTTTATGAGCTCAAATTCAAAATAGTAAGTGTATTATTTTATTACTGATGTCCATATTTGATCTAATAGCATCAATATAACAAATAGAGCACCGACCAATCAAATAGGGACACAAGGTGCTCAAATAGTGAGCTCATAAAACAATATATTTAGTCTTAATAAAATCTTATAAAACAACATATATTGTGTGAAGTGTTTGATCTCTCTTTATTTTTTTTGTTGTTGATATTCACTATGTGGTACTCCCCATTTATGATCATTTCATGAAGAAATATCTTGATGGTTTGCGGGTTGTAAGCTAGGGCATCATGCATTATTTATGAGCTCACTGTTGAACACCGACCAATCAAATAGGGACATGAGGTTCTCAAATAGTGAGCTCATAAAAAATGCATGATGTCCTAGTTGTAGGTAGTTATCTCTTCTATAATGATGGAGGAGTGAAAGGTAATGATCAATGAGGTTGCTGCTTAGATCATACATTAATACACTTACTATTTTGAATTTGAGCTCGGGCATCATGCAATGTTATTGTTGTCATTGTATGATTGTTGCTATTGTGCACCATATATTATTTTATACACATAGAACAATAGGTTTGGGGACTTAGACTTATGTTCAATCCTTAGTAATGGTTTGGGGAACTAATTAGTAGATGAGTGACTACAGTACCCTAGTTTTCATTATTAGATGATCTTGTCTAATTTGTGTTCATTTCATGCAAAGATACATGTAAAGGAAAAGAGATTTTTGCATCTAAAGATTACATGTATATATATGAAAAATAGCTTGTATATACTATACAAGGAAAATAACTTTTAGAAGAAAATGCAAAAGTACAAGCATACTTAAGAGGATGAACATAAATAATAAGGGTGCCAGACATTGCCTGAAGGGATGAATTTTTGACCTGAGTATAAATCTAGTGTGCCCCTGTGTGATCCAAAACCTACAAAGAAAAGAGAGATGGGGTTAGATAAAAAATATCTAAGCAATGAATGACATCCTATTATTGATCCTCATCTACAATTATGCATGTGCATAGTCAAGCCATACACTTCTGAAAGAAAGACCAAGCTTACATTCTCAATGAAATAAATAGTGTATAAAATAATATATGGTGCACAACAACAACAAGCATGCAATGACAACAATAACATTACATGATGCTTGAGCTCAAATTCAAAACAGTAAGTGTATTAATGTATGATCTAATAGCAGCAACCTCATTGATCGTTACCTTTCACTCCTCCATCATTATAGAAGAGATAACTACCTACAACTATATTTCATAATTCCTCCTTTGAAGTATATATATATCAAGTATAATTATGAGTTTACATCATATATTTAATCTTAATAAAATCTTATAAAACAACATAAAACTAACCCAAAATACTTTGGCTTAATAAAATCTTAATAAAACAATATATTTAATCTTAATAAAATAATACACTTGCTGTTTTGAATTTGAGCTCAAGCATCATGCATTGTTTATGAGCTCACTGTTTGATTACTAGCGAATCAAATAGGGACATGAGGTGCTCAAACAGTGAGCTCATAAACAATGCATGATGCCCTAGCTTGCAGCCCGCAAGCCATCAAGACATTTCCTCATGAAATGATCATAAACGGGGAGTACCACATAGTGAATATCAACAATAAAACAAATAAAGAGAGATCAACCACTTCACACAATGCCTTGAAGGTAATAGAAATGATTCCCTAGCTCTCAAAGCTAGCAGGTCATCAAGCATTCCAAATGAAAAGATGTAAACAATGTTAGTATTAAACAATGAGCTCATGAACAATGCATGATGCCCTAGCTTGCAGCTCGCGAGCCATCAAGATATTTCCTCATGAAATGATCATAAACGGGGAGTACCACATAGTGAATATCAACACCAAAACAAATAAAAAGAGATCAAACACTTCACACAATATATGTTGTTTTATAAGATTTTATTAAGACTAAATATATTGTTTTATGAGCTCACTGTTTGAGCACCTCATGTCCCTATTTGATTGGTCGGTGCTCTGTTTGTTATATTGATGCTATTAAATCAAATAGGGATGTCAGTAATAAAATAGGGACATCAAATATGGACATCAATAATAAAATAATACACACTATTTTGAATTTGAGCTCATAAAGATTAAGATATCTCTATTTTATTACTGATGTCCCTATTTACATCTTTTCATCAAATGACCCAAAAACATAAAAAATGGTCTTATATGGTCACTAATTGCCAACTTTCAGAAGAATATGATTGAATGTAAACATACATAAGTGGATGAACATAAATAATGAATGTACCAAACATTACCTAAAGTAATGAAGTGTTGACCCAAGGTTCAATCCAGTATGCTCTTGTATGATCCAAAACCTGCAAGGAAAAGATGGGGTTAGATCCAAAGGATCTAAGCAATACCTGACACCCTATTACTGATCCTCATCTACAATTATGCATGTGCATAGTCAAGCCTTACATTTTTAAAATGAACTATGCTACAGAACATGGGTGTGTGTTAATGTGATTCAAAAGCTATTATGCAATATTGTTTTATTATTGAGATAAGGATATCTTAATTCTACAAGAATAAATGTTTTGAGAAATATTTGAATTTAATTTTGACAATAACATGAGGAGTGATATATTTCAAGCTTCAGCGAGACTTCATACCACGTAGTGTTCGTAGATTACGTTCAATACATTATTTACGCTTGTATTGGTGGGAAAACTTTTGAAAACATGCAAAAGAGGTTGCATTCAACCATGTTGTTTACATGACACATGTAGTTTACCTCCAGCCTAAATCAGCGTTGTGTACAAATTTGCGGACGGTGCATAGTATGAAGCCTCGTTGAAGCTTGAAAATGATAAGCATTATGATGCTGAGGTATGGTGTGGTAAGCACAAGTATAGTTTCTCGTAAGCTGCTATTGATATAATTTTTTGTTTTTTTTCAATAGTTGCAGAATCCAACTTCTCCTATACTTACACATATGTATACATTTTGGGCTTGGCTTTAATGTCATGTAAATTTGAGTGAAATAGTAATAATATTTAAGAGCAACAAGTATGACATTTTAAACAAGTATGCATATACATTATATAACAAGAGGAATGATATATTTTAATGGAAACACTTAATGAGAAGGATGCCTATATAACAGGAGTGATATATTTTAATGGCAGTGGATATAGAAATTACAGTTAAACCCAATAATTTATTATTGTAAGTGGACATAGAAATTGCAACGTAAGTAGTAGGATGATTGTAAGTGGACATAGAAATTGCAGTGAAAATCTGTAATTTATTATGGCTCAGTGTTGTATATCCATAGTCAATGCCTATTTAAACTTTAAGATGATACTTATATGATGGCTTAAGTAAATTGTTCTTACCTTGAGACTAGTACACCATGGGATTAGAGGATGGTTGTTATAATAGAAATTGTGTGTCTATGGGATACTTTTATATTTTGTATTAAATGATGATACATATGTGTTTCTTCCTTTTACAACAGTTTATATTTTGATACTTATATCTTGAATTGTCAAATGACCAATGAGTGATAATTTCAAAAGTGTATCATAATTAAAGGCACGTGAATTCATATTGTACTTAATTTGAATGCCACTGTGTAATGTTTTTACTTACGATATTTTGAGACCCCTCTCCATTTTAAACTAACCTATGACTTCAAAAGAGGAATTATGAAATATAGTTGTAGGTAGTTATCTCTTCTATAATGATGGAGGAGTCAAAAGTAATGATCAATGAGGTTGTTTCTATTAGATCATACATTAATACACTTACTATTTTGACAACAATAACATTGCATGATGCCAGAGCTCAAATTCAAAATAGTAAGTGTATTATTTTATTATTGATGTCCCTATTTTATCTAAATCAATATAACAAACAAAGCACCATCCAATCAAATAAGGACATGAGGTGCTCAAATAGTGAGCTCATATATAATGCATGATGCCCTAGCTTGCAGTCCACGAGCCATCAAGACATTTTCTCATGAAATGATCATAAACGAGGAGTACCGCATAGTGAATATCAACAAAAAAACAAATAAAAAGAGATTAAACACTTCACACAATACCTTGAAGGTAATAGAAATGATGGCCTAGCTCTCAAAGCTCGCGGGTCATCGAGCATTCCAAATGCAAAGATGTAAACAATGCCAGTATTAACATTCATATTTTTCCATTAAATCAACAAATTCCATCAAAATGAAATTGAGTTAATGAGAAGACAAAGATCGAATGCCTACCTCAAGTCATGGATGTCATATAAAGATCAAATACTAAGGAACTATATTATAAAATTTCATGCCAAATTTCAAGGCATGAAATTTTATAACTGTACATATATTTTCTTCGACTCCCCCACATTGTAAACTCAATGCTAAGGAGAAAAAAGTATGATGTCAAAAAGTATAAAATTTCATGCCTTAAAATTTTATAACATAGTTCCTTAACAATTGCCATATGAAGAGTAGTGCAAAGTAACAACTTTCTCATTTTACCACAATTAGGGCCCTCTTTTACCATGCTTTATGAGCTTTATGTTTTTTTTTAAGTGAAGACAAAGATTATCTTAATTTGTTATCTTTAAATTTTATTCATTTTATGATTTTAAAAATTGAAATAAAAAATATAAACTTTTAAGAAACTTTTACATCTTTTCCATTAAATGACCCAAAAACATCAAGAATTTTCATATATGGTCGCTAATAGCCAATTTTCAGAAGAATATAAATGAATGAAAATATACATAAGTGGATGAACATAAATAATGAAGGTACTAGACATTGCCTAAAGTAATGAAGTGTTGACCTAGGGTTCAATCCAGTATGCTCTTGTATGATCCAAAACTTGCAAGGAAGGAAAAGATGGGGTTAGATCCAAAGGATCTAAGTAATTCCTGGCACCCTATTACTGATCCTCATCTACAATTATGCATGTGCATAGTCAAGCCATACATAGACTCAACAACATGGTAGCATTGATCCAATAATATAAAATACATTACAAATGTCAAGCTCACAGTCTCAATGAAATAAACAATGTATAAAAAAATATATGGTGCACAACATGACAACAATAACATTGCATGATGCCCGAGCTCAAATTCAAAATATTAAGTGTATTAATGTATGATCTAATAGCAACAACCTCTTTGGTTCCATGCTTGCTTACATTAAGAGTTCATTTTGTCTCTGATTAGGGCACTATTTCTCATTCACTGTATTCTTTTGGGGTCTGATCTATTGTAGTTATTTCTTTTTTCTTTGAATCATTATTTACAATTACTTTTGATGCAATATTTGTGTGAAGAACAAGAACAAAATGGTGAACAAGTGTATTAGACAAAGATAAACATGACATATTTTATTGGGCTAATTGGGTTGGCCTGGTACCATTTACATGGCCTGGCCAGATATTAAACAGTGAGCTCATGAACAATGCTAGTATTAAACAATGAGCTCATGAACAATGTATGATGCCCTAGCTTGCAGCCCGTGATCCATCAAGATATTTCTTCATGAAATGATCATAAACGGGGAGTACCACATAGTGAATATCAACAACAAAATAAATAAAGAGAGATCAAACACTTCACACAATGCCTTGAACGTAATAGAAATTATGCCCTAGCTCTCAAAGCTCGCAGGTCATCAAACATTCCAAATGAAAAGATGTAAACAATGCTAATATTAAATAGTGAGCTCATGAACAATGTATGATGCCCTAGCTTGCAGCCTGCGAGCCATCAAGATATTTCCTCATGAAATGATCATAAACAGGGAGGACCACATAGTAAATATCAACAACAAAACAAATAAAGAGAGATCAAACACTTCATACAATGCCTTGAAGGTAATAGAAATGATGCCCTATCTCTCAAATCTCACGGGTCATCAAGCATTCCAAATGAAAAGATGGAAACAATGCCAGTATTCAATAGTGAGCTCATAAACAATGTATGATGCCCTATCTTGCAGTGCGTGAGCCACCAAGACATTTCCTCATTAAATGATCATAAATAGGGAGTACCACATAGTGAATATCAACAACAAAACAAATAAAAAGAGATCAAACACTTCACACAATATCTTGAAGGTAATAGCAATGATGCCCTAGCTCTCAAAGATCACATGTCATCGAGCATTCCAAATGCTAAGATGTAAACAATGCCACTATTAACATTCATATTGTGCCATTAAATCAACAAATGCCATCAAAATGAAATTGAGTTAATGAGAAGAAAAATCTCGAATGCCTACCTCAAGTGCCAGTGCCCTCTTCCCACACGGTGCTAACCTTTTCACGCATGCCAAACTCAAATGCCCTCTTCGTACCACACAAAAGTGTAGTGCCATCTTCGCGGGAGCTCTTCGAATTCACAAAAATTACAAATGACACTTTCTTTTTCTTTTTTTTTAATAACCAAATGGGTGTCACAATTACAACGTCATCGTCGCTATTACAACACCGTCGGGGGCACTTGCAAAAAAAAACACAAAAAACAAACACAAATTGTAGTGGTGTCACAAATTGGCGTCGAAATTCGACCCCAAATGTTGTAGTGTCCACTATATACCAGCATGAAGGAATGAGTAAAGAATAAATAATGTTGATTGAGTTCATTAGAATAATGTAAAAGAAAGAACACTTAAATATGATATGTGAATAGTGATAGAATTATTTTAGTGGATTTCTCATTGGGAATAGAGATTTGTGTTGAGCACTTAATATTCTAACCTACTATCATTGAGCGATATTTTGTACGCAACCTCCATAGCATTGAATCAAAGATCATAAAATTAAGATACAAAATACTAATAAAAAAAATGAAATTAAATAATGAAGTGCAAGAAATTGACATCCATCAAAACACAGAAGCCTAAATTGGATGCTTTGAAGCGGGGTGTTCTGCCAGATGTCATGGTAGATATGAATACAAAACGTGTAATCATAGCTAGCGACAACAACACTAAATAGACTTGTTGCGAAGACTTTGGAATGGGAATGTAGCAATGCAGAGACAACAAGTGTAAAGTATTTGTTAAAATGCCTTAACAAAATATGGAGCAGTATGGACAACATAGATGAAATAGTAGACATGCCACCAAATGCCATCAATCCTTCTTCGTGAAATGAAATCCTAGGGACAAAGTCAATCCATCATGGCACAAATAGGTGAAGGTTTTTTCAGATGATATAGGCATTATACAGTCAGTTGGCACCCAAGGTAAAATGTTGAATTGAAGACAACATAATTTAATTGTTTGACTAAATGCTGCTAAGAAATATGGTCTCATCTGTATCACAGTCTACTGGTATTCATCCTTGAGTGTAACCGGTTTGATAGAATGTCTCAATGAATATGGCATCCCATGAATATGATGATTCCATAAAGACACACACAATGTGTATGATGAAGTGGTTGCAACAATTGTGACATTTTAGAAATGTATTTGTTGATACATGGGACAATAGACCTTAGAATCTAGTCCTGATCTCTCTTCAATATTGATTTTCTTACGTTGTATGAATGTGTTCCATGGTTGTGTCAAATCCAAAATAGGTATGTCGGGTTGGATGGATTTTGGAACAAAGCAATCAATGGAAGGGATGCTCCATGCAATTGTGTGCATTCCATTATCAAATACGTGCATTCCTCCATGCGTTGGTATGCCTTCTACCAACCTACACTCTTGTGCTTATTTTTGATAGCTAAATTCTAGTTGTGGCTAGTAGCTGTTACGTAATAGATGGCCATGTAGCATCCTTGTGCAGAATCGGATCACAACATGTGTCATTAATCACATCTGATTAGAGATAAAGTTGTTGGACCCATTGAGAAGTCTCTAACATATCATTGATCTCAAATATTCTACAATGGGTTCGATCTCACATAAAGAAATCTCTGTTTATTTTATCCTCGACTCACTGGCGAGACTATGTATGTGAATTTTTTAACAAAATGCCTCAAAGACAAATTCCATCACCATTGAAAGTAATGAAGAGTGCTGACATAGTGCATGGACATCTATCATTTTGGATTTTTGTCAGATACTACAATTGGAAGTACTCTGATAGATCAATATGCAAGGTATGGAATTATAGAGAGCACTCTTAAATTGTTTGACAACATGTCTCAAAAGAGGCATCATATGATGGAGTGCAGTGTTGGCCTGATATGTCGAAATAGATTTATCAAACAACTTTAGAAATTTTCAAGCTAATGCAATTTGAAGTTTACGATTACCACTTCAAAACCTCAGTTGCCTCTTGGCCAAGCTAATGAGATGTGATTTGTAAAGAAGAAAATTAACATAAGGATCAGAATGAAACCAATATGTTATGAAGAAGGATGATGGGTACAACATCGTATTAATAGGCTCACCTTATGAAAGGAAATATTTGAAAATATTTATAAAAGTTAAGTATTTCATGTTTTATTAATGTACATAATTTTTGAGTTTGTAATTCATGCTATACTATTGGTTGGTAAAATATTTTATGCTTCTATCATTGGTATTTCTGGTTGAGATAGTTTAGTGAGCTATTTGTAATCTCTCTTTGACATACCTTCAGGATAGAAGCACAAGATAATTGCATTCAAGGGAAAAAGAACTTGATTCTTGTAAATGAATTGATGATTGAGACTAGAAGAAAAGGGAGTCTGACATTTCAAAAGAGGTCAAGAAGTTGATAAACTTGAGCTTCAGAGGGAGAAGATGGTTTAGTCAAATTGTGACAATCTTGATCATATTGATTGAGAGGGAGTTCACTATTGAAGGTAAAACAATTATGAGATTATAGCAGTGGGAACTTGTGGATAGAATCGCCGATGAGATGCACACGGATAGAATCCCTGATTAAGGCATTCCATACATCATGAGACTATAGCTCATTGAGATAAACATCATACTAGAGGTATTTATTATCTTCCCTCAAGTCCAAGAGGGAGTGTTAATGTTGTGGCCTTGGAAAAGATCAAAATGCATCTTATGCTAGCCAATGTAACCTTATGACTATTCAGATTATTTGTATTGGTTCTCTCAAGAAGGAAGGTATGAAGTGACATCCTACAGTAACAATGAGTTGAGTATATAAATAGTGTATGCCTTCACGACTGAGGGAAAAGATAAAGAATCTACATCAGTAGACATTCGAGGATCTTGATTCAGAGGGAGTAGACCATGTTTTGTTGGTTCTCTAGTAATCAAGAAATTGTAGCTAAGAATTATGATTATTACCATGTGAGAAGGCTATATGTCAGAGGGAGAAGCTAGAAGATCAAATTAAGTTGGCACCCTAGGATCTTGGTCACACAAATTAAGAGGGAGTGTACCATGTCAAGATGGTGTATACTTTGTAAGCTCAAAATTCACCAAGACTATGAGATAGTACAAACAAATGCAATTTAGTGGAGAACAAATGACTAATATTCTTATCAAACCCCTTGCTAGAAAGAAGATTGTGTACTTTCAGATAACCTTGGTATGTTAAAGAGTAAAGCCTTAGCTGAAAAGAAGGTTTCAACTTTAGTGATCCATCATTTTGTATCTTAAATGATTCTTGTCTTTGATAGACAAGTCTAAGGTGGAAGTCTTGGTTTTCACTCTCTAGGATGAGCCATGGTGAATCCACCCTATGAGAGGAGTCAAGGTGGATGTCACATGTGTGACTTTATGGGCCCATTCATTTTGTGTTATATTATGAAAGGTTACGATCTTTCATATGTGTTGGGTTACTATTGCTAGGTGACAACTTAGACAATAGCTTAACCTAGTGTCAAGTATGACTATGTATTGTAGTCACTAGTCCTAACACTGAATTTTTGGAGTTGTTAAATCTAGTTCTAAATTGGTCAGGGATTATAACAACACATGAATCAAGATTATACTACATTAAGTTGTTGTCCTAGAATGTGCTGGATATCTTGATTGTTATTGCTAAATCTAGTTCTAAATTGGTTGGGGATTGCGATAACTCTTCTATCAAGATGAATACATTATATTAATGTCCCGAGCTGTGTTGGATATCTTGATATGAAGTTATGTTTTAGTTATCACTAAAATCCAGTTCTGAATAAGTCGGGGATTGTGATGACACCTAGTTAGATCCTCTCTTGCTAAGAGGGAGTGTTAAGATATAGCTATGATCGAATATGGTAATATATATATATATATATATATATATATATATATATATATTAAGATCATTTGATATTTGTATATGTTACAATGCAGTTAATATTAACCATCGGTTATGAGGGGTCATGACCCTACGTAGCATAAGCTACGAATGGTAATGGCTCTTGAAGACATGACTATTCAAAGGTAATAAATGCATATCATTACTTTTCAGTGCAACACTCATATATATTCTCTATAGGACAGTCTTGATTTTACAACAACTAGGAAATATAAAATTGAGATGTGACATTTCATTACTTTTATCAAAATTATCTGAAATTATGATCAATTATTGTTATGTTTTAATTGACCGCTATCTATCATCCATAAGAACTGCAACTTGTTATGTTTTCATTAGCCATTAGTTAACTAAACACATTTTTTGAAGCACTTTGGTATCATAAGCCATGATATTGACAGAAAACCACCAAGGGATAAGATAAGCATAATTATATTGTATTAAGTGTCAGATGTTGATAGTTGCATACATCGCTAAGAAGCCAGGTATAAACTAAATTTCCTACAAAAAAATGATGACAACTATATGATATTTGTAGCATATAGCTAAAGAGAACTATTATCAAAATTCTCCAGCTTAAGAGTCTTGATATAGTAAAAAATAAGCACTAGACATAGAGTAGGACACCTTATACACTAATCCTAGTATACTATCACCTAGAATATAGAAGACATATTGTCCAATTTCTTTTTTACAAAATCTTAATTAATTTTTTTTTTGATGAAATTACAGACCATTAATATTAACTAAAGAGATCAGATGAAACCTTAGCCCCTACTCATATCTTCCATGATCGTCAGATCTACATTTTTAGAGGGTATTCTATCAGATCTAGGGGAGACCTATTTTTTTGGTCATCTTGGCTTTAAATGGACCTCACGGTTGCATTCACAGCATCCAAGAACCCCTAGATCCATACAAAATTTGTCCAATTTGGACAATGTTGGAATCTGTGGCAAATTTTTTTGCAACCGACCCCGACACAGATCCTGAGGTGGTCACTATTTTTTGGAGAATTTCTGGCCCAAAAAAACCTCATGGTTGTGTCCGGAGTGTCTGAGAAACCCAAAATCCATATAAATCTTGTCAATTTTGGACAAATTGGCCTTTGACATAATTCTTTGTGTGTACTAGGGCTATATGACCCTTGGCACACACTCTGAGGTAGTGGAAGTACAAATTTTTTTAAAAAAATTTAAAAAATATTTAGGGGGCCACCTAGGTGCCACCCACTGGCCACCACCAGCGGCGGTGCCAGTGACTAGTGTAGTCACCGTTGGTTAACTGCGCGGTGACTGGTGCAGTCACCGGTAGCAACAACTGCTACGGTGACTCTCGATACCATCGGTAACCACAGGTGACCGCCAGTCACCCATAGTTAGCCACAGTAGTTAACGGTAACCACCGGGGCTTTTAGCCCCCCAAAAAAGTAGCCAAAGGTCACATGTAAGGGACTAGCCCCCACAACACTAGCCCTCTTGCCTTCAACCCCTGGTCATGTGGTGACCAAGGGCTAGATTTTTTTGGTCCTAGGGGTCTATTGGTTTTTTGTGATGACGGACATATGGCCATCACATTTAGGCCCATATTATGCTAACGTCATCACTACATCAACCCTTTTATAGACACTTTTTGGGCCCTCTAGAGCACTTGTTGGTTTTTTGCTCATAACTTGAGCATACGATATCATTTTTTGGCAAACAAGATACCATTGGAAAGCTTGTTAGGAGGCGGATCTTTTTGGTGTTTCAGATTTTGGATTTTTTTATTCCATTTTTAGCACTAGGGGTTCAAAGACATAACTTCTTTTCTGACTTCCATCGGGCGCTGCTTGTGGTTTTTTGCTCATAACTTGAGCATATGGTGTCAAAATCAGGCAAACGAGATATCGTTCAAAATTTGGTTACAAGCTCTATCCAGATATGGAGTTTTACATTTTTTATTTTTCTTTTTTGATGGTGTTTTTTTATTGTCAAAGCCAGATGTTCTATTTTTTACTTCGGGAGCTCTATCTTGTGCATCCAGACTCTGTTTTGGGCAAATGATATATCATTGGAAAGCTTGCTCTGAGATATTTCTAGTGCTGTGAGTTTTTTTCCAGATTCTACTCCAGGTACATTTTATTCAGATTTTTGCATTTTTGCAATCTAGTGGATATCTTGGATGTTTCAGGTCCTCAGATCTTTTCCTTTTGAGGGATGACTCATCTTAGGCTTTTCTTTTGTTTCAGCAACAATTTCTCTTCTTTGAGTAGTGTATACTTCACTTTTGTAGCATTCTTTTATGCACACACATTGAGATAAAGTTCCATTCTATTGTATGTATGGGATTTTGCACATGTTCATGTTATATGTACTCGCACTCCATTATTGTAGACACCTAAAAATCCTTTAGAAAATAAAGTATTTTTATTTTGTGAAAATCTCTGATGACATCATCATTTATTGATTAATTAATTAATTAATTTTTATGTCATTAAATCCTTTTATCTTAATTAAAAACATTTAATTAAGGAATCCCTCCCAAAAATGTTTAAATCTTATTTAAACATTATCTCCTTATTTATTAATTATTTTAATTAATAAATTGACCAAAAATCCCAAAATAAATAATTAATTTATTTTTTGCCCAAAACTTGGCCAATTTCCTTTAGACCACTAACCTCTTCCAAAATCTTCTAATTCCTTCTTAATCTCGATTAAAAGGCTAATCCCATCTTTTCTAACCCTAATCCCAAGGCTAAATATTTAATTAAGATTAAATATTTAAATTTCATATTTATTGAAAATATTTCAATAAATATTCCCAAAACTTAAGCTTTTGGAATGAATAAACTTTTATTCCATGAAACCAAGGAGAATTTTAGACTCTTCTAGAATCTTCTCAAATCCAACCTCTTCACCCATCCTAATCCTAATCCTAATTCCTCCCTTAACCTTGTCACATTCCCTAAACAAGGTTAGCCAACTCTTAAGCTTACCCCAAAGTCAACAAAGAGGGCTTCCCTTTTTGAAATGCATTGAAGGCATTTAAGGCCTCCTTATCCCTCTTACATGCACTTATGGTGCATTTAAGAAGCCCCTCACTGCTTTCTTACACCCTTTGACCTTAGGCACATTTCCCAAATTGTGCACATTCCTCCCATCTTTCAATCCAATGCCCTTGTGACACTTGTCACAAGGAGGTGATCCCTAAACTAGCACAATCCATGTGCTCCCCTTTGAGTGAATCTTGGCCTCTCTTAAGGATTTCAATCCTGGCCACTCATTCTTCCTTCCCAAATCCTATAAATACCCCTCCTTTCAAGAGAAAATCAATTAGCTTACTTTCATTCTCATGCATTGTTATAATGCCATTTTCATGTTAGATCTTAGCAAATCATTCTAATTTAGTTTACTTTCAAGCATTTTAACTCATCATAGCTTAGTAATAATGGATTAACATAGTTTTTATTGTTGTTTTGCATAGCATAGCATCATATCACATCTCTATTTGGTCTAAAATCAATCCTAGATTACCCATCATGTAGCTTAATCTCCATTAAAGCATTTTTGGATCCTTGAGGCCTTAGGGGCAAATCAGGTGTTCTATACCTATTTTTGTGCCATTTTGGGGTTTTCATGGATTTCAATCCATCTTAGAATGCATTATAGTATGCTCCAAGTGCTTAGAGAGCACACCCACATCCCCCTCATCAGAGAAAATCAAACAGTGCTCGGGTGCACCTGTTTTTGGCTCAATCTGAGGTGGCTAGCTTAGAGTTTTCTTTGTTTTGCATTGATTTCATGCTTAGACTAACATCTAATCATTGTTTGGCTTGAAGTCTTTCAAAGCAGGTACCCTCAAAAGCCTTGCTCACAATTATAAAGTGCCAAGGGGGGTTTGATGTTTGCCTTTGTTTTCCATCTACTTTTATCATGTGAGTGCTCCTCCAACGACATTAGCTTCAGGTATCTCTATATGTGTTTGTACTCTCTACACATTCAATGTTTTAGATTCTTCTTCATGATGTAGTTCATATTGGACAATCTTTTTAGTGTACCTATCATTACTCCCTTGTCAGCATTATGGGTGGGTTTCTACTATTGGTTCTACTACTTCCTTGGTTCGATAGTGTGAGCTATGTATTCAGTATTTGATTCTATGTACTAGGTGGATGCAGTGGCTGGGTACCTATGCATTCTGCTGAGATGGATCATTTACCATATGTACACTCTTTATTTCTATTTTTTGGATGCACTCTTCTAACTTTGATTGATCAACACTTCAGGCTTTTGGTGTTTTTATGCCATCTGTATTTTTGATTTCAGGTGTTTGCCTCTATTTGTCTCCTAATTCGAGTAGTGTCACTTGAGGGTACTCGTGCAGATTACAGTATTGTGTATCTTCTACTTCAGGGGTTTTCCTTTGTTTTCCTCCTGATTTGAGTAGTGTCATTTGAGGACACTCATGCAAATTACAGTCTTCTCTACCTGGTCATATTTCAGTGGAGGATCTTCAAATCATCAGTTACTTCTTGACAAATTTTACAGCTTCTTGCTTCAATGATGTTGTACATGTTCATCTTTGTTCCTATTTTCTAGAACATTCCTAGTTTTGGAGGCTTCTTCAATCCTTCAGACTAGTCTTTGTCTCTTTTTGGAGTAGATTTTTTCCCATGTGGTTTTCTCTATTTCTCCACTTTATAGAGACTCTCTTTTGTACTTGGATACCTGATCAGGCCTTTTGTTGCTAGGACCCATTTGCTTTCAGTAGTTCTTTCTAGGTTTTTATCTTCTCCCAAAGTTCATCTTAAGGGGGGGTATTAGAGTAATAAAGTGTTTGCTTATTAATTAAATCATGTTTGATTTAATTACTAAGTCACTTATTATCTCTTTATGCTGAATCTAAACTTTAGGCATATAATAATTAATTATTATTGTGCAACCTAGGTTTTACCTTTTTAGGTTTTCAGATCTCCTTTTATAAGGATTGATCTCCTTTGTTTTCATAATAGATTGTAACATACATTCATTATTGTATTGCAAATTTTGTTTTTTCACATCAAGAATGACTTCTCCTCTCTCGTGGATCAATGCATTCAGGCCTCCATACTTCTTGCTTCTTGTCTCTCTTTCTGTGACAAGTGTTTTGCGTGTAGGCGTTCTTGGGAGCTGTGGGTTGTTTTATCATCAACTCCAATATCTAAAACCTTTGCCATTCCAATGAAGCCATGGTTTAGTTTCTTCCCATGTACGCCAAATGATCTTTGCCACAAATGAACCCTGAATTTGAACTAGTTCTCGCATGACCAAAATGGTCTAAAGGCCAATGTTTTTCCATGCTAGCTGATATAAGAGATAGCCAGAGGTAATATAGTGTTGAAGAAGAGCTTTCCAGGCTTCATTGCCTGTGACACTTTGCACCACCCATTTAACACTAAGGGATTGGCCTTTCTTGTGGGTGGAGATGAGACCAAGGCCTCTTGAATGCTTAGGAAAAAAACAATATTCCCAGGCCGATCGATGAAACCCATGTCTCTCTATATCTGAAGCCCACAAAAATATCGCAGGATCCACTCAATCTTATTATAAGTTGTTTTGGAGGGTGACCAAAAAGAAGAATAATAAACATGTGTAGCTATGAGAACTTTGAAACATATTTAGAACTTGCCAACCTGCAAGGAAAGAGGCTTGGTCAACAAGTGTGCCAATTTTGTTTCAATTTTGGAAAGAAAAATATTCCAAAGTTCAGTGGTTGACCTATGAAAATAAAATGGAATTCCCAAAAAGTGAAGAACTTATCCATGTTGGATTCATTTCGAGTCATAGTGGATAATCTAGCGAGGTGTTGGGATGAAGGATTGATGATAGAAGAGGGTTTTATGCCATTGAATAGCAGAGCCTAAAGCCAAATAGAATGTTTCTTGAGGTAGTGGAGATAATTTTGGATATTCTATTTATCCTTAATTAGTGTGAGGAAGGAATCATCCGCAAAATGGCCATTGACAAGCTGAGCCAAAATTTGGAAGAGAAATGCCATGGACTCTTCTTGTAGAAATTGAAGAGGAAAGAAAACAACCAAAACCATCGACATCAAGAACATATAATGAAGATGCTAAAGGGAAACCCTGGTGAATTGAACTATGCAAGACAAAAGTAGTGGATTGGTGATTGTTAATTGTAATGCAAGGATTGGCATTTGCAAAATGCATTTGAACTGAAAGAACAAAACAAGGCCCAAAACCAAGATATTTTAACATAGCCAAAATAAAAGGCCACTCAAGGCGATCATAAGATTTAGCAAAATCTATTTTTTTTTTAAATGACATTTTGATTGGATTGGTGAGCCCATTCGATACCCTCCCAGATGGCTATGATATTATTAAGAATGAACCTAGACTGAATGAACCTAGTCATCTTAGGGTGAACAATTTGAGGAAGAAGGTGGTGAATTTTCAGAGCAAGAGCTATTGCAATAATTTTGAAGGAAACATTAAACAAGGTAATTGGGCACCATTTATAAATATCTTCAGGATCACCAGTCTTAGGTATGAATTTTATAGTACCTCTATTTATTTCTACTCCTAATGTACTATTTTGAATTTCTTCAAGATAAACATGGTGAAGTTCTAAACCCACACAATCCCAAAGGGCTTTATAAAATTCACAAGGGAAGCCATCACATCCTGGGGATTTTTTATCTACCATAGAAAATGTCGTGTCCTTAAGATCTTGAATAGACAAGGTTTGATCACAAAATACCTTTGGGAGTCTGATAAACAATTTGAGATGGATGAAAGATAATCCTCAAGGGTCTACTAACTAACTTCTTAGTAGTGGGAGCTTGGGTAGTGAACACTTGCTAATAATGATTAACAAAAGCTTGTAGAATGTTTGGGATTTCAGTGAGAACTGAAGTACCCACTTTGATCCTTTTAATTCCTAGAGAGGAATGTCTTGGGTGGAGAGAGGAAAATAATTCCTTACTCCTCCACTTTTAACCATTGCAAATGTGCCTTGATTTGAGGACCTCTAGCAACATAGTTGTCGTCCACCTAATTCTAATGATGAAGTGTTTCCACTTTGAATTGTAACTCAGTTGAGAAAGGGTTAGCTGACAAGCTCTCAACTACTACGCAAAATTCCTTGGTGGTCTGATCTAAAGACCGATGATGGATTTGAGCTAGTTGTTTCCCATAAAAAATGGAGGAATTTAGTGGTACGATAAATAAAATCATTCCACCATAAAATCCAACTAGAAGGTTGAGTGGGTTGAGGTTGCAAGTTCCAATCTCTCTAAATGTGGGCTGGAGGGGGAGGATGACTTAGTAAAGAAGTATTTAAAAAAATTTGGGATGAAGGGGGACATGGTAAGGCAGCACACTACTCAATCAAAAATTTAATGGGCGAATGGTATGACATGGTGACATCAGGTAAAGGTAAAATTGGAAAGGACTGCTTTGTCTCAAAAGAAAAAAAAAGATTGAGAGGAGATCATGGCACAATTAAGGCATTAAAAAACTTTGTCAAAACCAGCTCTGAAATTATTCCAACTATGCCAAATTGTATGTAGAAGATGATGGTTGGTATTGGGATAAAAAAGGCTAAGTTTATTATGCATGTAAAACCAGGCCTCATGCTCACAATCTATCCACTAAAATGGTGAAGTTCCATCTTTGTCAAAAGCCACCTCAACCATATTAAATTTGTCACATAGAAACTAAGTGATAGGAGGTAAATAAATAAATAAGCAATGCTAGAGGTATGATATTTCCACCACATCATTAGGAGCATAAACATTGATTATACCAAAAGGCTAATTGTCTATTTTTATTAGAATCTAAACCACTCTGTGCATGGGGTCCTTACCATGATTGATAACTAAATTTTGCTAGCGTGGTGCTAAGAGAGTAACCACCCCTCCTCTACCAGCTTCACATGTAGATGAAAAAACTAAACTATGTGGCCAAATTATACAACATGCAGTAGAAACCAAAAAACTAGTTATTTTAATTTCTTGAAGGAAGAATACATCAATTCAAGGAAATCTTTGAAAAGCATCTTCAACTGAGTATTTTTTAGAGAGTTCAGCAAGACCATGTACATTCCAAGAAAGAAAAATTTATTGAAAACCATCATGCATACTATCCTCGTATCTAAGAGAGGAGAAACTATTATGTAGAAATTATGGGTTAGAAGGAAAAAATGGATAGAGATTTCCTAGAGTCACTTGCCTTTTACCTGGTCCTTCGTCGACCATGTCCTCCCTCCTTGAAGGTTTGGGAGAATGGTGACACAAGGAAACCAGTGTCATAACCCATTGGATTTGATTGAGGGGATGAAGTTCCCAAAATAGGGCCATGTGAAATAGTGGAGGAATCCATTGATGGAAAAGAACTCCCTTGAGAAATAGGGTTTGAAACACCTTGTGCAAAGGGAGTAGTCCTGAAAGATTTGGGAGATGGAGAGTCCTTTAAAAGTGATGTCGTAGAAGGTGAGTCTTGTTTCAGTGGAGGAGTTGAAGGTTTTTTACCCTTATGGAGCTTATTTTTCCAAGAGTCATCATCCTTTGTGGGTTCTGGTTGGCAAGAAGAAACAAACTCTTTGGGAGGAGACTTAGTTCTAGAAGTAGCCAATGGACAATCTTCAATTTTATGGTTTGTGAACTGACAATAGAAAAATGTACTGGGAAAATTCAAATACATGACACATTGAGAAATTTTTTTTCCACCAATATGAATGTCAATAATCTCCTTAAATTCTTTAGCAAGATCTATTTCAACACAAACCCTCTTTTGAGGGTGAGCATGAAAGAAGCGATCGGGTTCTAGACAAGGTACCCAACCTAAAGTTTGGGAAATGTTTTGTAGAAAAGGCCAACATGGAAAAGGTAAACCAAGAAATCCAATCTAGACAAGGACTTTAAGCTTCTTATCATCAAAGATAGTGAAGTCTCAAGACTAAGGTTAAAAAAATAACAGAGAAGAACAGACAAACCAAAGACCATTTTTGAGAGCACCCTTAACATGAGAGGGATTTCCAAAATAGAAAAGGAAAAAACCTTTGGTCAAATTTTGAATACCGTCATGATAGGCCCCATGAGAGACCCAAGACTTGGTGACCCAATCCTGCAACACAATTTTAGAAGGGACCCAACCAACAAAATATCCAATTAAAATAAAATTCTCAAGCCATTCATAAGCATGATCAATGTCTGGCAATGGAAAAATAAGATCAGGAGTGGCATAAACCTTACCTTGTAAAATACCTTGGGGACAAATTTCCTTGGTTGCATTCATGGAGGGGGTGCCATGATCACATAAAGCCAACACTCTAGCTCTAGCATGAAGTGTCGAGCTAACTTGCTAGTTGCAACCGTTAAAAGCAACTAAAAAAACCCCGCAATTAGTGCAATATGAAGGGATTGGATGTAGAAACAATACAAAAACCCTAAGAAAACCTAATAGGATGGATGTAATACTCACTTGCATAGCACTCAACTAGTCAATCATAATGTAATACTTAATTAAAATTTTGAGACAAATAATTTATTAAAAATCTAAAAAACTTTACTAAATAAAAGAATTTAATAATCAATTACTAAAGAAAAAATCTTATAAAAGATATTTATTTTATTAAGTTTTTATTTAAAAAACTTATTGCAAAATATTAATTTTTGATTTTATGAAAAATAAAACATATATATTTTTTTAAATTTATTTAAAAGAAAAAAATTAAAAATAAAATTAAAAAGCATATTAAAAAATTTAATGAAAACTAATTTTAAAAAAAACTCAAAAACGTTTAAAAAAAAAATCCCCCTTGGGGGGGTCCACGGGCCTGTAGGGCCATTTGTGGTATCTGCAGTACCCACAAATAATTTTGTTTTTTACAAAAATTTCACAAAAAAAATGGCAAGCTCTCCCTTAAATTAAAAAGACTTTCAATTATTATTTTTAAATTTTTTTCAAAGAACAAAAAATTATAAAAAGAAAAAACACAAGTTTTTAATTAAAAAAATAACACTCGTACCAACTACAATTGTGCATTTATATGGCAGGTCAGGGAGGGCATTTCCTTCAACTTGGGGTGTCAATCTCTTATTTGGGTGAATGAATAGTTGATTCTATGGTTTCTGGGCCTTTTGAACACAATGTCAAGGTCAATTTTGATCCAAAGTGCTCCAAAAATATAGATCACTCCTAGGACTAGTAACCACCCTTCACCTTCAAATGACTCTAGATTTGGCCTTTGGTGTTAGATTTGAGTGAAACAAAAGTCCATTTTGACTGAAAACAACCTTTTGAATCTAATGGTGACCTCGGGTTTGACCCAACAAGATCCAATATTGACCTGTAATAGAAAGCCACAACATGTATAACCCCAAAATGTGTCGAGATCTCTCCAAATAGGCTACACAATGGACCCTCCAATGACTCTAATACCATGTAATAATTTTCCAATAGAAATAACCCAAGATCTATAGGCTAATGAATAGCACAAAAGAGGGAGAAAAAATGTGGCAAGAAGAAATTGTGTTCTTATCAATATTAAAAATACTGAATTAATTGGATTACATTATAAAATATTTAATTACATCATGTAGTTGTGCCTACTTATATAGGCAAGGCAATAAGAGACCATGATAAGGAAAAGATAAGTTATAATATGCTCAAGGTTGTATCACATGTCCACAAAAGGTGGATCATCATCCATTATGCAATGAAGTATGTGCAACATGTGGAGGATGATAACTTATAAGTGCACTAAAGGTGGAGAAAACACATAAAGTGGAATGTGATAACAACTATCACCACCTAAACAAGAATTCTTCTTACACCATATGCAAATAAAAGTGAAAACTCCTAGGTGTCTCAAATGAAAACTACTATGTATGCATTATTCGACATAATATTAAGTGAAGTATAATTAGTAAATATTTAATTACACCAACACATCATTATAATGAACTCTGAAAACTTTGAAAAATTAGTAAGACCTTAAATCAACTATAATAAACATGTTTGCATTCTAGTAGATACAAATAAAAGATCATCACTACAAAATTTTAAGTAGGAAACTTCAAAGTTTATATAATCTAAATAAAGATCTAATCAATCAAAGTACATAAAACTTCAAGATTAAAAAAAGAAGAAAGACATATTAACTTAGAAATGGTCGAATGAAGGATCACAAGAATGGGAATGGCTTCTGCAGACACCATGGTTTTGTCTATGGAGATGTCTATAGATCATGGTGGTCATTCAATAGAAAGCATGGTGGTGTTAATCAGGGGTATATGTGGAAAATTTTTGATAGAGAAACAAGTGAAACTAGGAATAAGGTTTCAACTTTTGAAGAAGTTGGGAATGGGAGGAATAATAACTTGCAAAATGAGAAACCTATGGCTCACCATGCAAACTGGTTTGGATTGATGAGGTTGGAGAGTAAGGTGGATTTCAATAGGATTGCAAGGAAGTTTTGGCATCCCAAATAGGCTCAAGATCTGGTGCATCCTTAGAATGTAACTCCTACTAATGAGTATTGCAATGTGGTCTTATTGATGGTTGACGGTTTGGAATGGAATCAATCTGTGAATTTTTTAAAAGCTCACACTTTTTTCTTGTAATGGGAAGGGTAGTGGCCAACTTACTCAAAGATTAAATATTGGTGTGACTGCCAATGGGGAGAATTCTATGCTTTGAAAAATCTAGCAAATGGTTTCTTTTTAGTTACTTGTTCCTATGAACATGATAGAGAATGGATTATGAATAGTGGCCCTTATATGTTAGATGGAAAGTGTTTTTACCTTAAAATATGGAAGCTCAATTTTGACCCAAGGAAGGAAGATATTAAGGAAATCCAAGTATGGATTAGTTTAAAGCATCCCCCTCAAGAATATTGGAATGCTAAAACCTTGCGATCAATAGGAAATAAACTGGGAGAATCTTTTAAGCCGACATAAATGGTAGATAGGAATGACTTTCATATGTTTCCTAAGATCTTTATTTTGTAGAATTCATGTCATCCATTGCCAGATATGATAGAACTTAAAGTTGGGATAGGAACCTGACAACAAATGTTGTTGGTGGAGGAGGAAGTGTAGATTTGTTTTAAGTGCTCGGGTGATAATCACGAGGAATAATTTTTTTTAGTGTTTGGTAAAGGGATAGCCCATAATACTTTAGAAAATATGTTCATTTGTATGGCATAAGAGGAAGGAGGGATGAAATCTTTGTCTCAAACAGACTGGCATTTATCTTTGGAACATAGGAATGAGGGTTTTGCAGAGAATGTGGCCGGGAAATAAAGTTGGGATGGAGCACAGAGGAAAGAAATAGATGAAATTTTTGAGTGGGGATGTGACTCTGCCAATGAGAAGGCTCAAATGAATGAAAAGCCTATTTAGGACATGGATTTCATGCCAAAGAAGAAGGGGTGTGAAAGGAAATAGGAAGAAAGGACTTGTACAAAAAAAATTTCTCACAGGATTGAAAGGCTTTTCACTCCAGTAATGGAGATGGATGTAAATCTAGAAGGCCAAATTAATGAAGCAAGTGGGTTGTTGGTAGAGGAAAATATTCTTGAATCCCAACACAGAATGAATATGGTGGCTGATATAGATAGGGATTGGAAATACCAATTAGTTAAGCCAGGGGACGAAGGGAGTGAACAAGTGCAATAGGGAAGTGAAATTAAGGAGTTCAATAAACAAAATGGACATGTGGAAAGGGAAATATCTCAAATAGGGGTGAATTTCAAAGATATTCCTATATACCCTATAAGGAATTTGGATAGCTCCATTGAAGGACTAAGAGACTTCACTGGTGATGTTGTTGATTCCGGCTCAGATTTTGAAACAAAAGAAGAGCAGGAAGATGGAGATTTTTTAGGAATAAGGGATCATGTGTGTATCTTGAGAAGAGATTCTTGGAACAAACATTTGCACAAAATAGTAGAGTAAAGGTCAGAGAGAGTAAGAAAAGGGGATGAAAAAATAATCAAATTAGATTGGCTATGGAAGGAAATGATTCTGGTCTAAGAAAATTGTTGAGATCGAGAAAAGACCATGCCTTTTCCCAAGATCCATTTAACTCTTTTAGTGGAATGTCAGGGGATGCAATGCCCCTAAAATTTGTTTTTCAATCAAAAGATGTTTTGATCAAGCAAGGCTGGATATGGTGCTACTACAAGAAACTAAAATAAAGGAGCAATATTTTTCCATATTTTTTAGGAGTTTTAGTAGATGGAAATGCAAGTTGGTTGGAGCACAAGGAGCCTTAGGTGGACCTGGAGTTTTTTTGAATTAATATACTATAGATGTGGAGGTAGTAAGGTAGGATAGATCTTGGCAATGACTATGAGTAGACTCTAAACAACTTCATTTGATATTATCTGTGATAAACGTGTATGGATTGAACAATAGTGCCAAAAAATGAGCTCTTTGGGAAAAGTTGTCAGGGGTATTGTCAAGTGTTGATGGGGAAATTTCCATCCTATGAGGATATTTTAACACCAATATTAAACCCTGCGGATAATTTGGGTGGAGTGGGATGGATTGGACAAAGCTAGCAATATTTTAACAATTTTGTTATAGATAATGGACTTATTGAATTACCATTCAAAAGAGGTGACTTTATGTGGACCAATAGGAGAGAAGGTTTCTTAAAGATCACTAAAAGATTGAATAGGTTTTTGTTGGCTGGTGATTAGGCTATTGTGCATTGGACCTGTGAAGTTGAGATCTTCCCAATCACTGGGTCAGATGCTACCCTATTAGGCTACAGGTGTAAGAGGATGCAACTCTAGGTCACTATCCATTTAAGTTTGAAGAAATGTGGTTTAGAGATAAGAGATTTAAAGACCTTGTAAGGGATTGGAGGGTGCATGATCCAAAGAGTTCATGTAATAAAGTCTTTGTTTTCTTTAAAAATTTGCAATTTTTGAAGGAACAACTCAAATAATACAATAGGGAGCATTACAAGAACATTTTTGTTGAAAAATTTAATATAGAGTAGTACCTGAACTCATTGCATTCAAAGGTTATTGATAATGACATGAGTGAGGTTGATTTTAATATGGAAAAATAATTGAGTAAGGACAATGTTGAAATACTTGCAAGAGAGGAGGTGTTTTGGAGACAAAAATATAGAGAAACCTGGTTGAAAGAAGGGGACATAAACACTAAATTCTTTGATAATTCAGCTAAGGTTAGAAGGGCTAATAATAAGATCTTTTCTATAAAGACCAAAAATGGGGAGGAGATGAGGGAGTCAAATAAGATAAATTAGGAGGCAGTAAGTTTTTTCTCTAGGAATTCAGTTAGTAGTGGAGCCTATGAATAGTTGGTTGCAAAGGTGTTATATGTTATTTCCTCTAGTGTTATAGCAGCCCAAAAAGAGATGTTAACAATAGAGGTAACCATGGAAGAAGTGAAGAGGGATTTATTTTGTATGGGTGGGGACAAGGCCCCAAGCCAAAATGGTTTCCCAACAATATTTTTTAAAAAAATATGGGATGTGTTTGCTCAAGATTTTCTTGAGGTAGTGGAGGAATCGAGGATGAATGACTTCATACTAAGAGAATTTTGTAGTACCTTCATTTCTTTTCTTTCTGATAGGACTAAAATAAATACCTTTGAAGACTTTAGACCCATTTCCTTGTGCAACATAGTCTATAAAGTTATCTCAAAAGTGATGGCTAATAGATTAAAAAAGGTCTTGGACACAATGATCTCAGCTAAGAAGAGTGGTTTTTCCCAAGCTATATCTATTTTTTAGGGGCTTATTATAGTACATGAAATGGTGCATTCCATTAGATTAGCTAAAGTAGAGAGGATGATGGTGAATTTGGATATAAAAAGGGCTTATGATGAAGTGGATAGAGGATTTTTGTTGAAGGTGTTAGGCACGTTTGGTTTTTGTGAGAAATATATTACTTGGGTGAGGACTTGTATTGACACTACATGCTACTCTATATTGGTTAATGAAATACCACAAGGGTTTTTTGAAATAGAGAAATGAATTTGTCAGGGTGACCCCATCTCACCTTTTGTCTTTATTAAATTGGTAGAGGTGCTTGGAAGATTAATAAAAAAATGGTATTAGGATAGTGGAAATGTGTGAAGGTGGCTGAAGGTGTGGATCCAATATCACATTTACAATTTGATGATAACACTTTCTTAGTAGGGGAAGCTACTGCTAGCATATTGATAAGATAGATGATATTTATGATGAGTATGAAGAATATAGTTGTCATTGTTGGAAAACCATTCAATCGGTGAAATCATTTTTGCTAAGTATGTGAAGTTACAAAAATCAGTACACAGGTATAACCAACTGGTAAGTAGTAAACTAATCGGTAAGTAGCATGGTAACCGATGAACAAGACAACAGGTGAAGGCCAGACAAGTAAATGGAGTAGATCGGTAAAGGACAACTGGTGAGACCACGAATTGGTATAGGTAACATTCAAGATGCCAACAACTAGTCAGAATAGTGAATAGGTATTGACAGAGGTTATTAAACAGTTTTAATTAATAAGCCAAATCAATGATGATGATGGAAGATTCCTTAAATCTGGACAATAGAGAAAACATAGTACATTGTTTGAGGAGATGATTGAGTCAATTTATAGGAACTTATGCACAAATCATTTCATGATTCCAAAGCATGTTTGACAAAAGAAATTGAAGGAATATTGTACATTGGAAATAAAAACATATGTTATGATTTAGCTGATGCGGTAAGGATTTTATGTTTTTGTGAATTAACAGAGATTTGAGAAATAGGTTTGGGGATAAATGAAAACCCTAATTGGGTTTTACACTTGACAATGAGGATTGTATATTAGGACAGAGTTGCAAGAAGGAAAATTTAGTTACTATTGCTGTGAAAAGTTAATGAAGAATTGAAGCTGTGATCACAAAGCTATTTACAAAGATGTTACAAAGTTGAAGTCAGAACAAGAACATAGCATAAGGGATCTGATCGACATTGTAGAGTGCAAATCAAAGGTCATTTATTCTTATTTTTTTCCTAATAGTCTCAACAAGTTGTAAATCCCTTAATTACCTATCCTTTAGCTGGACTCAATTGTAAATCCCTTAATAGGGTGAACACTATAATAGTGGGATTAAATCCTTTGACAAGGTAGTTTGTAATTGGACTTTAGAGACTTCTAACAAGGTATCAATTATTCTTAATAGGGTGAGTCACCTAGAAAGTGACATATTATAAGATCTTAATCGGGAACTCTTTTCTACTATAGTGAATGGATTGTGGGTGTCATCCCCACCATGGTTTTTCCCTCTAACCAAGGGCTTCCATGATAAAAATATTTGTGTAATGTGTGTGCATGCATTGTCATTTGGTTTATTGTAGTTTTACTTCATAGTTTCAATTATCTGTTTCATTATATAGAAGTTGTAGATCTCTATAGTTTTGTTGATTATTAGTGACCCACACTTAGTCACTTATCTAGGAAATGATGGTCGGTCATCACTGCGACCGAGTCATTATGTAAAGGCTGAGCTATGTAATGTTTACTTACCGAGCAGTAGTACTACTGAGTAAATGTATGGTCACTATGTATTTTTGTAGTATACCGAGTCTAGTTTTGCCAAGTCTTATATGCAAGGATTACCGAGCGTTAGAGATATCAACATATGCTAAGTATAGTGAATGTCGAGTATCAGGAACTACATTTGCCAAGTTAGCCAAGAATGACATAAGAGTTTGTTTTGGCAACAATGATTGAGGTAAATCATTTTTCGCCGACATTCATGTTTTTTATTTTGTTTGTTGAGATAATGACGGAGGTAATTACACATCTACTTAGCAATCATTAATCCCTATGTAATACCTAAAGCCAATAAAAAATTAGTAAGGCTTAAGTAACAAAAGGAATTAATCTAAATCATAGATCTTGAATCATGAAGATGTTTTGTTGATTATATAAGGATTAGATCTAAACCCTAAAATGTAGTAGCAAGGGATAGCGAATGTGAAGGGAATAAGTAGATAGGTATTATTCAGTGAAGAGAAGTATTCAAATAGAGTTCAGTGATCGAGCTAAGTAGTGAAAGGACAGAATAGAGATAAATCTTATAAGAGAGATCAATTCAATATAGTAAAGAGAAGATCTGTAATCTACATACAATGCAAACTGAAAGATCAGGTACTGAGACATTCTAACCAATGTATCAGGGTAAATATCTTAACCGAGTAGTCCTAACAGAATTTTTGTAATCTCTTAACTGAGTGCTTACTTTGTTGTAAGTTTCAAATCCTTTAGCAAGGTAGACTGTATAAGTCTTTTAGCTCTTAACAGGGTAGACCCCTCACAGGGTAGATCAAGTTTTGTTCAAATTTTGTAAGCCCTAATAGGCAAATTTATTACTGTAGTAGTGAATATTTGTGGGTGTCATCCCCATCCCAGTTTTACCTTTCAAGGGTTTCTTGGTAACCAAAATCATTGTGTTATAAGTGCTTTCATGGATGCTGCTTAGTATGTTAGTTATTTGATTATGACCAAGTATTGTTAATGCTATGCAAAAGTTTTATTCATTATGAAAATGGTTTAGTAGGTGATATCTGATTCACCCCCCCTCTCAGTATCACATTTCCCAATATATTTCCAACAATTGGTATGAGAGCTCTAAGGTTTCTCATAGAAATTCTAACCACTTGAAGAAAAAGATCTTGAGATGGAAGTCTATAAGTTGGGAAAGGTCATAGAGAATCATAAAATTGATGTAAAGATGGCATTACAACAACTAGAAGCAGCCAAAAGTGAACTAAAGAAATCCTTGAGCAAAAGGAGAGAAATTACTATTCAGAAAAATAAATCATAGTACCAAGAAGAAGATACCACTGGATTATTTGATAATGGAAACTTTGCAAAAAGTGACAAAGCCATAAAAGAGCTACTGGAGAAGAATACCATACTGAATGATGACATCAAGAATCTAAAGAGAGAACAAGAAATTCAATCTGTCAAACTTTGTGAAGTAGTTGAGCAGAAAAAGAAAGCTGAAGTTGATAAGACAATGGCTGAAGAAGACAAAAGACAAATTGCAATGAGATTAGATGAAAGGACAAGTGACATGCAAAGGTTGACTAATAATCAAATGGACATGGTAAATCAACTACTGCTGGTTAATCAAGAGTTGGGCAGGAAAGACATGGAAATCAACCAACTGAGGTCTGAGAATGATCAATTGAGGAATGAACTAAGATCTGAAAAGGAAATCAATGAAAGGATGAACATACCCAATGAAGCTATAAAATATTTTGAAGAACTGTTAAGGTCACCTAGAAGATCTGATGATAGATATGTACTTGGACTCAATGAACATGCTTCATCTACTGAAGAAGGAGAATCATCAAAGAATGGAGAACAAAAGAATGCTAAACCTAAGAAGAACAAGCCCACATGCCATCATTGTGGAAAGCTAGGACATACAACCAACATATGCAGAAGCAACATGGTAAGTTTGATTCTAAACCTAAGTTCAATGGACATTGCTTTAAGTATAAGAAACATGGAAATCAGGCACATGAATGTAGGTCTAAGGTCAATAATCCACCTACCTCACCTAAGTTTCAAGGCAATTGTTTCAACTGTCAAAAGTATGGGCATAGAGCATTTGAATGCAGATCTAAACCAAGATGATCATCAAATAATCAGACTAAGTATCCTGTGAAGAATAACTCATACAATTGGGATTATAACACTTGGTACAATTTTCATTATTGTGGAAAATATGGACACATTGGAGCAAATTGCATGAAAACTCATTTCAGAGGCAGATCCAAAAGCTAGATGAATGGAAGCATGGCATGTTACAAATGTAATAAGATAGGTCACCTAAAGAAAGATTGTAGATCACCTATGCCGAGCAATGATTAGAATTAGAATGAAGCTATCCGTGAAAAATTGAAAAATCAGATGGACAAGACATGGAAGAAGAAAGAAGAAGGAATCACTAGTGAAGCTAGCACATCTGAGGTCACCCAATACGATGGATCAGGTGATCACACTTCTTCTAACTAAGCATAGAAGGTATGTTTGGAATTGAATTTTAACAAAGCTTTATTTTACATCAGTTCCTAACATAAAGATTGAGTAGAAGTCCAATCTGCATAGATAAAGATGCATTAGGACATATCTAAGTGAAATAGAAAATCTCATTTTTGATGCCGAGTGTCAGTATCTTGACCGAGTTATCAGTGTATACTAAGCACCTGTTATGGCTGAGATGCTATAGATACCGAGCTATGTCGTAATGGTTATATTGATCGAGCTTGTGTTAGCTGAGGTTAGCATGAGTTTGCCGAGACAACTGTATTCCACTTACAAATTTTGTATAGAGCATTTATGAGGCCCCAATTCTACTTTTTGGAATCTATAAAGTGGAGAGTTGCCACTCATTTCATTTCACCTAGCGAATTGAGATTTCTTTGAAGCGATTCAGAGTGCGAGCAACCAGTTTATCAGAGACGATTCCAAATCTCTACAGTGTGTCATCGACAAAAATCATCTACATAATACTTACGAGAAAAAGGTACATTACCAAGTAAACATTTCTTTTCAAAATTTTAAAATTAAAATGGCATCATCATCTGCTACAGTGAAGAAGCAAGGGATAGAAGTTTTCAACGCACAATTGGTAAGAAATGAAGTTTGCAAGCCACATACTTTTAAGGAAATTTCAGAAACCGTGATTAAAGGAGATTTGTCCGATGCCCTATCTTCAATTCTGAAAAAAGTGTTGATGATGAACGATATTAGGTCATGTTATATGTGCAAAATTGGGGAAATCGGAGATTATGAGATCGGGGAGGTATATGATAAATTATGTGTAAATGGAGTGTTGAAGTCGGAGTATAAATCGGTTTCCGAACAAGGGTTAGTGCATTTCCTAGATTTCCTGCAAAATTTTAAAGTTGAATGGATAAAAATAGTGTTGAGTTGAGTTCACGACATGCAACTATGGCTAGAAGATGGACCCATGAAGATAAAAAAGGAAATGATCCAACGAGTCACTAGATACCCTATGATTCAAGGAAAAAGAACAATGAAGTGATCAAGCAAAGAAGAAATTCAGGAAAACACACAAACAGTATGGAACAAATGTGGAATGACAATCTCCACCATTACAGATCCACAAATTAACTTTGTTGTTAGGGTTATCTCACACAAATTCTACCAATCTAGTCGGTTGGACAATGTCCCCTGTATAGAAGTGGACCAAGCATGGAAAATCATTAAGAAAGGACACATGTATGATCTTGCCGAGCTCCAACTGACTCAGCTTGCTAAGAACCTCAACTCAATTCAGACTACAAAGAATTCAATGTGTAATTTTGGTTCTTTGCTAATCTGTCTATTCTTTTATGTGAAGAAGAGTTTTCCTACTCATGGAGGTGTGATATGGGACAAGAAGAAACCCATTACTGTTCAAATCAGTGAGTTCATAGGTTAGATAGGAGATAGTTTTAATGGAGCGATGGATAACTATTTTGTTGAATTCAAGAAGAAAATGAGGAAGAGGAGTAGAATCCCTGTGTCATTAGTTGAAAAGTATAGTAATGATATATGCTTTCTAGTTGACACAAACTTCACTTATGCATAAGCAGTTCTTCCTAGGGTTTCATGGCTCATGCCACTACCCTATGAAGTCAATATAGATGAAGCTATTGCTGCTATTACAACCCTCTTAGCTGAAGAAATTGATAGTAAGGCACCCTACTTTGGAACATATGAAGAAGCCAAATCTAAAATATCTATGGGTTTAACGGCTGCAACTTTAGAGAGGAAAAGAAAGAAGATAGTAAAGAATTTGGAGAAATATGTGGAAGAATCAGAAAAGGATGCTCCACTAGAACTAACCCAAGGTTTGGGAGAAGATGAGCCAAGTGAATCTAGTGACAGTTAGAAAGAAGAATAAGAGAGTCAAGTAGAAAATAAGAAAGGAAAGAAACCAATAATTTTTGAGCCTCCAACCAAGAAAAGAATACCGAAACCTAAAGTGTCTTCAACACTTGTGCTGAGGCCTAGAACAAGGGGAGCAGCTATTGAAACTCCTAAGAAATCCCCTGCATCCTGTAAGCAAAAACCTACACAACCTAAGGCAGTGTCGAGTAAGGAAAATAAAAGGCCTAGAAGGAAACTTGTGTTGGAACAAGAAGATGATGAAGAGGTGAAGAAGAAGATTATATTGTAGGATGTTAAAACTACTGTGGATGAAATATGCCACAAGATGACAAACTCTGCAGGAATGGATGACTTGAAAGAATTAAAGTTTGAAAGTTTGAGTATAGGAGAGAAGGAAAAAGTTGAAGATGTTATTCTTGAAATGCTTTGCACTTTCAAGATGTTACCTATTCAGTTGGATAATTGAATCCCTAAGGAGCTAAGCAATAGGGTTGCACAAAAATGGGAATATGCTCTTAATACTGAAAAAAAAAAAAGGGAGAGCACCTTAGCACAAGTGGAATCAAGTCTCACCCTTGCCAACATTAGAAAAATTGTGGAGAAACACTGAGCCAAATTTGATCCTAAGCTCATAGCTTATCTAATCCTTCAACACAAGGTTGAGGATGTTGTACAGGAAAGTGTCAAGATTTGGAAGATAGTGTTTGGTTTGTTGATTGACAAAGATGGAGACAAAGGTGCTAGTACATCTAAGGATGTTGAGCCTGCAATAGAACTAAATGTAATGGATTCACCCATTCTGGAGATAGAAGCTCCTAAGGTAGTAGAAATGCAAAAGGAACTAGAAGTACACATTGTTGATATCACAGAGGATACCCCAGTTAAGAATCCAGTATTAACCAAGGAAGACATATAGGCCGAGAAAGAAAAAGATACATCTTTGCTAGGTAGTAATACTATACTTTTGCAAGTCAAAGCTTATCCGACAATTGATGGTAGATCAACTAGTAACACTAACCCCACCAAATCTAAAGTTGTTATAGTTGACATGTTAGCCGGTATATGTACTATCAAGGAACCAGATAAGACAAAACCAGTAATTCAACCCACATCTACTGAGGAGATACACCAAGAAAAAGAAGAGAAGTCAGAAGAAAAAGCTACTAATCCTCATGTGGAGGATAAAGGAACAAAAGGAGAAGAAGTAAAAGACAAAGCTGTTGAGGTACAGGAGCCTACAAAACAAGAAGCAATACAAGCTCTTGTACAAATGTTGAGTGGAAGAACACCGAAGAAGGCACTCAAGAAGAAAATAGAAGTCTTTTCACCAGAGGTAACCATTGATGAAGTTATTGTTATTCCTAAATGGGATTCTGATAACTTATCTTATGAGCAGATGTAGATATTGAAATATTTATTGACAAGGAAAAGCAAACAAGAAGAACTGAGAAGAGAACATCAACAGAAATGGTTTTGTATGAAATTAAAGACATGTTTAATGATATTTATGAGTTTTCAGATGTAAACAGTTCCGCTCCCATATTGGAACAACTTGTACATATTGTTCAAAAGTTAAATAATGAAGCAAGCAGCGCCAGTGATAATTTGTTTGAGTGGTCAGAAAGAAAGTTCGAGACCAAGATGCTGGAGAAAATATCTGCTAAGATTGTAGTTAAATATGTCTCACTTTCCACTTTGGTAGTAGAGACTAAAGAATTAATTGTAAATGCAAACTCTTTGCTCACCAAACTTTGCAATGTAGAACAGTTCACTAAGGATAAGTAATGATTGATCGATCAACTACAGCAAGAACTCAAATCCACCAGTCAGTCCTTAAGTGTGGATGCAGAAAATAGTTCCAACCATTATGCCAAGATCATGCATACACAAGGAAAGATAGCCAAACTAATGGCTAATGATGGAAAGATTAGATCTCACCTAATTTCTATGCAAACAATTTTAACACCTCACCTGGAGGCCATACAGATAAATTTGGTCAAGGCTAAGGACTTAATCCAGAAGGATCCAAATCTGTCTACTATTGAGAGCCTAATCAATCTAGCTGATGAGCTAGAAGTGCAGTCTGAAGTTTTAACTATTGTTGCTAGAAGATGGGAAACTGCACTACACATGGTTATGATGCTGCACAAACCATTTCTAGAGAAATACTTTGAGATCCCCACTCTAGAAGATATTTTTCGTGTCAAAATCAAGGGGGAAGTAAAATGACATGACATGACATGATAAAGGGAGGTAACCAAATTTTGAATGTATATATATCTCAGTGGGAGTATTTTTCTTATACTACAATTTTTTTTTGAAAATACAGATGTAATGTCATGACAAAGTGTTTTTGCCACTAATGTCAAAGGGGGAGATTGTAGATCTCTATAGTTTTGTTGACTATTAGTGACCCACACTTAGTCATTTATCTAGGCAATGATGGTCAGTCATCATTGCGACTGAGTCATTATGTAAAGGCCGAGCTATGTAATGTTTACTTACCGAGTAGTAGTACTGTCGAGTAAACTTATGGTCACTATGTATTTTTATAGTATACCGAGTCTAGTTTTGCTGAGACTTATATGCAAGGATTACCGAGCGTTAGAGATATCAACATATGCCGAGTATAATGGATGTCGAGTATGAGGAACTACATTTGCCGAGTTAGCCAGGAATGATATAAGAGTTTGTTTTGGCACAGTGATCGAGGTAAACCATTTTTGGCTGACATTCATGTTTTTTATTTTGTTTGTTGAGATAATTACGGAGGTAATTACACCATATAATTAGCAATCATTAATCCCTATGTAATACCTAAAGCCAATTAGAAATAAGTAAGGCTTAAGCGGCAAAAGGAATTAATTTGAACCGTAGATCTTGAATCATGAAGATGTTTTGTTGATTATATAAGGATTAGATCTAAACCCTAAAATGTAGTAGCAAGGGATAGCGAATGTGAAGGGAATAAGCAGATAGGTATTATTCAGTGAAGAGAAGTATTTAGATAGAGTTCAGTGACTGAGCTAAGTAGTGAAAGGACATAATAGAGATAAATCTGATAAGAGAGATCAATTCAATATAGTAAAGAGAAGATCTATAATCTACATACACTGCAAATCAAAAGATCAGGTACTAAGACATTCTAACCAGTGTATCAGGGTAAATATCTTAACCGAGTAGTCCTAATAGACTTTTTGTAATCTCTTAATCGAGTGCTTACTTTGTTGTAAGTTTCAAATCCTATAGCAAGGTAGATTGTATAAGTCTTTTAGCTCTTAATAGGGTAGACCCCTCATAGTGTAGATCAAGTTTTGATCAAATTTTGTAAGCCCTAACAAGCAAATTTATTACTGCAGTAGTGAAGATTTGTGGGTGTCATCCCCACCCCAGTTTTACCTTTCAAGGGTTTCAGGGTAACCAAAATCATTGTGTTATAAGTGCTTTCATGGATGCTTCTTAGTATGTTAGCTATTTGATTATGATCAAGTATTGTTAATGCTATGCAAAAAATTTATTCATTATGAAAATGGTTTAGTAGGTGATATCTGATTCACCCCCCCTCTCAGTATCACATTTCCCAATTATATTTCCAACAGAAGTTTATTTTGTTGTTGTTTAAGGATATTAGTAAAAGTTAGAAAGTTTTATAAGTAATGATTCACCCCCTCTCAATTCCTATTGATTCCAACAATTTGTATCAGAGCTTAGGCTCTCTAAAGAAAAAGTTTGACAACTTGGGGAGTAGATTTGAGGAAATGGAAAGCTATACATATGAAAGAAAGTTGGAGGTAGCCAATGAGATAATTGATGGGTTGAAGAAAAAGATAAGGGCCTCATTAGAAAAAAGAAAAGAATTGTTTGAACAACTAAGAGAAAGTCTGGATAGCATTGATGAACTATCTGAAGGAAGTGTTAAATTTGAGAAAGCCGAGGTAGCTATAGAAGATCTGATGGAAAATAACAAGATCTTGATAGAAGAGGCAACCAAAATGAAAAGAGAACAAGAAAGTCAATCCATAAGGATGTGTGATGTGCTTGAAGGCATGAGATCTATTGAAGATGCAAAAAGAAGTGTTGAAACTCTAAACAAGAATGATGAAGATCTGATCAAAGAAAAGGATGCTATACTTCAAAGGTTGACACATGAGAACCATGCACTGAATGAACAACTAAGTGACACCAATGATGAAAACATAAAAATGAGCACTGAAAATGAAAGACTAAGTCAAGAAAATGAACAACTAAAGAAAGAATTGAAGATTAAAAGAGATACAAATGAAAAATTTAAAAAATATGAACAAAGAATGTAGAAATTGATGAAAAAATAAAGAATCAAAGGTGACATAAGGATACTTTTGGCCTAGGATATACCAGTGACAAAAAATTTGAAAAAGGAGAATCATCCAAGTCTAGTGTTGAGCAACAATCATAGATTCCAAAGGGCAATACTAGTCCACAAGTAAGAATCCTACCAAACCCACTTGCTACAATTGTGGAAAGCCTAGACACACTGGTAATGTATGTAGAAGAAAACTAGTGAATGTTCCAAGAACTACTCGTTTTGATGGTTATTGTTACAATTTTAATAAGTATGGTCATCAAGCTTATGAGTGTAGATCAAGAACCAATAGTAGATCATTTGAAGGGAGTTTAAATGGCTATTGTTACACATGCAAAAAATTTGGACATAAGGCATAACATTGTAGATCAAGGGTACCATCACCAAGATTTCCTAACAAACCGGTGAGTGTTCTAAGAAGAGAAGGAAAGAAAAATTTCACATGCACTATTTTTGGGAAATATGGACACATGGTAGTAAATTGTCAATTAAGGAACCCTAAAGGTAATGATAGACCTTGGAGGACAATAGGTATGGCATGTTTTCATTATCAAAAGGTTGAACATATAGAAAGAGATTGCAGGTAATAGAACTAGTGACCAAGCAATGAAGAAAGGAAAGATAAAAAGATTGTTAATCCTAAAAAAATCAGGAAGTAGATGAAGACAATATGGACAAAGAAAGGTGAACTCAATTCTTCTAAACTAACAAAGAGCTCCACAACACTAGGAAATGTGGAGAATTCATCAACAGACTAAGCCTATTTTGGCTTATGGGGAGCAATTAAGGACAGATCAATCTGAGACCCCCAAGAATAATGAGCGGTAATATCTATTTGCATAATGAGATGCAATGATGTTAATTCTAATGTATTACATAGAGTTGAGTTGTTAAATGTATTTTATCATCACTAACTTTATCATTTGAAAAATTTATGTTCTAATGATACTTTCAGCATCAATCGGTGGAGGTTGTTATCGGTAAAGTGTAATATTGGTGAACTAAACTAAATGTTTTTACCTAACTAACCATTAGAAAACTCTTTGGGAAAATAAATAATAGGTAAACCTATTCTTTATTCACCTTGCATTTCAAAGAGAATTTAGAGGAGCATAGAGTGAATATTCATCATGATCAATTGTGTGAATTGTATGTGTTGAATACTTACAAAGGATCGATCTACGAATTTGAAAACCCTAGTTGAGTTGTTGAGTAGAGCAGTGGTCAGTTATGAAGATATTTGGTGTGGTTGAGATTTAGAGTAGAAAATTTATAGAGATATCATGGCATCAACTATTGTGACACCTAAATTGATCGAGATAACAAAGGAGGCAGAACCAGAACATGAGTTATGTCCATTGAAAGTTGCAAAAGTAGATAAAACCAGTGCCCTATCTCTAGTTCCACCTCGAGTGTTATTCATTGAGGACATGATGATATTCATTCAATACAACATTGTTGAATTGGGAGATAAGAAGATACAAGAATAATACTTAGCAATGTGTGAGAATGAAGAACTAAATGACAAGTTTAAACATCTTCAGACAAAGGGTTTGGTGCACATTCTGGACCTATCGAAAATATTCAAGGATGCATGGATATAATATGTGCTAAGTCAATTCCATGTTCAATTAATTTGGCTGGAACAACCGATCAAGGTCACAAAGGAGTTGATTCATTTGATCAATGGATTATCAATAGACATGGAACCATGTACCCTAAGGTAAATACCAATGCAGATGGTGGAAAAGCTGACAAAGTTAAGAAAAGATCACCAAGTGATGATGATAGATGACATAGAAGATTAGGAGGTTCAATTTGGATCAATGATTGTTAGATACAAGGTCTACCAGTCAATTCATTTGAACAGTGTGCCTTGCAGTACTATTCATGCCACATACAAAATTGTGAAGGAAGACATTAGACATGGCCTATAAGAGATGGTTAGAACTCAGTTGATGGCTAATTTGAAGAGGATCCAGATCGACAAGTAGAAAGATTTAAAATATGGACCATTGTTGGTATGTGTGTTTTTATATGTTCAAAACTTCTTTCTTGATAAAGGCAATGTTAATTTGAAAATTGATAGGCCTGCACTATATCAGATTAATGAGTACATAGGTGAACTAGGTGAAAACCTAAATAATTTAATGTGGGGTTACTTCAAAGACTTTTAAGATAGAATGCATAAAAGGTATAGGACTCCACCTCACATAGTAGATAAGTACATGGACACAATTTGTTTCCTAGTTGATCTCGACACATGCAAAATCCAAGCAGTAGAACCAAGAATTTCATGGATATCAGTAATGGGTTATGAAATAGATGAACACTTGTTAACCCTACACATAAATGCAAATTATTACAATTACCAGTTAACAAGATTCCTAACAGATATGGGATATATGAAGAAGCATATAAAAGAATAACCCTAGAACTCAAAAAGCCTAGAGTGGAGAGGAAAGTGAAGAAAATTATAAGTCAATTGGAAGAAAAATTTGGAACAGGTGAAGGTAGCAGTTCCACTAGTCAGATGAAGAAAATTCTAGAATCTTATGCAAAGAGGAAGCTAAAGAAGTAAAAAAATAAAAAAATGAAACTACCATTGGTGAAGGAAACCAAAGTAGAAGAATTTGAGGGAGGTCAATCCTCTGACCCTAAGCCACTAGAGGCACCTCAAGTTGTAAAAACAAAAACATATGAGAAGAGAAAAACTAGAGGACAAACCAAGGCCTCTCCGAGAAAAAAGAAGAAGAATAAGACATAAGGAAATAGTGAGAAAATAAATTCTGATATAAGCAAATTACAGACTTAGGTAAGTCTGGGGAAACAAGGTTCAACATTCTTAAGACTACAATTGAAGTTGCACAGGTAATTAGAGAATACATAATGATCAAAAAATTAGTAACTTTAAGTTTTCTAGGTCATCCGATGAAGATAAGAAAATCATTAAAGATGCAATTATATTTCATTTTCATAAATTCATTATAGTTCCAAATCAGCTTAAAGGTCATATACCCGATGAATTGTTTGAAGCAGTCAATTTTAGATGGGAAGATGCAGTCAAGGTTGAAAAGAAAGTAAGAGAAAGAACTCTCATGTATATGATGCCACATTTGACAGTAAAAGAAATGGATGAAGAACTTAAAAAATAGAAGGGAAAATTCAATATTTCTAACAAAACAAACAATTTATTAGTTGAAAAAGAGCAAGAGGTTGAAGATGAATTAGTAATTATTTGGAAAAGGATATTCAATCTAGACAAATCACTAGTGCAAGATACTACTAGTACATCTCAAGGAGATGACACCTTTACTATGCAAGAGTTAACAAGAGGTATGTTAGGAAATGAATCAAAACATACTGACCTAACCAAAGACACAACTGATGATGAAGATGACATAACTGACACTCTTGATTCTCCCATGGTTGGAAATGAAGCTAAAGATACACCACTCCAGACACCACTAGAAATGAATCCTATTGAGATTGATAAGGATGTAGTTGATATTGAAGTAAATAAAGTTGATGAAGAAGAAAAGAACAAGGAAACAAAATAGGTAAATGAGACCACAAACCAATCCAAGGACATTGATAAAGAGGAAACTCAAGATAAACAAGTTGAGAAACAAGAAAAATAATAGGACAATACCAAAACATGGGAACAAAGTACTCAAGATACAAAAAGTACACCACATGTACCCCCTACAACAAATACCTTGGGCAGTACTCAAACATTTGATACTGGGAATATAGATGATAGAAAACAAGTTGAAGAAGAAAAGACACAAAAGGATAACACTCCCAGTGCTACACAGAAACTTCAATAGATGAAACCGGTGACACAAAGAAGAGGAAGAGAGTGGAAGAAGAAAAATAAGATGAAGAAGAAGAAGGAGAGGAAGATGAAGAAGATCCAGAATTTTCTATCTTGAAGAAAGACTTCAATAAATTCAAACTGAAAGAATAAATTTTATTCTCAAAGAAGCTAGCAAAAAAGGCAGAGAAGAACAAACAGAAGAAGAAGAGGTATAAGAAGAAAATTCTAAGGAAAAAAAATTCTATTCTTTCTAACTTAGTACCTGAAGTAAATATTGATGAAGAAGATTCATAGATTGATCAACTCAAAACTTTGGTTGATGCAATTACTAGTTTGGACAATGATATGGAAGAAGAGTTGATAAAGAGGGTTGAGAAGAGGTTAGAACAATAAATGATGGAGAAGCTACTACAAAAGATTGAACTTGAAAAAGTTTCATTATTTCAATTGATCATAGAGCTTAAGGAGTCATTTCTTGATGTTGGTAAACTATTCACCAAGATATCCATACTAACTATCTTCACAACATACATAAAATCCAAGAAGGAAGAGTTAGAAATTGAGTTGGCTATACTTTCCAAGCAATTGGACCCCTTGAATAGTTTAATGATGTATCACACTGCCAAACTAAAAGAACTGATATTCAAGGAGAGAGAGCTCAAAGATGAAGAACATAATATAAGAATGACATTGTTGGAGTCACAAGGATTCCCAACCCCTCACATGGATATAATTCAAGCATACATCAAGAAGGCCAAAGCATTGATAGGTACTCCTAAGATGAATACAATTGACATTATGGAAGCATTAACATATGGTCTTCAAGGAAAACATATTGCATTGACAACACTAAAAGAGTAATGGGAGCACTCACTTGCGAGTGCTAAGGTACATTTCAAATCTATATTTGATAAATTGTAAGACACCCTTGTACATACAATTTTTCTTATAGTCTTTGGCGTTGTTGCCAAAAATGGGGGAGTATAGAGGAGTATAGAAGAGTATAGAGGAGTATAGAGGTAAACAATACATAGATGATTATCTAAGGAGAGTACATAGTCACAAGGAGTAACCGATTCAGGGGAGTATGTAACTTAGACATGGAGTATTTAAATTTTCACAAGTTTTTTCCATCAATACCAAAGGGGTAGATTGTTGGCATATTGATGAGATAGATGACAATTATGATTATTATGAAGAACATGATTGTCATTTCTGGAAAACCATTCAATCAGTGAAATCATTTTTTCTAAGTATGTGAAGTTACACACACTGGTACATAGGTATAACCAACCAGTAAGTAGTAAACTAATCAGTAAGTAGCATGGTAATCAGTACATAGGAAGGTAACCGATGAATAGGATAACATGTGAAGGTCAGATAAGTAAAGGGAGTAGATCAAGAAAGGACAACCGGTGAGACCACGAATCGATACAGGTAAAAGTCAAGACACCAACAACCGGTTAGAATAGTGAACATGTATTAACAAATATTATTAAATAGTTTTACTTAATAAGCCAAATTGGTCATGGCGGTGAAAGATTCACTGAATCTGGAAAACATATAAAATGTAGTACATTGTTTGAGGAGATGTTTGAGTCAATTTATAGGAACTAATTCACAAATATTTTCATGATTCCAAGGCATGTTTGACAAATGAAATTGAAGGAATATTGCACATTGGAAATAACAACATATGTTATGATTTGGCCAACATGGTAAGGATTTTATGCTTTTGTGAATTAAGTGAGATTGGAGAAACATGTTTGGAGATAAATGAAAACCTTAATTAGGTTTTACACTTGGTGGTGAGGACTGTATATTAGGACATAGTTGCAAGAAGGAAAATGTTGTTGCTATTGTTGTGAGAAGTTGATGAAGAATTGAAGTTGCAATCATAGAGTTGTTTGTAGAGATGTGACAGAGTTGAAGTCATAACAAGAATAGAGCATAAGGGATCTAATCAACATTGTAGAGTACAAATTACATGTCATTTATTCTTGTTGTACTCCTAATAGTCTCAATAGGTTGTAAATCCATTAATTGAGTAGTCTTTAGCTGGACTCAATTGTAAATCCCTTAATAGGGTGAACACTATAATAGTGGGATTAAATCCTTTGACAGAGTAGTCTGTAATTGGACTATAGATACTTTTAACAAGGTATCAGTCATTCTTAATAGGCTGAGTCACCTAGAAAGTGACATATTGTAAGCTCTTAACCAGGCACTCTTTTTTATTGTAGTGAAAGGATTGTGGGTGTGTTACCACTGATTTTTGTTTAATTATCCGAGGCTCTAATCTTCTCAAAAATTACCCCATAATATTTTTTTAGGTACTTTTCTTTCAAAATCTTTGGGCCCATTTACATGTACCACTTGTCGGTTGAACTTGAACCTTGAACTATCCTTAGTTCAAGATTCAAGGTTCAATAACACTCCACTATATGTTTGGTTCTCTTTGCCTTATTGTGAGTTCAGTCACATGTTTGTCTTTGCAAAGCGTATCCTCCCATTGAACTATGAACTCTTTTAGTTCAAAGTTCAAAGTTCAACAGACTTTCTCAACTTGCAAAAAGATTTATTCTTTTATTTTTCTTTCTAGCTGTTAACTTTGCTTTATTTATTAAATCATACCAAAGGGTAGTCCCCCAATTTCTCATTGAACTTGAACCGCCAACTCTCTTAGTCCAAAGTTTGAAGTTCAACAGATGTTCATAAGAGGGAAAGTGGACGGCGGTGATTTGATGGAAGAGACAGCTGGCAGGTGATTATGATATCCACATGTGGCGTGGATATAATCATTAATTAAAGTGACATCTAAATGTCATTTCACTCATGGGAAAGTATAGATATTCAATGCATTAATTAAGCAAACTCCCCATCATCATTAACTAAATCTTTGGGCCATTACTTCACCATTTATTGCAAATCTCCTGCGATTTGTGATCTATTTGGTAATAAATTGAGGAACTTAGTTTTTTTTGTTCATTGTGGTGGAAACATTTCAAAAAACTAGTACAGAAGAGGTATCTTTCTCCTTTCAAAGCTAAGTACGCTACGTAAGAGAACAAGTTAGTTTTCTTTGTTTGGCCCCCTTGTTTCCAATTGAAATCTCTTTGTGTTTATAGCTGAATGTGGACCTCTAATCCAGCCATAGACACAACATAGTCATTGCTCAATCATTGTATACAAAAATGAACATGAATTGTCCAATTCACACACTCAATCAAATTGACCTGTTGCCTCCTATTTAGATGGGGTGTTTGAATTACTCTAAGAACAAGAGCCAACAACCATAGACCGATTCTAAAATGGAGGATTTAAAGAAAATGCTATGAAGATGATTGAATTGCAATTAATCTAAAATGAAGATGCAATTGTAATCTAAGAATAAAAGTGTAGATTTAATCTAAGAAAATTGAAAATGAATATGAGAATTAAGCTATTAAGAAAGTAAGAAAACTATATTAAGATGACTATGCAATATTATACTAAAATGAGAAATTATTCTAATTATGCAATAACAAAGCTTGAAAGTATGAAAATTGAGACAAAAATCCACTATAGTTTTGGTACTCTAAAATTGCCTCCTCAAGTGAGGAAAAAGGAGCTCATAATATAGAAGAGCCTGGGAGAAGGATGAAGAGTTTCTTGGAAAGAAATGGCTGACTCTTCATCTCCATGGAGGAAGGTGAGACAAATTGATGAATTATTTAATTAAATGAATGAATATTGCCACATGGGTGGATTTTTGAGTTATTTTGAATAATTAAATCCAAATAAAGATGTCCATTCAAATAACCAAATATTATTTAATTCCTTTGATGTGTATTAGCTAAAGGGGGTGGAATTAATTTAATTTAAAAGCACTAGGACTTTAGAATTAAATTAATTAATCATAGGGATTTTTAGCCAATGAATGTCAAATATTTAGGAATTAAATATAGTGTATGATTAATGCAAATTTAGGATTTTTTTGCATTTGACACCAAGTCAGATAAAGTCAATTAGGAGATAGAATTGCCTAGTACAATAGGACTTCGATGATGTAGAAATTTGAAGAAATGCACCAAAATTGATTAAGATTATAAGGTGCCAATTTTGGGGTATTACATTTTGCCCCTCTTTGAATTGATGTGTGAGCAGGCATTGATTCAAAGAATAGTCTGATGTGACAAATGATGAGGTTTCAGGATTATCTCCAAAACAAAGCTTAACCCTCAGAAGTTGAGGTTAGAATGCCAAGACACTGATCAGATCAAGTTGTAGAACCATCTCCAGAATGAAGCTTGATTCTCGGAAGCCTAAGTTAGATTGCGAAGACCTCAATTAGATTACCACTTGAGAGAAGAATGGAATCAGGATTAGATTGCTCCAATACCCGTTGATTTAAATGATAACTGATGCAGATTTAGGACTATCTCCAAAATGAAGCTTAGTCCTCCAAGACCTGGATTAGATTACCCAGATAACGGTCCAAAAGAGATTTTGAGAGCCATCTCTAGAACAAAGCTTGACTCTCTGGAATTAGGGTTAGATTGCCCCAATACCTAATGAGATTTTGAGAACCATCTCTAGAACAAAGTTTGAACCTCGAGGATCTGAGTCAGATTGCTCAAATACCTAAAAGATAGATGACAAGATGATGAGATGCAAGGCCCAAAGATGCCCCTAGTGATGAGATGCCTCAAGTGATGGGGACTTTTGATTCAGATTAGAGTAATTCGAGAATTGATTTGACAAGATTCAATTATGTAATCATCCTGCCCCCTCAGGAGCGAAATCGAAAGATGACACATCAAAAAGATGATTGACAACAAAAGGTTGTAGATATAGATAAAATTGGAGATCCAGAGGGACTCAGAACAGATTAAGGAAGCATCGAGAGGATGCAAAAGTGATTCAGAGTGATTTGGAGGTTCTATTGACCAAGTTTGACCATACTTGACCAGATTTGACTTGAGTTGACTAGAGATGAAAACATTGAAGATCTCAAGAAAATGATGATGAGATAAGATTTGGCCATAAAAATGACATCAGAAGAGTGATTGCACAAGCGTCCGATCCCGATGATCCTAGAAATTTAAAACATGATTTTGAGCTATCTAGGAGTGTCAAATTTCAATCTCAATCTCAAAAATGGATTTAAAATGGTCGATTTAGCCAATGGTGAAGTTTTCACGCAAAATGGAGCACTTTTGAAAATTAGGTCAAAAGCTATATAAGGCCCGAACGGGTCATTTTCAATTCATTATTCACTTTGTCTTTAGTGAATTTGAGAGCTCTGAGAGAGATGGAGAACATGCTAGTGCATTTGCATTGATTTGAGTGCTCCTGATGACACAAATGGCCATCGAAGTATGATGCACCTGTAAGTAGTCGATAAACCATCTTGCATTTCAAGTTTTAACAGTTTCTTAGGTCATTTAGGTTAGATTTTAATGCATTTTAGGGTCTATTTCTTCCAATGTTGCGCAAGGAAATGGTTTCCTCGCACAAGTCTAGGTCACCTCTTGTGCAAGGAAATGGTTTCCTCACAGAGGTTAGGGCTTCTTTGCATGGGGCTCCACTGCAAGCTTGCGCAAGGTGTTTAGTGACATCGCATGATATTTCATCCCCAGTGATGAACTCTCGTGCGAGAAGAGATCCTATCTCACGCGAAGGAATAGTTTCTTTGTGCAGGAAGTTGCTGCACCTTCTGAGAGCCTGTGTTTATCATAAAATCAGCCAATTAGAGTGTCCAAGAGTCATATTTAGGATAGATCCATAGCCTTACTTGCTGTTATTGTTTTGAAAAGCCATCATGATTAAGATACTAATCGAATGTCATCACTTGCATTGTAGGTTGACTTCCTAGATATTGCATTCCGGTCCCACCACCCAGTCGTCAGGGAGTTAGTGTGGAGATTGGATGATGTAGAGGGTGCCCACATCAACAGGCTAGGTCTGACTTACTTATGTGATATACCTGACATTCGGGTAAATCATGGTTTACTAGGTGCACTGGTTGAGCGTTTCCATTCGGAGATGAACACCTTCCACTTGATGATGGGGGAGATGGCAGTCACTCCTGAGGATATCTATAGGATACTGAGGTTACCATTCCATGGCACCCACGTGGAGTATGACATTTAGCTGAGGGCGGGCACACTAGCATTGAGGGCCATTTTCCAGGATGATTTGGTGATGGGTCGGGCCATCTTGTGGGATGAGCTGATAGGTCAATACAGAGTAGGACACAGGTTGGCGGTCATCCTAGCGGTATAATTGAGTTGTTATCTGATGCCAAATAGAGGGCAGCACAGACTGGAGTGCGGTTGGGGATGCACATTGGAGCAGATACTGGAGGAGCCGCAAGTGTGATTTAGATGGGGTGAGTGCATGCTCGCACATATGTTTTCATTTTATAGATCTAGGCCTGGGAGCATCACCCCATATGCAGGTCAATTTTTCATGATACTAGGTAGCCACTAGAGTCGTATATCTATAGGTATGTAGGCCCCATGACTCAGCCAGTGCTGGGTAAGACAGAGCAGTGGTGCGGGCAGCTAGATGACATGGTTGTAGTTATATGGAGACTATAGGTAGTTACATAGATATGGGATCATGCCAGGTAGGAGCTCCCACATATGTTCTTCTCACATCCTTTGATCGAGCAGACCATTAGCATCATTGAGCGCTTCTTGCTCACACGAGTCCTATGACAGGTTGGGAGACCACATGATGTCTCCCATGAGTATTGCACCTATGCTTGATTCATTAATGAGATGAAAAAGGGTTGGCAGTTGAGACTAGACTAGGGTAGGAGCATGATCGAGGCATGGATACCACCAGCTTGGTGGGATTATATAGTAGATGTGACCAATGCAAGGGTGACACCTGCATACAAAGATTATATCTTGGCACATCCATACCCTAGGTTCACAGATCCTATTGTCATGGGCCAGCAAGTACAACAGGTTGTTCAGTAGCAACCTGCATAGGAGCAGGCACAACAACAATAGGTACCTGCACAACAGCAACCTACTCAGCATGCTCAGTAGTAGGTTGCTCAGCAAGCACAACATAGAGTTCTGAGATTGAGGACTGGATAGACTTCTATTCCACTGAGGCAAATGGGATCAGATGTCAGTGTTGGTGGTAGCGAGACCCAGGATAGGTCCACTAGGTAGAGGATAGGTGACACCTCTCAGCAGCTGCCTCCTAACAAGGGGGCACAAGGCGATGATATAGATATGCAGGATCAGACAAGATAGGATCCACCTGTGGGAGGACAGGTTACTCAGTTATCAGAGGCTCTCAGGAAGAGCCGAGAGAGGATCAGGAAGGTGCAATGGGAGAGGGATGACTTCCAAACATAGGTCATCATCCAAGAGACCCGAGTATTAGAGCGAGATCGAGAGATCAGAGGGCTCTAGGAGGCACTGGCTAGGGCATAGCTAGAGGCGAGATATGAGGCTACATAGTTAGCCTATTATTACACAGTGTATGTGGGTGTAGTGCCAGACTTGGTAAAGTAGGTTCCACTATTCTTAGATTATGCTGGGGGGACCACCTCCACAAGCACTGCCACAGGTACCACCACTGGGACCACCACCTCCACCTCCACCAGGGCAGAGTTAGATCCTAGACATTGATATATATATTGATGTATCTTGCCCCATTTTTGATATATTGTGCTCAAGTAGCACCATTCTTTTGATTGTACTAACATTGATCGATCGATATATATATATATATATATATATATATATATATATATATATATATCCACCTCCACCAGGGTAGAGTTAGATCCTAGACATTGATACATATATTGATGTATCTTGCCCCATTTTTGATATATTGTGCTCAAGTAGCACCATTCTTTTGATTGTACTGACATTGATCGATACATCAATATACATCAATATATGTATCAATGTCTAGGATCTAACTCTACCCTGGTGGAGGTGGATATATATATATATATATATATATATATATATATATATATATATATATATATATATATATATATATATATATATATATATATATATAAGCCTGACTTTTGATATCATCGTACTTGTGCATATATTGCTTGAGATGTTTGATGTTTTATGAGATGTTTCCTATATTCTTAGATGTATGGATTAGATATGAGATGCACATGATTCCTATATGTATATGTCAATGAATATGCACATGTTTTATTTTATATATGAGTATGTAATGTGGAGTGCAATGATAGATGGTAGATGAATAAATGCAATGTATGATTTGATTTATGCTTATAATGAATGAACATGGATATGAATATGTAGAGGTAGAATGTATGCACATGAGTTTATGGATGCAAATGGAAATGCAATGTTTATGGTACTAATCATCTCATGCAGGATGTCTCAATATATGATAGGTACTAACCAAAAGAATGTTTTAAGATTGAGAATGAGGACCGGACTCTTGTGCAACCAAGATGAACCCAGGACTGAAGATGATAATCCTCAGTGAATGAATTGAGGAGACAATCAAGTGAGTACCAAAACATTGTCTCAATGCAAGCCTAGAATGAAAATGCTAGCCTAAGCTAAATGCAAACCCTAGGACTTGGTTGTTGGACCCATTTTATTATCATCATAGAGTTTTTAGTAATAGACGGTCGTAGGATGCCATACAACCCTCACTAACATTGTAATCATGAGAATATGAATATGACATTAGTCTTAGATTTGTCAGAATGAGGTGTAAGCATTAAGGCACAAGAAGTGAATGACCTGAACACCTATTCCTTTTGATTTAGCAAGTTAACATAAGCATTAAAGCATAGTTTATAGAATGACCTAAATGTTACTTGTGTACAAATGTGCTAGACACATGAGAGTTCCTACCTATTTCTAAGTGAATGATAAGCATATCAGAGGTGCTCATAGTGACCCTTGCGTTCACTTCACAAGACGAGCATTTGCAATTTCACATGTAGCAGAAAGAAGTCACTCAAATACAAAAGGAGAAGAACCAACCTTACCAAAGTTTCCATATAAAAAGAGTCAAGGTACACATGGCCATCCAACATGTGATGAAGGCTCTCATATTGGACACCCCTCTTATATAGATTCATTGGATCATTGGAACTAAACTGACAAGCAAAAAGCAAAGGAAAGATCATGCCCCCAGTCTTCGCTTCTCTCAGTCAAGAGAGACATCTTAGAGTTTATTGAGGAGGAATGAAAAAGAGAAAAGACAAACACACAAAAGAAAAGCTCATCATGCTTCAGAGAGTTTCAAATCCAATTTTTAGTTTTTAGTTTTTAGTTTCAGTGGATTGATGTCAGATTGGAAGTATATAGCGCAAGAAGTCTCAATAGGATATCGACAGTAGGCGGACACAGTGAGAACCACTGGTGACTGACACGAGAGACAGTCTCAAGGAGAAATTAGAGTACTAATGAAGTATCAGCAGAAAGACACAGTGAAAACCACTAGTGACTGATACAAGAGATCCTCAAGGAGAGAGATCTGAGAGTGAACAAAACATCAGCAGGCAGATGCATTGAGAACCACTAGTGATTGATGTGAGAGATCCTCGAGAAGAGAGATCTGAGTGATAGCTAGGTATCAGTAGGTAGACACAGTGAGAACCACTGGCAACTGATGTGAGAGATCCTTGAGAAGAGAAATCTCAAAAGTACCTAGGCATCAGTAGGCAGACATAGTGAGAACCATTGGTGACTAATGCAAGGAAAATCCTCCAAAAATGATAGGACAATGTCCCCTAGACCAGGAAGGTGCCCCCAAGTGTGACCAGTTTCAATCCATGTAGAGTCAAGAAAAATCTTGAAGATAATTGAGAGCAGGTGCATGAGCTAGCAATCAAAAGCAGGAAATGAACTAAAGTAGGAAAGAAAACTAAAGCAGGAAAGCAAACTAAAGAAGGGAAATGTGGAAAAGAAAACTAAAGCAGGAAAGCAAGAGCCAAGCGGTGCTGCAATAGGTATAGCATTGGGGAACAAGAGGTGTCTATTTACCAAGTTTTCACCATCTTGGCAGAGATTCTATTTTTGCTACCATGATCCCTGTTTGCCAGGTTTTCATCAATGCCACTTTTTTTCTTTTTCAATTTTTTTTTGTACTTTTCTCTTTTTTATTTTTTTTTGTATTTTTCTCTTTTTCACTTTTTTGTATTTTTGAAATTTTCACCTTTTTTTTTTTATCATTATCAAGGTTCTTGTTTACCAAGTTTTCACCAGGATAATAGATACATCAAAGCGCTTGTTTACCAGGTTTTCACTAAGATCATTTTTTTAGGACATTTAGCAATTTTTAAGATTTTTTCAGAATATATGTATGTACAAGAGCATGCAAAGAATGTCTCAGTTGTAGAATCTTTTCAGGTGCAGAGTGTTGATTGGCTCTTTGATCTGTTCTCCTTCAATAGTATATAGTTGATAAGAACCAGACCCAAATGCTGTAGTGATAACATACGGACCAAGCCAATTTGGTTCAAACTTTCCTTTCTGTATCCGCTGTTGTTGATTCTTGGGGTTCTCTCTTAGGACGAGATCACCCACTTGAAATTCCCTTGGTCTAACTTTCTTATTGTAGCTCTTAGACATTCTCTTCTGGTATTCTCTAAGATGATCGAATGCCACTTGCCGACGTTCATCCAGTAACTCTAGCTCTTGTAGCCAAGATATTCTAATGTCTTCATCAGTAATGAGGTTCTTTAGAGAGACTCGCAATGTAGGAATCTTGACCTCGATAGGCAATACAACATTTGCGTCGTATACTAAGGCAAAGGGTGTAGCCCCTATTGGAGTTTGAATGCTTGTTCTATAGGTCCATAAAGCTGGATTAATCTAGAGGTGCCAATCTCTACCAAATTTGTGAACTATTCTATGCATGATCTTGAGGATTGTCTTGTTGGAAGCTTTAGCCTGTCCATTACCCTGGGGATAATAGATCAAGGACCAATGATGAATGATTCTGAACTTAGTACATAATTCCTTTAGATCCTTTTTCTTGAACTACCCCCCATTGTCAGTGATTATTGAGGAGGGTACACCATATCTATAGATGATGTAATTCAGCATGAATCTTGCTACAAACTTTCCATCAGCTATAGCTAGAGGCACTACCTTGACCCATTTGGTAAAATAATTTGTAGCTATGATAATGAACTTGTGTCCTCTTGAGGAAGATAGATGTATCTGACCCACCAAATCAAAGGCCCATTGCTGAAACAAATAGAAATGGATGAAGGGAATGAGCTCCTTGGCAGGAGCATGAATCAAATTTTTGAGAAACTGACACTGTTTACAAGATTTGGCATATTGTGTAGCTTCTTTTTCCATATCCAGCCAGTAGTAACTAGCTCTAATAAGTTTACGAGCCAATGTCAGACCGCTCGAATGAGAACCACAGATGCCTTCATGCACCTCAGCTAATGCATGTTTGGACTCATTGAGTTCTAGACACCTAAGGAGGGTACCGTCTAGACCTCGCCTATACAAGTCGTTAGCAATAATGACATATCGTGAAGCACTGCAGATTAGATGACATTTTTCATTCTGGGTATAAGTGTCTGGGATAATTTGGTCCCAGAGGTAGGAGTAAATATGATGGTAGTGAGATGAATCATGTCCAATGACTGGACATATCATCTTGGATTTAGGGGTATTGTAGGCTAGGTAGCGTAATGTCTCCACCAGGAATCCATGTTTGAAGTCATTTTCTGGCATTTGTAGCATGGAGGCAAGAGTTGCCATGGCATTAGCTGCTTTATTATCTGCTGTTGGAATTTGCTAGAAAGTAATGCATGCAAAGTACTTTTTCAGATCATCAACCATTCATTTATAAGGCACCAAATTTTCATCCTTGGTTTGATATATATCATTAACTTGATTGATAACCAATTGTGAGTCTCCAAAGACCTTAAGTTCATCCACACGCCATTCTATGGCTATCTTCATACCATTGATTAAATCTTCATATTCTGTGATATTATTTTTGCAAGGGAACAACATCTTATATGCCTTTGGTAAAGAGTATCTCTATGGTGTGACATATAGTATTCTGACACTTGACCTTTGCTGGGTAAATGAGCCATCAAAGAACATATTCCATGTTTGATGTGTGAGAAGCATGATGGATTCATCTGGAAACTCAATTTTCAAGGGCTGATGATCCTTGAGAGGAGCTTCTGCCAACTGATCTGCAATCGCTTGTCCTTTAATATCTTTTCTCTCTACATACTCAATGTCAAACTCACTAAGTATCATGACCCATTTTTCTAGTCTGCCTGTGAGAGTAGCTTTGCTAAGTAAGTACTTTAATAGATCAATTTTAGTAATAAGTCTCGTAGTGTGAGCAAGCATATAGTGCCTTAATTTTTGTGAAGCAAACACCACTACTAGACAAGCCTTTTCAATGATTGAATAGTTCATCTCATAAGAGATTAGAGTTTTGTTGATGTAATAAATGGCTCTTTCTTTGTTATTTTGGTCTTCTTAAGCCAACAAAGCACCTAGAGATGTGTTTGTAGCTAAAATATAAAGGATGAGTGGCTTCCCATGAATAGGAGGCATCAAGATTGGTGGATTTGCAAGATATTGTTTGATTTGAGTGAGCCCTTTGTCACATTCTTCATTCCACACATAAGTCACACCTTTATGTAGAGTCTTAGTGAATGGTTTTGACTTATCGGCCAGTTGTGCAATGAAGCACCGAATAGATTGTAGTCTACCTTGAAGTCCTCTCATCTAACTGATGTTCTTTGGTGGAGGCATCTCCATAATAGCTTGAAATTTCTTGGGGTCTACCTCTATGCCTTTAGCAGATATGATATAACCCAACAATTTGCCAAAAGTGATACCAAACGCATACCTTTTTGGATTGAGTCTGAGACTAAATTGTTCCATTCGATCTAGTATAGGTCCTAGATCTACAAGATGTGTTTTCTGCTACATGCTTTTAGCCAAAGTGTCATCTACATAGTCTTCCATTGTTTTGTGCATCATGTCATGAAAAATAGTGGTGACAACTCTTTGATATGTAGCTCTGGCATTTTTAAGTTCGAAGGGCATGACATTCCAATAGAAAGTTCCCCAAGCATATGTGAAGGTTGTCTTTTCTTGGTCTTCTGGCACAATTTTTATTTGATTATAACCAGAAAAGCCATCCATTAGAGAATACATTTGGTAACCAACTATCATGTCCACTATCATGTCAATATTGGGTAATGGAAAGTCATCTTTAGGACATGCTTTATTCAGGTCTCTAAAGTCTGTGCACACGCGTATAGATTTATCATGCTTTGTAACTAGAACAATATTAGAGATCCACTCTATGTAGTCAATAGCTCTGATGAAACTAGCTTTGAGAAGTTTTTCTAACTCAACTTTGACTAAAAGTACTACACGTGGATGCATCTTTTGAAGCTTTTGTTTGATAGGCTTAACACCTGGTGCAATGGACAGATGATGCATGATTAGATTGGGATCCAATCTAGGCATATCAGAGTAAGTCCATGCAAAATTAATTTTCTTTCTTCGAAAGAAATTGGTGAACTCTTCTTTCTCTTTTGCAGATAGAGACTATGCTAAATGAATAATTTGTGGTGCAGCATCCATACCAAAATTTACTGGTTGTGTTGGCTCAATCAATACTGATGATCTCTCTTGAAAATGACTAGGAAGTGTATCAAGTATCTCATCCTTGGGCACCTCAAAGAGGTTTTCACCCTTAGATATGTGTTTTATGTTTACTTTTTTTGGCTCTGACACTCCCATAGTATGGTTTTCACCATCAGAGAACCTATTCTTTTTTCTTTTAATTTTATGACTAAGATACTTGATATCAGCTTTGGTCATGTTGATACTATCTTCACTAGTGGAGAACATTATAGGTTCGATAGCGTTAAGGTAACAGGCAAGAGTGTAGTCATTCTAGATTATAAGGACTTCGCTAACTAGAGAGGGAGAGTTCCAGTTGATAAGTTCAGGATGGCAGAGTGAAAGAGAAGTGGTAGGTTCAAGTGCATTCACAGTATAGCCATCGAAAGAGTTGACGAGTAAGTCAAGACCTAGAGCGATCTCATCCAAAGGTGTGTTCGATTCCTCTCGAGTCCTCATAGAGGAAGTAGAGGGAATGTTATTGTTAGTAAATTCACACTCGGTTGTCCTAACACTAGACCCTTCACCTAATTCAAAAAGGTTTTCATACACATGAACATCATCTATATCTTTATCAAAATTTGCATCAAACAAAGAGTCAAACTCATATTCATCTGAGTCAGTGATGCTTGATATGGGAATTCCATCAACACTAGCTATACCATCTGACTCATTTTCAACTCTTGCAGCACCGATGGCTTGTTGAAGTTGATCTTATTCAAACCACTTTTGGAAATGCGGTGGTATGTATCGTTCACCTTGAAAATCAGGATCAACCATTTTCATTTCTCTCCATTGGTCATATGTGAGTCGATGCACTGAAGCGGTGTCATCGGAATCACTATTATTTTCTACCAAGTGGACATGTATAATAGGTTCATCTGGTTCTGCAAAGAGAGAAGAAAATTTTGGAGGAATAGGATATGGAAAAGTATCCTCGTCAGAGTTGTTCTCTAATTTATCAGTTGAAGCAGTGTCTTCAGGTTTTGGCTAGTATTCAGATTAAAGTTCTGGCTCTAGTACAAACTTGTTAATCCCTAGATGAAATGAGATTTTCTTGAAGCCTAGACCTATGGTGTCCTTGGTGCGATGACATGTGGCTTCAATGGGTTTAAGAAAACCATTCTCATTCACCCCTATAGGGCCACTCCCTTTATAACCAAAGTCCTTCATGATTTTGAAGGCCTCATTATATGGTTCTTGTTCTAAGTCACGAGCAGGAGTGATATGTTCAAATGTTTCTTTTCCTTTGTAAAGACAAGTTGTAATAACCCTTTCCTCATCTTCATCTTCTAATGGTATTGTGGCCTTGACAAAGGCACCATCATAGATTACTTGGGGAGAACAAGTAGAAGGTTTGTTGTTCTCAGAGGGTCTCCCGTAGGAACGTGGAGATGGAGGTAAAGCTGCTAATGATAACACAAGTTTAATTTGATACCCTCACATGCTTGTATCCTTAAGCTTTAGAGTCTGTTCCATTTCTTTGATTTTGGCATCATAGAATTCAGTGGACTGTCTATTAGTTGGGACCAGACTGTCTGTAGATTGTGTGAGTGTGTTGCAAGAATAGTTGGTATTGGCAGGAACTGTCACTTCTACACCATGGAATGAAAACTTGATACATTGGTGATATGTAGATGAAACCACCTACATTTCATGGATCTATGGTCTACCCAACAGTATATTATATGATAGAGGAATATCTAGAACTTGACAAATGACATCTCTTTGAATAGGTCCAAATCGAATGGGCAGCATAACCAGACCTTTGGATTTGCGTTCTTCTTCATGATATGCCTTAATGGTGATTTTCTTATGGGCATCTATGCAATCTTCATCATAGCCTAATTGGGTGAGCAGCTTAGTAGAGAAAATATTGAGGCCAGCACCATTGTCAATAAGGATGTGGCGGACATGATTTGGACCTATCATGACTTCTATATGCAAAGGAGCATTGTGCAGATGGCTTAGCTAGTGGTCAACTTCTTCGAAGAAGGACAGATAATGCGGTGAGGTCAGGTGACCCACCATGGATTGAAACCAATCAAAATCCAAATCTTTTGGGATATTTGCCTCGGTGAGGGTTTTATTTAGAATCTCCCTATGAGCAGGCAAGATCTTCAACAACTCAAAGATAGTGATCTGAGCGTTGGTGCGTTGCAGCTGGTCTAAAATGCTATAATTAGCCACGCTAGGTGTAGGGACCAATTTTGAGTTCTTGTTAGTAGGACCAACAATATTTTTATCCGCAGGTTGCTTAAGAGTGAATGTAGAAGGGTCGGGACCCTTAATGGTGATTTTCGCATGAGAGCGAGTAACAACGTTTGTGCAATCGTGAGACGATTCAAGTTTGGAAGAATGAGACCTGGGACCTTGCAAGACAAATGGAGTCTTAGGTTTAGGAGCATCCTTGCTCCTCTTGATAGTAATCACATCGTAATATTCAACCTCAATAGGTTCCAATATCACCGTTGTCAATCAAATCTTGGACCTTATGGCGTAGCTGGAGACAAGTAGAAGTTTTATGACCCTTATTTTTGTGATAATCACAGTATGTGTTATTGTTCCACCAATGAGGTTGCGGTTGTGGATCATAGAGATGCTTTTCCAAAGGAGCTAGTATTTGATTTTGCACAAGAGTCTTGTAAACCATGTCAAGCGATTCCCCTAAGGATGTGAACTCACACTTGGGTCGAGAGGCCCAAGGTTTGTTTTTAGCGAATCTCAAAGGTTGCTAAGTGTCTGTTGCAGCCTTTTCAGTAGCTTTGACCACTTGTATACTAGAGGAAAGATTGAAAACAAATTTCATAGGCTTCAGGGTCACATTGTCAACCACTCCATCATTTACAACATCTCTATTCTTGTCGACAAACTTCCCTTTATCTTTGTTTGAGGAGGAGGACCCTTGTTTGTTATCCTTTTGCAAAGTCAACTCTCCTTTCTTGATCATGAATGCTTCTATTCGCACAACTTTCTTAATCATGCTATCGAAGGTTATGGGACCTTATAATTGTACTTGATATCCAAAATCTGGGATGAGATTGTCCAAAAAGATGTCGATTCTCTCAGACTTTAGTAGTTTGCGAGGATATTTTGTACATAGTTGTATCCATCTTTAGAGAAATGCCAAGAAATGCTCCCCTTGTCATTGTTTTAGATTGCAAAGGTCTCAGATATTGACTGGATGTTGAATATTGTGGGAATAATGCTGGATAAATAGATTAGCAATCTCGTCAAAAGATTCGATTCCAGTGGGTAATCGAGAAAACCACTCCATAGTTGACCCACCTGAACGATGAGGAAAGAGGTGCATAAGATAAGTCTAATCATGTATTAATTCCATGGATAGTGTGCCAAACTCCCTCAAGTGATCTTGGGGATCAGCAATACCCAAGTATTTGTCATATTTAGGTAACTCTACACCTTTGGGAAAAGGTGGCATGTGAAGACTCTTATCGAAGGGGAAAGGACAGATGCTTTCCATTGTGAATTGTTGTATGGGTTTATCCTTATCCTTCGCAAGTTGGCTAATTTGATCTTGCATGTCTCGAATCATCTTTTGCAACTTGGCGGTCTCAGTCTCTTCTTCTTTGGCCACAAGTGTCTCGACTTGGTAGTCTGGGGGTAATTTGGCCCCTTGTTTGGCTAGCTCAAGAAAGTACTTCTCCTTCTCTTCTAGAAGGAGGATCTCCATCATCTTGATAAGAATCTTGTTGGATTTTGCAGCATCTATGTCATTTTGATTTATTGTCTCATCGTCATTACCAAAAATCTCATAAATGCTCGAGACTTGATCTTGACTTTGGGCATGTGGAGGAGGGCGATAGTGATATGGCTGCTGATCACCTTGAGATTTGTTTTGAGATTGGTCTTGATTCTTATCATTTTGGGATTGATCATAACATTGATCATTTTGAGAGTGATCAGGATGCTGGTTGTTTTGAGATTGGTCATGAGTTTGGTTATATTTGCCTAGTTGGAAATCGAATGGATCTCCCATCTTGTCAACGTAGGATTGGGCAGCAGCTGAAGACTCATTAAAATGAAGTGAACGATGCCGAAAGGGTGCGAGTAAGGTAACTTTTGGTGCATTGATAGGATCAAAAGGATCGATAAGTTCAATAAGACTAATAGGGCTAGTCCGAGGAAGTGGCCTTCCAAAGTTATGAAATAATAGGTCGTCCTGCTCTTGAAACAATAAGTCCAGTTGTGCTTGAAACAATAGATTATTACATGCCTAGAATACTGGAGATGAGGATTGAGGTGGGTTGTCTTTCAGTGTACTCAACGAAGAGGAACTTGAGGATCCCTATTGACACTCAGGTTGGATAATGGGTTTGGAATGACCTATTTCTTGATTACGAGGTTTACCTCTACCTTGTTTGATACCACAGATGGGGAATGTGTTGCTGCTTCTAGTCATAACAAGCATAGATGAAAATGTAATGAGAGAGGACTTGGGATTATGCTAAAACTATGTCTCTAGGAATAGCAAAAAGGAGAAATGTCCCCAGCATGAATCGTCAAGAGTATGGCTAAAACAGCTAAGATGTGACTATCGCGTTGCAAGGTATAAAAGCACAGTAAGATAGGACAAATAACAAGGAGACAATATGATTTTAAGCAGTAATCATTTGGTTCATAGCTTGAGATACTTAGTTTTAGACAATGAACAATAGGAGAACAAGCAAACAGACCTCAGACAAAAATCTGATCAGGCAGAAAATTCACCAGTCAATAGAAAATAGCTCATTGTTTTGGAAATTAGGGTACAAGTTCACACAAGAAAATGCCAGACTACGTGTGAGAGAATGAAATATCACGTGAGGAAATGCTCAGGTTCTGAAATCTCACACGGGAAAATACCAAAGTTCAACAGATCGACATAGTTTTTGAGATAAAAGTTAGATTTCGAGACACAACAAGGACTGTTCTCTAGTAGAATTTCTAGTTTTCGGACTGTTTAAGGACAATTTGAATCAGCAATCTTAGTTTGAATGTTGCAAGCAATCATTTACAAGCATGAAGTTTTAGATCAAGAAATAGTGACACAAGAAGTAGTCGTAAATAGTTCTACCAAGGACAAAGCAACTTGGCAGAATCATGGGAGTCTTTGTTTAATCATGATGGATAGTTTAAGACTCAAAACAATCACTTAGTTATCCCTACAAAAAAAATGGTAGAGAAGACAAAATCTGTGCCTCACAGCTTACATGCATGCGTTCACCTCACACAATCATGTCACCCCCTAGAGGGCGCCCGTGTTTTTGGTGTTTCTAAGGACTAAATAGTATATGTTCAAAGGTTACCCTTGAAGTAGGGGCCAATTTCATACACCACCTTCAAACGTCCAGGTGCATGCCTATGGTGAGAATCTAGGGGAGAGATTCTTCCCCCTCCCTACGCAAAGATTATGTCTCCTTTCGGAGGTGATCCGGGTAGGCAACTAACTAAGAAAGTATTTAGTGGGCTTCTGTTCACACTAACCTTTGATGTCCATGATACAGGGTTGAGGCCTTGTAGCCACACCAACACTTGAAAGTCATACACCCCCACAAGCAGGGCTAGGAGCGGCGCCGCTTAGTACAACAGACAGAGCTTTCTCAAGATGATAGTCAAAATCAAGAGAAAGAAGTTAACATGGCTTTGGAGTCTTTAGACTCAACAAAGCATTCTTTATTATAGTGAGGTGGAATCACTGGCAATAGGTGTGTACTCACTTGGGTTGTTCCCGAAGGTTCAACTTCTGTCAGGCCCTCTAAAGGTGATACAAATTTTGGCTTAGATTGAAGGGTCAGATTTTTTGTCTCTCTCAAAGAGAGAAGAGCATACTTCTCTACCTCTTCACCTTACCCAAACATGCAAGACATATTCATCACCGAGCTAGTTCCTCCTCAACCAATCCAAAAGCTTTTGGGTTTTTGGTTCTCTCAAAGAGAGAAGAGCATAATCCCCTAACAAGTAGATGTGTTAAAGATTCACTTCCTTTCCTTGCTTCCCCAGGTATCTATCATGGTAGCAAGATCTGGGTCTCGGATTCATCCATGGGCATCAATTCCATGTAATGAAGATCCTATTACCCTAGCTCACTATCAAGACCCTTAATAAATCTTCACAAGGCCCTAGTTATACTATGTGAGTAAAAATAGTAAACAAGCACAATGTTTAAAATAGTCTTCAACAACCATCCTGCAAGCAAACCATTAGCAAGTTTTTTAATATCTTGGTCAATCGTCCTATAGCCCACTATTATGCTGTCAAAAAATAGAGATATATAAAAATCACAGCAAACAGTAAATGTTAGAAATCTACAACAAGAAACACAGAAACTGAATTTTTTTTAAGAACACTAATGGCAAGCTTCACGTGAGCAATTGTCTGGCTTTGCACGAGCAAATGTAGGGTCCTGCACGAGATAGTACTTTTCTCATGTGAGAAAGTGCTATTAAGAGCACAACTTCATGTGGCACGCTCAAAAAACTCACATGAGATTCTGTACACAGTGAGTACGGATGTACGACAAAGCTTTAAATGTTTGTCAGAAAACTTTCAAGAGTGAGGCCAGAAATGATTTTTCTACCCCACGGTGGGCGCCAAAATGTTTATAGCTGAACATGGACCTCTAATCTAGCCATAGACACAACATAGTAATTTCTCAATCATTGTATACAAAAATGAACATGAATTGTCCAATTCGCACACTCAATCAAATTGACCTGTTGCCTCCTATTTAGATGGGGTGCTTGAATTACTCTCAGAACGAGAGCCAACAACCATAGACCGATTCTAAAATGGATGATTTAAAGAAAATGCTATGAAGATGATTGAATTGCAATTAATCTAAAATGAAGATGCAATTGTAATTTAAGAATGAAAGTGCAGATTTAATCTAAGAAACTTGAAAATGAATATGAGAATTAAGCTATTAAGAAAGTAAGAAAACTATATTAAGATGAGTATGCAATATTATACTAAAATGAGAAATTATTCTAATTATGCAATAACAAATCTTGAAAGTATGAAAGTTGAGACAAAAATCCACTATAGTTTTGGTACCTTAAAATTGCCTCCTCAAGTGAGGAAAAAGGAGCTCATAATATAGAAGAGCCTGGGAGAAGGATGAAGAGTTTCTCAGAAAGAAATGACTGACTCTTCATCTCCATGGGGGAAGGTGAGACAAATTGATGAATTATTTAATTAAATGAATGAATATTGCCACATGGGTGGCTTTTCGAGTTATTTTGAATAATTAAACCAAATAAAGATGTACATTCAAATAACCAAATATTATTTAATTCCTTTGATGTGTATTAGCTAAAGGGGGTGGATTTAATTTAATTTAAAAGCACTAGGACTTTAGAATTAAATTAATTAATCATAGGGATTTTTAGCCAATGAATGTCAAATATTTAGGAATTAAATATAGTGTATGATTAATGCAAATTTAGGATTTTTTTGCATTTGACACCAAGTCAGATAAAGTCAATTAGGAGACAAAATTGCCTAGTACAATAGGACTTCGACGATGTAGAAATTTGAAGAAATGCACCAAAATTGATTAATTTTATAAGGTGTTAATTTTGGGGTATTACACTTTGGATTGTCACAATTTCAAATCCTGTAGAAGCTATTGTTTATCCCTGTTCCACTCCTTATTTTTGAGTCACTATGAAAAACCCAGTCCCAAATTTTGGAAACACTTCCCCCTTAATATGTTTCTTACCTGAGTGTGAGGACACATTAATCAAGACAGGAGCATTGGAAGAAATTATAAGTAAAGTAAAAAACCCCATCCTTGGTTCTATGCTTGAGAAGGCAATCCAGAGCACATTGGCTAACGTGACCGCTTTTCCCATAGGAGCTCCATGCTGGGAACTAGTGCTTGAATGTGCCAGAAGATATAGTTTCGAAGAAAGATGTATTAAAAAGATAGACGAAGTCCTCTATTTTAGATAAGTAGAGATGTCATCTTGCGGGCAATGGGTATCCTTAAAAAGGACCCATATGAAGGGTGGACCATTCCCTCTTCCCAGTTAGTTTTTGCTACCAAGAGACAACTTTATAGAAATGAGATAGCCTAGCATTAGTTATTGAAAGCCCATAAGGGAGGGTCTTGACTTCCAAAACCCCTCACCATCGACCATTTCAAACTAGAGGTGGCTGATTTGGTGATATTTCTTAACAGGATTAAGGGAAATCAACATGCGTATTACTGGCATGATTGGATTTATTTTTACATCCAAGTTACTCTCACAGGGGAGAAGTATATTGACTGGGCTGATACTATTGCTGATGAGCTCCATCATCAATTAGCAAACTTCACAGGTGGAAGTAGTTTCCATATGTCTTCTTATCTGTTTTATATCTTGGCATGCACTAGAGAATGGAAGGGTCTTTTCCATGAACAAGTTGTCTCGAATATGAAGGTGTATGATTATTATCCCCATTTGCAGAAGGATTTTCATATAATAGCTTTCTAAAGTTGAATGGAATATTTTTTGAGAAATTAACCTTTGAGCTACAAGGAAATATGGAACAGAGGATGTCTGAAGAGGCTAAAACTTTTGTTAATACCTATGGGAGCTTCTTTATCTAGTTTAGGAGATTCACACATTTAAGAGTTGGGGGTTTTGAAGGAGATCCCTTCAAGTTACCAAGATATTCCTTTGATAGCTTATTATAGCAGAGGTTGCCCGCTAGTTAACCTATGTACACAAAGGAGTCAAAGAGAGGAGAGGTAGGGATAAATCAAGTTTTCCCATTGAACTAAGATTTTATACTTGTAAAACATCTTTAGATGCCCTTAACTTGGAACATGAACTAAGAAAGCTTAATATGAAAACATTTGAACCCATAAAAGACTTCGATAGAAAAGGCTATGCAACCCAACATTTTAATCTACCTTCCTAGTTCCAACATCTCCCTCAAATGGAGGATTACTGGGAAAATTGTGCTGATGATTTTAAAGTGAGAAGGAGGAGCTGGTTGAGATTTTCTCTTGGACAAGTCATTACCCTAAATATTGAAATTGATATCACGGGAGTGGAAGAAGATAACAATGGAGTGATCGATGATCAATTTGAGGAAAAGGTCAAGGGTTTACCCTTACCAGAGATTGACTAGAGCATTGACGAGAGGGATAGTATAACAATTAAAACTCTCTTCGTAATCAAAAGAACTGAGAGATGGATCATTAACAAGAAACCCATTGCTCCAAAAAGGCATAACACAAGAAGATCTACACTCAGCGACTCTTTTGCAAAACCCACTATTTATTCTAACGAAAATGTTTCTCTTGCAGGTGTTTCCAAAGTTAAAAATAAAATATGATCCAAAGCTAATCCAGAAAGGCAAAGCTTCCCCTATTCCACACCACCAACAAGAGTCACAAGAATCAGATGAAAGAAGGAAGACAACAAAGTGCCCAAAAAGGAGGTAATTGATCTGGATGATATGGATAGTTTGATGACAGAACAAGGTGATCAAGATGCACTCTGTGAAGATGCACTAATCCAAAAAGGTGGTCAACCTAATGCTGGAAATCCTTCAACAATTGTAGTGAGTACCTCACTGCAAACACCATCACCAACTCTCAAATGGTTAGAGAATTCCATCAGTAAGAAGCGAAATGTGCTACCTATCACCCTACCAGTAGAGGATATGGTGAGCAAATGCCTAGGAGCAACAGTTAAGCCCAAAAGGATTAGAATGGAATCTATGATTGACATAGATGAGAAAATAAGATGCTGGGTGGTAGAGCGTGCAATACCAAAGGTTGATAAAGATATCTCAGAAGCCTCTACTGATGATTTTACCATTGAAAAGATAGATCTAGGGGTTGCGACTAGAGCAACGAATGCCAAACCCCTAGAGTCCTCAACATGAAAGATATTGCACAAAACCTTTAAAGATGAAAAGGACAAAAAGGAGATGAAATCTACTATCAAAAGATTGGCCGAGTTCATTCAGGAGGTCCGTGATCCCACTCCACTTCCCTTGGCCCAAATCCCCCAGTCATTTGATCCCCGCTCACCAGAGGTTCGAAAAACCCTAGATCAAATTCAATGATACAAACTCATTGTGGATGTGTTCAATAGGTGGATAGTAGGCATGATCCAGTGTGGTGGTGACTACATTGCTCAACTAATTGAAACTCATGGGATTGTTGTGAAGACCATTTCAGAGATGCTGACTGAGTTAGTTGAGTGGGATAAAGAGAAAAAAGAAATGGACAGACATAGTGAATCAAATGAGGGAGATAGAGCAATATGGGGTAGCCAAGTTCCTCATTGAAAAACCAATCCAAGGTTTGGATGAAGATATTCTCTATGTGTCTATCAAGAGCATCAAATGGAAGAATTCCATAATTAAAGGAGGTTGTGAAGGAGCAAATCGATTGCTAAATGAGCTGAGAGGGTTAACAAACACGATGCAGAAAGACATCAAGTGTCTAAATATTACTTTGATGGATGAAGGGACCCAGAGCATTAAAGGAATTAGAGAGATGACCCAAGAATTTGAGAAAGGGATAGTGACAATCAGGGACAATAGGGACCTCATGACTAAAGACTTTACGTCTATAGAAAATATTGAGGCAATGTTAGTGGTGTGCATGGATCATCTAGAATTCCATAAATAGAAAGTGGTCCAGGTGTGCAAAGACAAGAAGGTCCTTGGGTAGAGGATAATCCATATCACCTTACCACACCACTCCATGATAGTTAATGTCTCATGTGCCCACGATGATTGGAAAAAGGCTCACGCATCCAGTTCTTGTCAAGGCTAATCAATGGCATCCATCTCATCCATAAACCAGTGATCATGCCCCGCCAATCCTAGGTCGTTCCTAGTTTCTTAATTTATGCTATTTTTAGTTATGCTTTCTGTTGTTTTAAAATTATTTCCTTTGAAACTCTGGGAGTTTCAAAAACTTTAATATTTACTTTGATGTAACCGGATGGCTATATATGGGGCCAGGAAAAACTCTGAAGGTCGATGATAGTTTTATTTTGTAAAGTAAATTAGAATAGTTTAGTTATCTTTTTTGGTGTGGTTTTTTGTAAGAGACTTTTGATTAGATTTCTAAATCAATGAATGGAAAATATTTACTGTTTTAAATTTGGTGGTTTATACCTATGAATTAGTTTATGTTGGGATATCTTCTATTGGACAAAATTCTTTGATTGAAGCATCTCTTTCTTTTTGAATCCGAGTTAAAAATCTGTCAATTTATTTGTGAGTGCAGTTCAAATTGAAGTCTGTGAGCTTTCGTAAATTGATTCACTTATCTGATTTCAGTAATTAAGACATTTTTTTATGTGAATTACTGTATGTGCCTTATCTACTTTCTAGGTAAAAGTATGATGTTAGCAGAGATGCGTTACTTTCTTATTTAAAATTCATTGAAAATCATATTGGGAGTTGTACCGTAATTCAGAGGATTAAATATTTCAGTTTTAATCCAACTTTTAGTAAGGGATTAGTCTTTCTTGATGGGTTATAGAGCATAGAAACATAAATAGAATAAAGAGACAAATTAATTTAATAGTAGGGTGTCATCCCCACCATGGTTTTTCCCTCTAACCAAGGGTTTCCACAATAAAAATATGTGTGTTATGTGTGTGCATGCATTTTTATTTAGTTTATTGTAGTTTTACTTCATAGTTTGAGTTATATGCTTCATTATATAGAATTTTCTTTTGTTGCTATTTAAGGGTATTAGTAAAAGTTAGAAAGTTTTATAAGTACTGATTCTCCCCCTCTTAGTACCTATTTCTTCCAAAAACTACAATGAGGGAATATCGTATAATGAAAGAGACTTTAAAACTATACAAGCAAATCTCAGGCAAATACATCAATTAGAGAAAATATAAGATTTTCTTCTTTAATACTCTACATAAAAAAAATTGATATTTGTTAGGTATTAAGTATGAGGGATGGATCTCTTCCAAGTAAGTATCTGGGTATCTCCCTTTTTAGAGGTGTGAATTAGGCATTTTTATGGAAGGACTTGGTTGACAACTACTATAGAAAGATGAATGGTTAGAGGAGAAGATGGTTGACTTATATAGGGACAATTTTGATGTTAAAAGCATGAGTTATTTCTGCTATTCCCATTTTCTCTATGATGTGTTCACAAATTCCCAAGAAGATCATAAGGGTGATTGGTCAAAGGATATAAAAATCTCTTTGGAATGGGGAAAGTGAGGAAGATATGGTCTCTCACCTAGCTTGGGATAAAATATGTAAAACAAAGGAAAATGGAGGGCCAAGTCTGTGAGATTGACAAACGATGAAATAAGCATTGGGGGCAAAATTAGTATGGAGCATGTATACATGTCTTGATCAACTGTTGGTTAAAATTCTAAAGGCTAAGCAATTGGACTCTATAGAGAACCATAGAATCTTCACAATTAAGGACCCCCAAGGGGACCAACAATATGGAATTTTATTATTATGTATAGGCATGTTATCATTGATCACATCTCTTGGTAGATTGGAAATGGGTGGAGAGAAAAAAATTGGAAGGATTCTTGGGAAGGGTTATTAGCTATAAATGTGGATGCTAATATGTAGTTTCTCAAGGAGTATTTTACACAAAAATGGGGGGATAGAGTTAGGGATTACGTTGAGATGATTCATGAGCCATTAGGAAGTGAATGGAGGTGGAAGAAGTTTGAATTTGATGATTTGAATCAGCATCACAAAGACCTAATGAACCTTGTTTTAAAAATAGAAAAATTGTGTTGACTAAGAAAGAGGATAAAGTTGTTTGGTGTGGGGTGGTATCTAAACGATGGGAAGCACCAGCTAGGATCAAAGTAAAGGCACAAAAATCCTAAAGAGTGTGGGAGCCATTTCACCCATGGACATGATATACAACATGATTTCTGAGAAGAAGTTTAGACAAGAGACACCAAGAATGGGCACTTTCTTTCATACATAAATAGTTTGAAAAAGATTCAAATGAAAAGACCACAACCCCTAAAACTAACCTTCCCAAGGAGTAGGTTGCAAGCAATATAATTTATCCTTTGTTCTAGATGCATAGTAAGGAGAGAGAAAGTGTCATGATCATAGACACATCTAAGAAAATAGAAAACTATTACACCAACATAAGTAAACTGGGATGAACCCATAAAGAATCGGCACAAGACACCTTGATTAAGAAAAGGAGAAAGACAAAAAAGGCATATTCCCCATATTTCCTTAAGATAAAATATGCCAAGGTTGGAGAGTATGCCCTAAAATACAAATGCCACAGTATACACCTCTGGCCAACGAGCCATAGAGTTTTGTTCTAAAAAATTAAAACCTCTACAAATTTATAGTATATTTCTTAACACGTTGAATAGAAGTCCAATGTTCCAACCTCTTTTCTTATACAAGCCTTTGGGTTTTATAGAACAACCTTTGACAGATTTGATTATAGAACGATTACAGTTAGTTACAATCAATCGACATGCTGAAAAGTTAGGCATGAATCTCTCGATCTTCCATGTTGCGAACTAGTGTGTCTTTTTAATTTTCTATTTGCAATATGTCTTCTAGTTGGGCTAAATGAATAAATAGTGGCATCTTGAATAGGTATGACCACGATTCACGGGCTAACCGAAAGGTGATAATTAGATAGCTAATGAAAATATCGTTAGTCATTCAAGCTTTCATGTGATGGCATATTTCCTAAATATGCATTGGTGGGTCTCTATGAGTGTGGATGTCCGAGGGGACATGCGTGGCGCTGGAAAAACATGGAGGAAAGAAGACCTTTGCAAAGTGGTTTGAAACCTGGACAAGTTGACATGTGTTAACCTTCATCGGGGGAATTTGATGATGTGAATGTGTCTCGCGCATTGATGTGGCTGAAGTATGAAAATGAAGGTCGATGGGTGTAGAAGTCTACATGTGTCATTGAATCATTGATTGCCTTAAAAAATTATGGTTGTCAAAGACATCATCTGCATGTTTTTTGAGGCAGGAAAAGTGAGACATTTAGAAGAGGTGACAAATAAATGCCAAAAATAGAGACACATATCCCAATGTAGAGTTAGGTATAGACATCAAAATATATGAAGTATAGTTGACACAAATCTCAAGGTGTAGATCTAGAAATTTTTTATAAAGACCCAAAAATATTTACAAAAAGCCCATAAAGGATATGTAGGTAAAATGTGAATCTAACAAAAAAAATAAGGGTTTTTTTTTTCAAAACACTAGTTAGTTGAAAATGGGAACCCTAATATGAAGCAAAAAATTGAAAAATGTAGAATAAGAGCAAAAAAATTGATCCAAATAAACCCTCACCGTGTGAGACAATGCAAAGATCCTCGATTTTCTTTTTCGTTGCAACAAATTTTCTTTAAAAGACAAAAATATTGTTGGTTTTCTGTGATACAAACTTGAGACTCTTTTGCACGAAAAGAACCATATCATGGACCCAAAGCAAAGTCTTCGATCAATACAAGACGTGAATAGAGATGAGTGATAAGAACATGAGCTAACGAGGAAAAAGTCTTGTTTAGAATCTTATTACATTTATAAATATTTATACATGTTTATACATATCTATAAATATTTAAACATATTCATACACATTTATACACATTATACATATTTATAAATATTTATAAACACTTATACATATTTTATTAACAATTATATACATTTATAAACATTTTTACATATTTATAGACATTTATCTACATTATAAATATTTATAAACACTTATACAAATTTATACATATTTTATAAACATTTATATACATTTATAAATATTTATACACACACAGACACATAATTATACACATTTACAAATATTTATAAATATTGATACACATTTAAACATATTTATAAATATTGATACACATTTATACATATTTATAAATGTTTATACACATTTATAAATATTTATACACATTTATATACATATATACATATTTATAAAGATTTATACAAATTTATATATATATATAACTATTTATAAACACTTATACATATTTATAAATATTTATATATATTTATACACATTTATATACATATATAAATATTTATACGTATTTATATACATATATAAATATTTATACACATTTATATCTATTTATAAATATTTATACACATCTATAAAAAACATAAATATTTAAACATGTTTATACATATTCATAAATATTTGAAAATATGTATACACATTTATAAATATTTATTAATATGTATACACATTTATAAATATTTATTCACATTTGTAAATATTTAAAAACATTTTAACACATTTATACACATTTATTGTCATGTTCCTTGTTTAAAAAACCCTGATTGTGATATTCCCAATTCGAAATATAAATAATAATATAATTTTATTAAACAAAGAATAATAATAATAAAATAAAACTCAATGATATAATCTACTCTATTCTTATTATAATATATTATTAAAATATTACTATAATATATAAATATATTGATATATTATAAATAAAATATTTATTTGAAATAACAATATAGAATGTATCCCATTGAATATATATTGTTCTTTTGGCTGCGAAAGGAGGTTTTCTTCATTGCTTCTTTCCTCCCGGAACCTCCTGAAGTAGTTTATAATAAAATATAATAGCTTCGTCCATTTTTATCAAAAAAAAACAAAAAACAATATAGAATGTAATAATATTATATAATTAAACAATAATGATATTAAAAAATATCTAATAAATAAATAATTAATATAATAATGATAAATAGATGAACTAAAGAATAAATAATAATAAAATTCATCATTAATATTCATCATATTATTAATTTAAGGATGCAACTAGAAATATGGTTTTGGAACATAACTCTTCAACCCACTATGGTATATAAGACATTCCAAAACTAATCGGGAGGAAAGGGATCTAATGAAAAATATATATTTCATACGCTTGACATTGATCATTGAATCGGGAAGGACATATACGCTCAGTGATAGAATCTAATTAGCAGTAACAATAAACAATGGATAACCTATCTAATTGGTAATGAACAAATCCCGTTAATGAGGGAAATTCAGACGCTGAATACACATACATGTGAGTGGAAAAATTGTATAGTAAACAATAAAAACAAAATAATAAGTTTTGAGAATTCAATGAATAGGATATTAAGACGTTAGTTTATAGTATTATGTGGATGACAGTAGATCGATATCAATAAGATAATGATGTGATGATACGCAATAGAAATTGAAAATGATGATCAATAAATGAAAGATAAAAGGATAAGAATGATCTAGACATCAACCAACATTTAAATCCAGTCAGCAATTAAACCATAAGGAACGAAGGGCGGAGAAAAATAAAGTTCTTGTCAGTATAGACGACATTTGAGATGGATCATCAAAGGAGTGAAGTCTCGAGCTCAAAAATGAGACAAATGACACCCAGAAAACCTATGGCTAAATTCCATCAACTAACACTCTATACGAGTTTACAATGAGTCAAGGAAAGGTAATATTCAGTCCACCTATTACAGATCCAGGGGTATAAATCTATCAGCTTACATTCAAAACCATCATCTATCATCGACGCGTGAATAACAAATAGATCAGAAACTGCAACCTAGCCTTTCTTTTATTAATTGAGCTGGAACTGGAAACACAAATACCAAAATTTTCAAATTTGCAGTTTATTTCCAAAAAACAAAAATGGAATTGGATTTTCCAAATTCTAATTTTTGTCCAAAATGAGCATATGAATCTTCCACCTCAAAAGGTGGAATCAAAAAACCAATTCTAATTCTACTTTTTTATAAATCAAAATTTATAAAGTTTTCAAGTCTGTTTGCCCACGTTCTCAATCTAAAAGTAATGCTACTGTTCATTTTACATTTCACATTCCTTGTTTCATCCATTTTAAAAGTATGTATATTTGTTTTTATCTTGACTCCTTTGACATTGCATTTCACCTCTTTATATCTATAATATCATTGTCTTTTCAAATCTTAAAAAGAAAAAGAAAAAAAAAGATAAGTTTATTTTTTATAAATTGTTTTGTTATTCGTGAATTGTTGTCCTAAACTGCCTGATGTTGAAACAACAACCATTTTCCTGATTGTTCTAGAACTAGCGATGGGTTTTCTATTTTATTGACTTTTCAGGTCAAATCCTTATCATGGGGGATGCATAGCCGCTAGTTTAGTGCAGGGCGTGGTTGTACAAGAACGAGACTGGCAAGAGAACAACAAGGCCCGAATGCTCAGGTTGAAAAATGGTGCAACTTCTTCAAATTCAAGCTAATTCAACCTCCGTATGGCAATGTCAACGGTTCCATCTTCTAGGTGAACCAAACAGTTCCAACCACATTCTAAAAACCATTTTCTGGATTTAAAACTTCCTGAATTGAAAAATTCCAGTATTAGACAAATCCAACATTCTCTAATTCCAGCAACCAAATGGGGCCTTAAGGTATGAGCATTATGAAGGTTTGAAGCTTATGTCCAACAACTACATCTTTGATGTAAATGATAGTTGGGTGTGTGGTTCTAGATGTGTTTAGAGGATAAATTAATGAATTTGAGCTCTACTTTACGCTGGGTGAAATCAAATCATGTTATTTTATACTTAGTACTGATCACAAAAAAGATCACAAGATATTATCCATTCATTATGAAAGAGTTAGAACACAAATTATAAGTGATACAATTCAAATAGGAATAAGGAGAATACAATTGGATCCTAAATTACAACAAAGAAAGATACCATAAAAGGAAGACCAAAGCAAAATGCCACCTCAAGAAATGACAAAGAAGTCTAAGGCAAGATTGTTGGAAGGTAATACAAGGACAAAGAATGTTAAGAATTAAAATACGCCAAATTAAGTAGAGAATTTTCAAGAAAAATACTTCAGGTCTAGAAAGACATAAATAGAGAATTTGATTACCAATTTTAAATACATTAAAAAATATTTATATACATTTACATATATATTTATACACATTTATAAATATTTACAATCATTTATACAGATTTCTAAACATTTCTAAATATTTCTAAATATTTCTAAACATTTATACATATTTCTAAATATTTCTAAACATTTATACATATTTATAAACATTTCTAAATATTTATACATATTTATACACGTTTATACATATTTATATACATTTATAAATATTGGTACATATTTATACACATTTATACATATTTATATACATTTATAAATATTTGTACATATTTATAAACATCTATACACATTTATAAATATTAATACACATTTATAAATATTAACACACATTTATATATTTTTTATAAACATTCATAAACACTTATACACATTTATAAACATTTATAATTGTTTATACACATTTTTTTCAAATTTATAAATATTCACATATGCGCGTACACACGCACACCTCCACGCGCACGCACATGCACACACACATATTTATAAAAATTTAGAAATATTTTACATATATAAATATTTATACATATTTATTTAGATTTATAATTTTTTGTACACACACACACACACACACACATATATATATATATCAACATCTATATAATTTTTTAAACACTTATAAATATTTATATACATACATATTTATAGAAGTTTATAAATATTTATACACATTCATAAATATTTAATAACATTAATATACATTTAATGTTACTAGCCCTCTCTCTGATTTGCATGCTTGGATTTCCAAGCATTGGGAACCCATCTTAACTGATGTTGTCCAGATATACCATGTGGCTAGGGGTTTCTTTATTGTAAAGTTTGAAAATGCTCAAGATAGGAAAACTATTCGGTGTAATAGTTGTTTCACTTGGGAGGAGGGTTTCCCCCTGATGGCCAAACCCTGGTATCAGGGGTTTGACCCTCTTTCCGAGTCTTTTAATAAAATACCCTTTTGGGTAAAATTGCCGAATCTTCCTCTTCACCTTTGGTTGGATTCTATTTTGGAATATGTGGGAGAGGCTATTGGGGATTTCCAAATGGTGGATTCTGACTCCTTTGAAATTTTTAAGATGACATATGCTCGTATTCTTGAGGAGTTGATGTTTCCAAGGGTCTTCCGGAGAAGATCACTTTGGCTTCTTCTTTGGGCTCTTGGACATAGAATCTTGATTATGAGGGCATTGCGTTTAGGTGTAGGAAATGCCACAAGACTGGCCATCTTGCTGCGCGGTGACAAGGCTAAACTGAAGAAATCACCTACTTGGTGGTTGGGGGGCTTCTAACCACCATTATACGGTTCGTAAAGTCTCTAAGGAAGGGGGTTAAGATGTTTTCCCCTCCTCAGACTGATCAAGCTTTGGCTGGAGCTTCTGGTGTTGCCTTTGTTGCTTCTGATGATGTCCTTGAAGCTACTGATGATGTCTTTGATGCAGCCTTGGTTCTGACTGCTACTGTCCCTGACCATAATGTTTTTGGCGCTATAGTTTTTGCTGCCCACGGTGTTGTCTTTGGTTAGATGTTCTTTATGTTGTCTTTGATTTGAATGCAGTCTTGGCTGCTAGAGTTGTGCATCCTTTTATCCATGATTCTCCTGAGAGGGTTATGGGGAATGGTTGTGGTGCTATTCTTGTCCCTTTAGTGGTTTCTGATGGGACCTGAACACTTCTATATGCATTTATAAACACACACAGATATATATATATATATATATATATATATATATATATATATATACTCATTCAAAGTAAATATTTATATGTATATTTGTACATATTTATAAATATTTATATACATTTATAAACATTTATAAATATGTGTACGTATTCATAGACATCTATACATATTTATATATTTTTATAAACATTCATAAGCATTTATGCACATTTATACATATTTAGATATTTATAAACATTTGTTCACATTTATAAATATTTATATGCATTTATAAATATTTCTAAATATTCATTCACATTTATAAATATTTATACAAATTTATATACATTTATAAATATTTATACATATTTTATTTACATTTATAAATATTTATGCACCTTTATACACATTTATGCATATTTATAGACATTTATATAAATTTATATATACATTTATAAATATTTAATAACATTGATATACATTTATAAACATTTATACATAATTATATATATTTATAAAGATTTATACAGTTCTATATACATATTTATAAATATTTATACGCATTTATAAAGATTTATACATATTTACATGTGTTTATAGATATTTATAGACAATTATATGTATTTATACTTATTTATACACACTATACACATTTATAAATATTTATACATATTTATATACTTTTAAAAATATTTAAAAATATGTATACATATTTCAATACAATAATATATATATTTATACACATTAATATATATATATATATATATATATATATATATATATATATATATATATATATATATATATATATATATATATATATATATATTTCAAAACACACACACAGATAAACATTTATATCTATTTATAAATATTTTATAAATATTTATACACATTTGTAAATATTTATATGTATATTTGTACATATTTATAAATATTTATAAATATGTGTACGTATTCATAGACATCTATACATATTTATATATTTTTATAAACATTCATAAGCATTTATGCACATTTATACATATTTATACACATTTATAGATATTTATAAACATTTGTTCACATTTATAAATATTTATATGCATTTATAAATATTTCTAAATATTCATTCACATTTATTCAGATTTATAAATATTTATACAAATTTATATACATTTATAAATATTTATACATATTTATTTACATTTATAAATATTTATGCACCTTTATACACATTTATGCATATTTATAAACATTTATATATATATATATATATATATATATATATATATATATATATATATTTAAATACATTTATAAATATTTAATAACATTGATATACATTTATAAACATTTATACATAATTATATATATTTATAAACATTTATACAGTTCTATATACATATTTATAAATATTTATACACATTTATGAATATTTATACATATTTATACATATTTATGAACATTTGTGCATGTACATATTTATACATATTTACATGCATTTATAGATATTTATAGACAATTATATGTATTTATACTTATTTATACAATTCTATATACATATTTATACGCATTTATGAATATTTATACATATTTATAAACATTTGTGCATGTACATATTTATACATATTTACATGCATTTATAGATATTTATAGACAATTATATGTATTTATACTTATTTATACACATTTATAAATATTTATACATATTTATATACATTTATAAATATTTAAAAATATTTATACATATTTCAATACAATAATATATATTTATACACATTTTTTAAATTAAATAATCAAGAGTTTACAAGCTGAAACAATCAAAAAGAGGTGGGAGGCAAGCCTACCACCACCAACAAAGGTCCAATACAAAAAACAGCACAAAAAATGTGCACCAACGAACAAAACTATTCTAGAATATCATCCTGATCATCAATCCATGCTGTCCATCCAAGCTCACCCTCCATCCATACGATTTTTTTCTGATCCAGAATCTAAGAGAAGAATTCCAGTCTATCAGAGAAGGGGCCTCTGGTAGCGTGCATCTCTTTAAGCAGTTCCTTTAAAGCACCTTCAAAAGCTGCCTGGTTATCAATGATAGTGGCCCATTCCAGCCCATGTTTCATTTCATAGATGAACATCATAGCAATCCCATCATGGAGAAATCTTTTTAAGTTTTTCTTTCTCGAGCTTCGTGATACAATGAATCTGCGAGACAATCTTAAAACGTATAAGTTTCAATTGAAACAAAGTAAGGGTACTATCAGCATCTTGAAATTTCCTTTCATTTCTACTTTTCCAAATAAACCAAAGAATATGAGAGGAAATAATATTCCATAAAAAGTTAGAATCCTTTTTAAAACCATGTATATTTCCAAAAATAGTATCTAAAACAGAGATATGATCAGGTACAGAAAAACCAAAAGATTTCCAGATATTTCTAGCAAATTGGCACATAAAGAATAGGTGCCTCAAATTCTTAGGAGCCCTGCAAAAAGAACAATTATCAGTGATACCAGTCTGATTTTTAAAAGGAAGCCGATCAAGAAGAAGTTGCCATTTAAAATGCAAGATTTTAGGAGGAATATGAGCTTTCCAAAAAATTTCAAACATTTTTTGCCATTCAAGAGGACTCAAATTCATATACCACACAGTATTTAAATGAAGAATAATAGAGTTATCCTTGTTAAGCACTTTATAGATATCTTTGGCCTTAACCTTATGCAGCAAAGATCCATCATCCCATCTAAATTGCAAAAACTGGTGTGAGTCCACATCACATCTACAAGGAAGGTTAAGGATACTGCGACAGGCATGAGAGACCATATTATAGGTACGAATATGAGAATCAGGAAGATTGAACTTATCCTTAAAGTGCTGCCAACTAGGGAGACTATCTTCCTCAAGAAGATCAATAAAATACTTAATACCTTGGCTATTCCAATGCTTCGCAGAGCAGCCCTGAATCATAGCAAGAGGTTTACCATTATGTTTCAGATTCCACCATATGGAATGTTCCCCATGAATAGAGTTGATGTCACTACATTTAGAGTTATATATATATCCCCTCACAAGCTCCCACGCCTTCCAAATGGATTTAAAGACCAGGGAGCCTTGGACAGTCACCGAGAATGACCCAGCAACAAGGTCAACGAATGGCAAATTTTTTCAATGCTTAGCCTGCCTAGGGTAACCATTCTGAATATTATTTCTAATAAGAATCTTCCAAGGTTCCTGACCATCAAGAGCCTGGAAGATCCATTTAGCAGCCAAGGCTATACCTTGTGTTCTCAAGTCTTTAAGACCAAGACCACCACATTTCTTCTCAATATGACACCAATTCCATCTAACAGCATGTTTCTTTTTATTTCCTTTGCCATCCGACCAAAGGAACCTCCTAATGGCCTTCTGGATTTCCAAAATTTGATAATTACTAAACATCCACACAGAAGAATAGTATATACTATATGATGACAAGATTTTTTGACAAATCTGTACCCTGCCAGCAAGCGAAAGCACTCTATTATCCCAGTTATACAATTTCTTAACAATTTTATCTTTGATCCAAGTCCACATATCTTTGAGGGAGGGGGGAGATAGAAAAAGGAACCCCCAGGTATCTGACAATCTTATTAGGTCCACCCCATGAGTACCCGAATTGAGGAAACCAATCAGCTGGTTCCTCATCCCATCCAAGCATAATAGATTTAGATTTAGAGATACGAGCACCAGACATAATTTCAAAAAACTCAATTTTTTGGTTAAGATGTTGAATATTAGAACATGAAAGTTCCAGGAACAGAGAAGTATCATCCGCAAACTGGATGTTAAGCAAATCAGATTTATCAGGGAGGAGAATCCCATTAACTTTGGGAGAGATATTGTTATCTCTGAGAACATAATATAAAGCATCAGAAGCAATAACAAAGAGGGCAGGAGCAAGAGGGCATCCCTGCCTAATAGACCGAGACAGAGGAATAGGATTAGTCAACAGCCCATTTATTTCAATTCTAGCAGAGGAATCTTTAAGTAAAACTTGAATATATCTAACAAACTCATCAGGGAAGCCAAAGGCCTGAAGAATAATGAGAATAAAGTCCCATTCAACACGGTCATAGGCTTTCTCAAAGTCTAAAAGAAACATAGCAGACCTCTGGTTTGAGCCCTTGGCCCAATCCATAGCCTCCCAGCTCGTAACAAGGTTCTCGAGAATATACCTACCCTTAACGAAACCAGTTTGGGTGGGACATATGAAGTTGGGAAGAATATTAACAAGCCGAGAAGCCAAAGCTTTAGCTAAAATTTTGTAGGAAACATTAAGCAGAGTGATAGGGTGCCAGTTCTTAATGAGGGACTTATCTCCATCCTTAGGAATAAGTTTAATAATCCTAGTATTGATAAGATTGCCAAGGGTACCACAATCATAAGCTTCTGAGTATAAATCAAACAAATCCTTAACAATCCACTCAATATTAGATTTATAAAATTCAGCAGGAAGACCATCAGGCCCAAGGGCCTTATCTTTTTTAAGAGTATTAATAGCATCAGTAATTTCCTAGGTTGAGATCCTAGCCCTAAGGATGGAGGCATCTCTTTCGTTAATTTTCTTGGGTATAAGCGCCTTACATTGGTTCCTAAGATCTTTCGCTATGCTGCTGTCTTCCGAAAGGAATAAGATTTTATAAAAAATTTCAAAGGCAGTAGCAATCTCATTAACATCAGTGAGCTCCTGATTATCCACAACAATCCTGTCAATCCTTTCCTTATTATGCTTTTGCTTAAGATAGTTAAAGAACTTAGATCCCTTATCCCCATGTTTTATCCACTGCTAGCAACTTCTAACAGAAGCCCCAATGGTTTTAACATGCTGATGTCTCCTTAGAGAATCCCTGGCAGCAGAGACCCGTTCGACATGGGGAATGGAAAAAGGATTAGCCTGAGCCTCAACTTCAGCAGATTGAAGATGTTCATTTAACAAATTTTCAACTCTCCTATAATTTTTAGCCTTTCTCTACCCTAGAGTCTGAAACAATTTTTTCCATGAGGAGACATTCATATTCCATTTATCAATTTGAGAAGAGTAATTAATATTAAAGTTAAACATTCTGATCATCTTAACAGCAACAATAGTATCCTGATCATTCAGGAGAGATGAATTAAGAATAAACTTTTCATTATGATGCATACTAGGAGCAAGAGCATTCCTAATGTTAACATTGGCAATGATAGGGAGATGATCAAATAAGGTAGAAGAAGAAACAAGAACAGGAGAATTCTATTGATTAGGAGAAAAGGAAACAAAATCAGCATTCACATAGAACCTATCAAGTCTAGAATAGATTCTTTTAACTCCTATCTGAAAATTACACCAGGTGAACCAAGGACCTGTGAAATCTTTTTTACATCCTTGCATAGGATCAAATAAATTGTGTTTATACTTGCAGCGATCCCAGTGAGTCTTCTCTTGTTGTTTCCAGGCAAAAGGAAGACCACCAAGCTTATCTTCATGATGTTCAATCATATTAAAGTCTCCACCCAATATCCACGGGATGTCAGGGAGATTATAAATCCAATCCCATAAAGTAATCCTATCCTTAACCTCATTAGGAGCATATATGGAGCATACCCCGAAAGAGGAGCCATTAAGTTTAATAACAACCCAAACAACACGGTTACAGGGGGAGCAACCAACAGAATCTATATATCTTCCCCAAAAAGGGTTAATAAGTAAAGCAGCACCACCTTTCCCTTTAGGGTGGTTAGTAACAAATTTAAGGGCATCCTGCCACAGAAATTCTAAGGAGGAATTAAGAGGGAAGTCAACCGCCTTTAGCTCCTGCATCATGAAGAAATCAAGGTCTTTATGTCCCATAAGAAATCTCTTAATGATAGCCTTCCTATCAGGGGATTCAATCCCTCTAATATTCCAAGAAATAAACTTCATGATGAAGGGGGTAAGGAGCAACCAGTAAGAGGGGCTATCAACTCCCCATTTTTCTTTTTATTTTTTGATCCCAAGGGTCTACCTTTTTTCTTAGATCCATTGGATCCCATGAGGGTGCCATCTTCTTCCTCATCACAAGTTAGATGAGCAGGGCTTGGTTGGGCTCCATTCATACTAAAATTCCCGCTCATATGAGATCCATCTACAATGTCAAAAATTTTAGCAGCTCTGTTATAGTTATTATCAACCGAATTCCTCAATTTTTCAGTGTCGGGGCCATCTTTAGCAAAAATAACTTCAATGAAGGAATATTCATCTAGCTCGTTAAGGGCAGAGCTGGGAGGGATGGTGATATTACTATCATTAGGGCACACTCTATTACTAACCAAATCTATAGCCACCTCTTGCATGGTAACATCACCAGCCCTTCCACTAGTAGGACTTTGCCCTTTCGAGTTAAATGAATAAGTAACCCCTCTATCAGTACAAAAACCATCTTCAGTCAACAATGTAGGAGAAGCTAAGGCAACAAACGGATTAGTTTTCGAGGTAGCATGATTTCGGTCAGAAGCCAAATTTTGAGTGCTCTTTTTCCTAGGCTTTTTATTTTTAAATATTTATACACATTAAAAAATATATATAAACTTTTATATATATTTCAAAACACACACATATAAACATATTTATAAATTTTTTTACATATTTATAAAAATGAATAAATATGTATAAATATTTTAAAATGTGTATAAATGTTAATAAATCTATATAAATATTTATAAACATGAATAAATATGTATAAATATTTATAAATGTGCATAAATATGTATAAATATATATAAATTTGTATAAATGTGTAATATCATATGCAAGCGGAAGTCTTACAACACCGTCAAAGATTCCCAAGTAGGTTACTAAGGTTCAAGGGACGATTACATGCGTCTACTAGTTCACTATTGTTTAAGTGATTAACATACAAGAGTTTATCTAGTTACTATGATATACATTTCCTTAATGATATTCTTTTTAAACGCAAGAGACAATTCCTATCATCGTTAATCGTACAAGTTCATTTACTGATTAATCACATAAACAAACATAAATATACATATAATTACTACTAGGATGATCGAAAAATTGATCTATTTTGAATTTGGGAGGGTGCGTTTCTAAAAAAGGGTATCTAAAAAGTCAACTTGCATCTTCTGGTCAAGGGCATAAGTGTCCACTCTTTGACAAATGATAAACTCATTACTTTATCATATGATAGAAAAACTTTTATCAGAAATGTTGAAGTTCTTAAATCGTACAAAGAAATATTTTGCCGTATGATGAAATACGAGTTTGTACAATAGAATACTCTATCGTATGATAATCTTATTGACTTTCTTAAAACAAATAAACTAGTAAAAGAAGAGAGAAGAATAACCCCCACCACATGGATTACCATAAATGGGTACATCAAGAAGGTAAGCACTCGATTGCACTAGTAACATAATCACAAGATTATAGTAATATTCATTTTAGAGCACCAATTGAAGTGTTGTTATGATAACCTTAACTATGCAAATACCAAGAGAGAAGCTATAACAAGCATGTTCAGTACCAATACTGAAACACGAAAATGACTACTAAACATCTCATTATTACTTATATTTACATTTCTTTCATACTGAGGATCCATTATACAAGATTATATAACATAGGACATGGGTGCTTAATAGCATACATGAGAATGACATAACAAGAACTAAATACAATAAGAGATGAGTAAGGGGGAGAGGAAGAAGATGAAGCCCAATGCTGAAGTTGAAGTCACTATTGACGAAGAACTCTGGTCCCCAATGGTGATTTACAACGCCACCAGACCATGTGGAACCCTTAGGCCCACTCCATTGTGCTAGGAGATGAACACATGACCCAAACACAACAACAATAACCCAAGCACATGAATAAGAAAGATCCATTTTCTACTCTTTACAAAGTAATACATATAAGGTTATACTCCATCTATAATGAGGTTAGGTGATAGGGTAAAATGAATGAGAAAATGACATCATGTAGCACAAGTAGCTCACACAGAATGAATAATCCTCTCATAGAAACAATGAGTCCAAAATCAATACCTTGCCTCTCATAGGCGATTTCATCTCCACATCTCATCCCAAGCTCACCAAGTTCTAAGGCATGAGGATAACATACATATAAAACACACATCAATCACTTTCACAATATGCAATATGAATTATGGAATTACCAACTTATATGTAAGAGGGAGTAATTTAATAATCAATTACAGATACATCATTTAAAAATGAACGATATTAGCTTAGTATGAAAGGCCGAAAGCAAGAACAATAACAAATGCAAAATTGTACTAACACAAAAAAACACTCGAGGCAGCCAGATTACATAACACATGCTCAATTGAACACAACGTCAAGGCCATGAATCCCAAGGTGATCTAATAAATAAACATAGGATATAAACATCCCCACATGTTCTATGACATATCTATCATCCAAAAATTGAGCAAAGAGCTCCAAAACACAAAAATACCAATTTCTCGCAAAATTTGATGAGAGTTTTAAAATCAACATTTTAACTTGAAACACCACTTTTAAACCAAAATATAAAAATATTCAGAATGTTCTATGACCATTTCAATTTTTTCTTCTTATTCCTTGTAGCAAAGACAACCTATATCAAAATCTAGTTCATGCCCAAAATGACGAATGACAGGTTTTGAACAGTACGCAAAATGACGCAATGAATAAAAAGTCCAAAAATCAAATTTGAATTTAGGTTACAAAATTAAAACTCATTGATCTAAATCTACCCAACAACACACTTTTCAAATAAAATTTCAATTCCAGATTCACAATAAAATTCTGTTATTCACATAAATTATCACATTTGCATTTTTATCACTATTCACATGCAATCTTCAAATAACCATAAGTATATGAGAATTGACTCAAATTGAGTCAACTAAGAAATTCTATTATATAATTCTATCATATCACAAAATAATATGAAATCAAAACACCCAAATTCCACTTTTTACAATTCTTCTATTTTTTAAGTAAACTCATCAACTCTCAAAAACTCCATTAAAATAGCTTTAATTTTTAACTTTTAAAAATCAAAATTCTAAATATACCATTTGGTTCTAGAAGTGTTCAACATCCCTCTTTTAACATGAAATTTACATTTTCACTATTTATAAAAATTTGGACATCATAACACTACATAGGGCACGTTTTTGACATTTTTTTTACAAACAAATGATACAATGCATGAAACCAAAATGTGTAATAATATAAAATATTTTAAATCTTAATAAAAAAATTGATTTCGATTGAAAAAATTGAGTTTAAAGAGAGAAATCAATAAAACTCCACCTCAACTTGAGCAAAACTTTAAAATTGAAGAACTCTTCACATACCCAATCATAACTTTAATCTTTTGGACAATAAGAAGAATTTGAAGAGATTAATTCATTGAGCTCCTATCCACAATAATTTTTCCAATAAATTTCTTCTAACAAAAAGATCAAATTTCTTCATGTAGAAGGGTTTGAGAGCTAAAAAAATTTACAAAGAATTAAAAAAAACTCTTTGTTTTCTCTTTCTTTCTTTTAAAAAAAAGGATATTCACTTCACTTTTTAAAAAATTTAAAATAATTAATAATTAAAATACATTCTTTATTCTCAAATACTTAATTTATCATGATAATACAATGTCTATCAAAATAAGCACATATATGTTATATTTATCTTTTTTTAAATATCAATTAATCTATTTCAAATATTTAATAAACATTTACACTATAAAACTCAATATAACACTAACTCATAAATTTAATAAACAGTCACTTTCTTCTAATCTCTAATTATTTTCAAGTGCCCCAAATATTATTCAATCATTATTTCATCATTCAAAGTCATATAATAATCTATTCAAACTCATTTAATCAAAATTAACTATTAAATAAAATTATTAATCTAACAAAATTCATAATTTGCAAGAAAATATTTTTTTGAACATTAACAACTAATATATTTAATTAATAAAACACCATTACAATATACAATTCAAAAGGGTAAATAACGACATGATATAACATCATAGTATTTTATGTATTGCAACATGTCATTTGTTAGATGAAATAGTATTTAACATCAAGTATGCTCACCTTATTGTACTTGCAATCCAAAGTTTAAGGCTCTATTATCTCTTTGCAATGATAGGGTTTGAGAGGCACTACATTATAACTATAATTTTAAGTTAATATTTAAATTAATTCTAATATTAAAACTATTATATATACAAATATTATAAAATATACAATTACAACTATATAAAATTTAAATAGTATAGCTCATTAAAATTAAATTATTTAATCCTTACAGTAATTCAAAACTTGGATTTGTAGCTAGGAATTTTTACTCTAGACCAAGGGAATAAACATACCTCTTATATAATTAAAACAAAGTAAAAAAGCTATCAATTATAATATAAAATTATTATATACTTTATATTTTATAAATTATTCAACTTAATTAATTTTAATTGCATATCTATTATATATAATATTTATATTATAATTATATTTATTAAATGGTTGTAATAGTTTCAAAAATCCCCTATAATGAACATATATTAGAGCATTGCTTATTATTTTTTGAATTTTCTTTTCCCCAAAGTGGAGTGGCTGAATGAAGAATGTACGACAAATAAATATTCAATAATATCATAAATTTGAGTAGCAACGTCAAATGAAGGATCTCAGCTTTTGACCATAATATTGCAACCTTAATCCAAGAAAATTGCAACCTCCAATATAGTATTTCATCTCCCTTTCTTAATCGCCACTCATTTTATGTGGTGCTAAAAACTAAGGCCATTAGCTTTCAAATTAAAATGAAACAATAATAACTTTAAAAATATAAACTATATTTGCCAAGGCATTGTGTCACATTCAGCCGTTGAGTGAACAACAAAGAAAGAATCAGAATACATTACCATACAGGAAATATGTACGCAAGTCTTTTGTATTATGTCAGCAAATTTCAAGAAAAATTGCTTCATTAATACACTGAGGGAAAAAATCAACGAGCAAGATGATTTCAATCGTCTTGCACGATTGAGAAACAATCTCCACCGTCGATGTTGGAAACCAGGTCAATTGTTCTCATATAGGGAACCCCTTTTGGGGTAAATATATATATATATATATATATATATATATATATATATACATACATACATTTATACACATTTATAAATATTTAATAACATTGATATACATTTATAAACAGTCATATACAGTTATATATATTTATAAAGATTTATACACTTCTATATACATATATACACATTTATAAATATTTATACACGTATACATCTATACATATTTACACCCATTTATAGACATTTATAGACAGTGATACATATTTATACGCATTTATACACATACACATTTATAACTATATATATATATATATATATATATATATATATATATATATATATATATATATATATATATATATATATATATCTTTAATAACATTGATATACATTTGTACACAATTATATATATATTTATAAAGATTTATACACATCTATATACATTTATACACATTTTTAAATATCTATACGCCTCTGTATTTACATTTATACATTTTTATAAACATTTATGCAGGTAAACATTTATACATATTTACACGCATTTATAGACATTTATAGACAGTTATACTTATTTATACGCATTTATAAACATTTATAAATATTTATAAATATTTAATACAATGATACACACACACGCACACACACATTTATAAATATTTATAAAAAAAAATATTTCAAAACAAACACACAAACATAAACATATTTATATACATTTTTATATTTATAAATATTTTACATATTTATAAAAATGTATATAAATTTTTATAAATTTTTATTACGCCAAAAGGTGTCTTTACAGTCACAACACAAATTGAAAGAGTATGTGTCCATAAAAGAGAAACACCATTACTATTAAAATTGAAAAGGCACTAGGTGGTGAACATTACATAGCTAGTGGTTAAAACATTAGTGGTGTAAACACCTTTTGTTTTATAAAATCTTTGCAATTATTTTGCTTGTCATGGATCTCTAGCTTTAGAGCTTTTCTTTATGGGTGAGTTTTACATTTATTTTCATGGTGGCTTCTTTGATTTCCAATGGCATCTTCTAGTTTTAATTAGTGACTTTCTTGCCATCTTTTGTCTCAAAAAAATCTTGTGCAATGATTTATTTACATTAGTGACCTCTATTTTCTTATTTGTCATGGTGGCAAACATTTGTTTTCCAGTTTAAACATTTCCCTACAAATCTGATTTTGAGAGTTCTTTTCTATGATGAGATCTCTGCTAAAATACCATGGTTCACATTGCAGAAGGTTTAGCATAATCTTCAACAAACTCAAGGGAGAAAACAAAAAGAAGGCTGCCACATTTATGTCATGCTAGTTTTATTTATAATGTTTTTCTTTTTCAATTTTCTTATAATATTTTTCGTTGTCTTTGTTTAATTAATTGTTTTAAACAAGTTTTCAATGACATTGACTTACAAGTAGCTCTCATTTTTAGTTTTAGAATTTTGGGGAATCATGTTTTTTATCAGTAAAAGGCCAAAGCCGAGAATTATAATAATATATATATAAATAAAAAATACATACGATAAAAAATAACATAATTAGACCAAGAGCCTAGAATACCAAACAATATGTAGATAAGAGAAACATTCAAAGTGATCCTAAAGACAAGAAAGAGGCCCAACACCATTTGTTTTGTCTGCAAGAATAGAACCTGATCCACTTCATTACCTCCACCTCTATCTTTTCTCTATCCATAAATTGATGTTCACATAAAAGCTTTCTTCATTATGGGCCAGGTAGCAGGACAGTCCTTTATTATCTTCTCTTTACTTTTCCCCTTTCGCTACCATCCAATTCACATACTGTTGTTTTGTCAGCACAATAAACCCATCATCTTCTCTAGACATCTATTCATTTCATAAACCACCTACTAAACAACAAACCACAAGCTTGCTTTTCAACTATTTAGCTTCCCATCAGATTTTCACTAGGATAAAGGTCTTAAATTTTCAAATTTGAGTTCTTCCATTGTAACAGTCATCTATGATTTATTTGGAAATTTGAAATCGTACCACTAACATTGTGTCACATTAGCGTCCTGTTGAGGGTAACAATCTTTAAATTTTCAAATTTGTGATCTAAAGTTCAACCACTAATCTTGAATGAGCTTCCATAATCATTTTGATTGATGTCTAAGCAACCTAGAAGAGTCATCAATATTTCACCCTCTTATCAAATTTCAAGAAAGAAGAGATTTTTGTTTGATTAGGATCCTTGCCATCCATTTTCCTGAGATGAGCTATTGCTTTCCTCCCCTTCTTTTTGTTTGAAATTAAACCATAGTCTATCTTAGTCTTTGCTGATGTCAATTACAAATACCTAATTGATACTTTTTGCTTAAGATACTTTGATTCTCCTTAAAAGATTTGTTTCCCTCCTTTGTATCTTTTGATTGTGAAGAATCCATACTCAACACCCAGTTTAAAAGGGATTATTTAAAATCTAATTCTTCCCTACTTACTTTCTTATCTGGATCTGTAAGTCCAAACAAATCATACACATTCTCTAGCTCCATAGATAAACCTTCATCCTCTACAATGTTTTATAACTCAAACTCACACCCGTTTGCAATATTAACTCCTTCGGCCTCTATCCTCTCTTTGAAAGAATTCTTTTTTCTTTCTTAAATTCTTGTTCTTATTCATCTCTAAAGGTAGAAGTCCACCTAAAACCCATCTTCCACATCTTTTAGTAATCTATGATTAATCTTTTTGTTGGCAAAATTCAAATTCTTCAAGTCCACTGCCTTGTAGGCTACCCCTAGGTCTATTTTCTCCACAGTAAAGTCTTGTTCAGTGAACTCGACACTAGCCTTATCAGAATTAGGCTTGAATATCTTAGCAACCCAATGACCTGTATTTGGGTCTACATCTACCGTAGATTCTGTCTTCGGCTTCTTCGACCTTGGAGACTTTCTGAGATACTTATTGACTAAGTCTCCAATAGGATTTAAAGTAGGAACAATGTTCCTCTTCTTGTTCACAAATAAGTCCAGCCAATTCAGAGTCCTTGGGCTCGCACTCTGTAAAGAGATATCAGTGCCTGGGTTGTTTGGAGTGATCGAGTCCTATTGACCTGGATTCCCACTAACTCCTGTTGATACTGAATCCATGGTTGGAGCTTAGCTTCTTTTTAGTCTCTTGAATTGCTTTACACTAGTTTCCTCTGTGTTTGAATCAAGAACAATGGAGAAAGTCAGATCCACTTTCTCATTTCTTTTGCCTCTCTGTCTAGTAAACTTTACTGTGCCATCAAAAACTAATTCTGAATCTTCAATATTAGGGGCTTCAAGAGGATCTGTATTACCTGCAAACAACAACGATTCAATTTTGTTAGTTGAAACAGGGGAAGCTTCAATTTTTGGAACTCTTGGACTTCTTCTGGTTTTCAACGCAGGAGCTGCTTGATTCTTCTTCCGTTGAGATTTGAATCATTGTTTTGTCCTTTTGAAAACCTCTTTAGTTAAGGACCTTATATCTTCCTCCTCCACTTCTGTCCAATCAACTTTTCTAGTTTCCACTTTAGCAGTTGATCTCATGCATTCTGATTCTAATACACTTTCATCTTCATCCTTTATGTTTCTAATGCTGAAAGGAAGTTTTAAAGCAACGATTTGCCTTAGAGAAAACCTGGAGCGTAGTCTCCTTGTGACTTCTACTTCATCTATGCAATCCTCCCAAAAATCTTCCAAGTCTGGTTGATGTAGGAACATAGCATCAACTCTGAAATGATTCTCCACAAAACCCTTGGTGTCATGATAGTTCCTAGCCTGGTATGGTTTAAGATTCATATCTTTTAGTTCGCTTATCAAGAAGAAAAAATCATGCATTGACCTGAAACGGTAATGCCCCAATTCTAATGGGAAGAAAGCACCAATACCTCTTTTAACCCTGTACTTATTTTCCACCATTAGCAATTGTCTCCCTACCTCCAGTAAGATATACTTATCTAAACAGTATCTGGGTAGTTTTAGAGGTGCATCACTGAAACCTCCCACTCTCAAATAACTAAAAGTAGGGAACTATATATAAAAGCTGCCATAAATCTTAACAAACTCCATGGCTTTTTCAAACATCCTGCAACTATTCCATTCTTCATGTGGTAAACCATCTCAAATTCTACAGATAGCAAGGACATAAAAGAGATATGAAGACATAGAAATTTGAAATCAAGGTTGGCTGAGATAAACCTTCATGCAACTGCTCTACTATAATTTCAGCCCAATCAACAATATTACCCACGTCTAAAATAGCCTGCACAAAAATGTACATCCAATCTTCCCAATTGGTATCTATGGGGTTACCTTTCACTCTGTTTAACATCACTGTAATATCTCTTACCTCTCTGAACAAATGGTATTTCCTGAGGGGCCTAGGTAAATGAGAACCTCCTTTTTCAAGGTGTAACAACCAATCTCTAGCTATATTGTTTCTATATTCCCTCTTGTTTTGGTCAAAATCAGCCAGGGCTTTTTCAATACTCCAATCCCCATAGACTTCTGCTAATGGAATCCTCAACGCGGCCATTATCACCTCTCTGTTTATATTCACCAGAATTTCACCACTTCCAATATTAATACATCTCTTAGACTTATTATACTGGTTGTGACACTCCATTACCAGTTTAGGGCATGAAAATACCTCCGAAAAATCGGCCGCTTCCAACAAACCACTGCCAACAATTCTTGTGGCTATCCCCTCACCTTCTATCTCCCTCAATCTTTGCACAATCTCCTAATATCATCATCTACTATCACTGTGTCTCTCATTTCAGGTAGACAACTATTGATAGGAGAAAATTTATTCTCCTTTACAAATTTTACTTTGGGGGAAAACATGGTGAAATAAAATCTGCAAAACTCCTATGAACACTTGGACGAATGCAGAAAGAAAACCTAGCTCTTTGCTTTTTAAAAAAAATGAAGAAGCTAAAGGAAACACAAGTCCAAGGTTGCTGTAAAACTCACCACTTTTTTGCCTCTTGAGAATTTTACCTCGCCGCTCCAAGACACCTCCAGAAGATAAACAAGACAGAATGAAGAGACAAAAGAGGAGGGAAAATAAATATACACACTTTGCTTCGATTCCCATCAACTCAAGAGGACTGCCATGCAATAAATTTTTCCACCGCAATAACTGCTAACAACATGTTACAGATGCTTCATTTCGGTAAGGAGATCACTTGAGCTGAGCTGGCGTCGTTCTTCCGGTCCCATCAATCATTTCAATGTCAATATGCAAGGATTTGGCTCGCAGCTTCTTTATTTCAGTATTATTACATCTCGAAATCTGATCCTTGAACTATAAGCATTAAGTTCAAAGTACAAGATTCACGATGCTTTAATTTATGCATGCACTTAACGACTGTGGTGGACCCCTAGGACACTTATGGCAAGCTTAGAATTTCGTGAACTGTGACACTAAGGTCTTGACGTGGAAGATTTCAATACAAAGTTGTTAAAGTGCATATTGAAATATGAACTTTGAACCATGAAAGAGGGGGTTCAAAGTTCAAAATTGAATTCACCGACTACAAAGGAACATGCGACCGCGAACAAATAGCTTGAGTTGTCATGACAATGCTTTTATGTGACACTCTTAGGAAGAATGTGTTTTGAACTTTGAACCTTTGAACCGACAGGTTCAAGTTCAGAGTTCAAGGTTCAATTTACAACTTGAACTTTGGCAAAGACAAAAATTGTTGCGCAAAAATAAAACGGAAATTATTTGATTGATAACACATATTATCTGAAATCCACCTTGTGAGATAGAAGGCTTGAGATGTAAGAGAAGGGTTGTGAGCGGGCTTGTAAGTAGGTTTTCCTAGAAGGACCATTGTGGCCTAGGATAAAGAGGGCACTTACAAAGTCAAGTAACCCCTTACAACCTCCTCCCAATTCTAAAAGATGACAACTATTTATAGGGAGATAAGACATGATTAAGGAAAGCAAGTGCAAGTCGCCAAGCAGAGGTTCATGGTAGACATCCACTCTTAGGCTTGGTGTAGATATGGCTTCAAGCATTCCCATCTGGTCTCTCCCCGCAATTTGTTTATACATTATGAATATAATGAAGCTTGATTAACCCTAATGTGTGTGTGTTTGTGTATATAGGAAAGATTTGTTTGGTAAGATGTAATCCTAACCCTAATGATTTTAGGGAAAATTCTAGTGTAAACTAGGAAGGGGACATCTCACTATCTCCTGTTGACCATGAGTTTCTTGTTGAAGCCTAAAGCTCACCAACTTGGTGTTGACGTTTTCCACTTAAAAAGCTTTTTGAGACTTGTATTTTGCTTCCAATTGTATATTTCATTTTAGATAGGAAAGAAATTTGTTAATATACATAGTTATAATTTAAATACGAGAAAGATATAAAGGTCTTGTCTCTTATTCAAATAAATAGAAATTTTCAAAATGTATGAGGTGTAATTTTAGGTACAATTGTTACTACTAATTTTATTTCTCAAGGAAAAGCACATAGAATAAATTTATTGAAATAAATGCATTTGTGTGTATCTTTGAAGAGAATTAGTTCATGAGGAAGTTCATTCTTAGTTTTGTTTAGTTTGTTTGATAAATTGTAAAGAGAAACCTGTAAGTGATTGCAGGTTGAATTTTAGTATAATTAGCTATGTAAAGGTTTCACATTGTGTGTTCAAGATAACATCCAATGGTCATGTCATGCCTATAGTTTTATGATAAATCCTCAAACAAAGCATTCTTAGGAATATAAACTTTGGATCCTGGTGTCCATTCCCCAACCAGAAAAAAACAAATGGACATCTGGGCAATTCCATTGTAATATTGCCAACTCAGTGGAAATTCTTTCAGACATTTCCAACTGACCGTTAAATCTTATTTAAGATCAATCAGATTTGGCAATAAACTAATTTATAGAATCATATGCCTCTTCTTAGGAAGACTTCATCGTGCGTTCACTATCATTTGGTAGAGTTATCAACCTTCAACGGTCAAAATATCATGCCATCTCATATGCGTAAAAGAGCTGGATATTAGTTCTGAGCTCACATCCACATTTAGGAGATAGCAGACATGTTTGAGGCCAAATATTAAACTAACGCCTCAAAATATATCAGTTAATAACTTAATAAGTGTTTAGTCTCAGTAGCATAGCTAAGATACAAATTCTCCACCCACTGAAACACATAACTACACATCCCAATACTTACTTACATGGACCATTACAGAATTGCCAAGGAACATTTGTGTTTAGTATGTTAATTCATAATATTGCAGAATTTATTATCTTAAATAATAATTTGTTAAACTATATCCAGTCATATTATTATCATCCATTAAACTGTTCTCGTTGAAAAACTGAAACTCTAAATATAATGGTTTATCAAATTTTCAGTTTTTGAAATTCCAATATTTCACTACATGTTAGTTCTGATAGTAATTGAATATCTTATGTTCTATGGATTTAATAACATTTTAAAAGCAAGTGGATGGAGGCTGATGATTAAAACTTAATATCTTGCTAAATTTTAATAAAGAATCGGAAAGAAATACGAACAGTATTTAGGGGGGAAACATGGAGGACAAAAATGATTGGTGAAAAACAAGCCAGAACACAGATAACTAATGTCTTATGCAAAACAGAAAAAATTCCTTACCAGTATGTCCTTTAGCAAATAAATAACCTCTCGAACTAACATAAGTATGAGGATGTGGAAGTTGATGATTGCGTAAGTATTTTGTTTGGCCCTGTGTGTTAACCATAAAAAGTTAGTAATGTAGAAATTGTGACAAAATACAATGTCAACATTAACCTAAATTCCATATTCTGGAAACCATTTCCAATCAAGGTCTTGCATCACAACCTTTGTGATCATGCATACATCAATGTTAATGCCACTTGCTAAGTCATTGAAGATGCCAGACCCAATAGCTTCACAAACCAACTTCATTCCTTCCTCTGCAAAAACAGTTTACAGCAACAAGTTAATCAAAAGTATACAAACTAAGAGTTATTTATTTGGAATTTATAATTGTCCCATTGACCTCTCCCCTCTTCTTAATATTTCTCTTCTTTTCCTCAATCTAGAAGACCAATCTTAGTGATGTTAATGAGTTTTGTGCAGACTCCATACTCTTTTTCTATTGTTGGTGGAGACAATTGTAAGATGCAAGTATTTCTAGTATACATGAAGCTTACTCTCATAAAGTGAAAGGATTTACAATTTTTGTCATGCCCCTGCTAGAGTAGGGTTAGCAGCCATTAAACAAAAAACAAACAGATCACAACCCTTATTACTAATTAACCTAGGGGTTGAATAACATTTCAGTTTTGAGGAACAGGGATTATTCTTTGGCCGGCCAGGTTAAATATAAATTCATTATAGAGGCCAACCTAGATTAGTTTCTAGCCGGATTGAGATTAAACTTTGGGTAACAATGGCATTAAGGGGTTAAATAATAATTAAAGGCAGCACTGGAATTAGAAGGGGAGGCATCCCTTGTAAAAAAGATGATGTTTATGAAAAGATATGACCTTTCATTTGAAAATAAAGATTAAGGAGAAAACATTTCATTGTGGCAAACAAATCAATTGATCATCATTAGCAAGAAAAGAATTAAAGATCAGAACTGAGTAAGAGCAAAAAATAAATATATTATAGCAGCAATTAGATCAGGTAAATCTACAAATATATTAGAATTATAGGCATATTTTATATGTCCATGCTATAGTAATATTGGCAGTAATTAATGATCTTTGTAAGTAATCTAAATGTTTCTATTTATAATATGAGAAAGGGATTCGGTTAATAATCTATTTTGAATTTAAGAAACAGATTGCAAATAGGAAGGATGGCCAGCCTTCCAAGTTCACGAGACCCAAGTATGCCACCCCGAGATGAAAGTTATGCTCCTGGGTCAAGGGGCTTAGGGTGCACTTGGGTTTGAGATCCCATCAAGTACACCACCCTAGGAAAAATGTTATGTTTGTGGGCCAAGGGGCTTAGTATGCCCTTAAAATTGACATCTCATCAAATATGCCACCCTGAGGTAAATGTTTTTCTCATGGAACAAGTGGCTTAGTGTGCCATTGGGCTTGAGGTCCCATCAGGTACGCCACCCCAGGGTGGACGACAGCCTTCCATGCCTATAGGCCAAGAGGTGGAATGGAAGACTTGCCTTCCATGCTCTTGGTCTTGAACAAGGAGCAAAGGCCAGCCTCCAAGGTGAAATGAGGGATAGAAGAGTGGTCCACCTTCTGATGCGCTTGCAATAGAAGGGCAACCGACCTTGATACTGCATTTTGCAAAAGTTTCGACAAATTGTTGATGAGTCTGTTATAGGAATCTACTTTGAAAGGGCATTGACATATTTGGATATCAGTACGAATGATGTTTATGGAATTTATAGAAAGTATCCCAATCAGTAAATTTGGATTCTTAAATGGTTTTTATTTCTTATTCTAAGTGAAATTTGTGGTTTACGGCAAAATATAGTAATATTCCCAAAGGGGACATTACAATTTTACTCGTCTTGGACAATCCTTGTCTACATTGTGGTTTGGTAATAAAGGTGTCTATTTTGTAGTTAGGCACAATTTCTATTGTAGACCAACAAATCGTATTGAGTTGGCAAAGCCAATATGTAAAGCAATGATTGTCAAATAGTTAAAGTTTCGCGAAGAATTCAATTGTCTAGATTATGTTTTATGTGTAGACAATGAAAGGACCACTTCTTTTCTAATGTTGGTAGAGGCCATTGTAAGTTGCTAATGTTTCTAGTACACGCAAAGCTTTTACTCTCAGAAAGGAAATTAATCTCTTAGGCAATCCTTGTCTTCACTGGTGCTTTGTAAACTCTAAGTTCTTTCATGCTTGTGGATATCTACTATGTAGATAGGCAATAATCCTTTTTGTAGACCTACATTTTTTGTATTATGCAGGCAATGACCATAAACGGAGTGATTCTTGGCAAAGAGTAAGTTGATTATGTATGACAAAGAATTAAGTTTTCTAATTTATGCTTTATGTTTAGACAATGTATGTGCCATTTTTAATTTCTAATTAAGCCTTAGTCAAAAGAATAGGTAGCGATTGCAACCACCACATTGTTAGGCTGGCAAGATTTTGTGGCCAAATCTTGTCCAAAGATAACAAGCTCTCCTGGGCATTCTCCATAGAGTTCCAGTCGTCATCAACTGAACATTGGTTTCTTACAGCTAAAAATTTAGTTCCAAGTTGTGTTTTTCCTTATTTTTAAGCTGCTTTATACTAGATGATAAATTGCATATTCTCATTAGACAACCTAAATTTCTGCAATTATTGTCATATGATCCAAGTCAAGTGAGCTGACATAGGGTGAGTATAACAAGATTTGATAGACAACAAGTCAATTGCATGGACAAAGAGTTTGTTTATACAGAATCCAACTAAGAACACGGAGTAGCCTGGCAGAGGGCTTCTTGCTGCAGAACAATGTTGTATGTGAAAGGAAGCTAAAGATCACAAAATCAGCAACAGCTTGATAAAAATTCAAAAGTTTATTTCCTCAAGATATTGACCAAGAATTCAATTCAAGAAAAATTGCAAGGATATAACACAAGGGAGAGACATGGTTGACGACTCTGACAGCATGGTTGGCAAAGAATTGCAGACAAAAACTAAGCAGCCAAAAATTTAAAATAAGCAAGAGGAGGCACACAACCCAATTTATGGCAGCAGAAGTAATAAAGGCCTCCACCCTATGGCCAACATCAGTAGAAAAAAACTTCAGCAACAGACATAAAATATATAGCAAAAAGTCATATGGCTATTGGATGTACAATAAACTTGGAAACTTGTCATTCATTGTCAGACATACAGACAGTTTTCCATTTGAGACACAGATATCAGGGGCAGAATTTTTTAGTTGAACATCAGTTGAAAAGGTACATATTTTGAGGATAATTTAATATTCTTTGAAGTCCTCCACCACTTGACTTAAACATGAGTTTCAGAATTTGGTTTCCATAACCTAGTTCCAAGAGAGCTCCCAAACTTGTCTTTAGTGTTTAACATATTCGACAGTGAAGCATCAAGAAAGTGATAATCAAAGAAGAAATCTCCTACCTAGGATGATAGCTCAGACAAAGAGTATTGGCACATGAAAATGCCAGCAAACTCAACAATCCCACAACAAGGGAGAGCTCTGCCATAAGTGATGCAATGCCAGTCAAAAAGTATGTTAGGCAAAAAATAAAGTTGTTGAAATTAAGTGTTGTGTTAGGCAATGTTTTTACTAAAGATCATTATCAGCTCTCAGTTAAATCTTGGTTGGTTAGATATTGCAACCAATACAGCTATCAAATCAACATGCATTTCTGGTTAATTTTTGAACAAAGACAAGAAGGTCTCAGGTGCTTGCAATTTTGACAATCATTAGACATAAATTGCATTATTCCGAATTTATATTGTCACAGCTATTAATGTTGCTTTTAACTCAAGACAAATGTATATCATACAAGAATTGTTCTGTTATCATTATATATTGTAGTTAGACTGCCTAGACTGTGTAAAATTTACATGCTTTTGCCCATTATTTTTAATACTGTCACGGTGTAATGTTGTTTGAAGGGTTTTAGCTTGTCTCCTTGATCCCTCTTCCATGATGTTGCCCCTAAAATATAGTAGAATCATTTGCAATTGGCTTTAACTTAAAAGACAACACTATTCTCTAACATCTCTATTCAAACCTGCTCAACCATCCCACACAAGTGCTCACTTCTTTTTGGTTCAGTTCTGTAATGTAAAACCACATGTTCCCTTCAAAATTTCGCTTGTGTATTGCTACAATTCATTCCTTGTAGTTTGATTGGCATGAACAAGAGGAATTAATTTTTCTACGCGCTAGCACTCCTGCACAGTTAATCTTCTTAATGTAAGGGCCCACCAAGTTTATTACCAACACAATCCTTTGTTGCTTGGGATCCCACCAACTATTCATCTCATGATTAAACCAAGGAAATTCCCCAAGGTTTTCGCCAATGTTTCCACATCAAAGACGTCTTGAGAATGAAGGACAGCTTCGGCACATTTCCGAGTAGTCCCCAAGTATCATAAAAACTTGTAGCAACATTCCTGAAATGGTGAGATGGCAAGGAAACAATGGAGAAGTCTAAGATTTCCCCCGACCATCCCTTTTTTTCCAAAAACCAAAAAAAAAGAATTTTAAAAATGCCCAGGTCAAATATTATATTTTAAATTGATATTTGTGGCCCCCGCACCCCTCTAACCATAACATGACAACGCAAAACACTCCATTCATAGCAGTTGACTACATTTTTACATGAATTTTTTTTTTAAAGCCAAGTTAGAAAGCCAAAGCAGCAAGGTTTGAAGGTGTTGTTAGAAAAGCAAACAATGATTAGCAACAAAGGAGAGGAGAGAAGTGAGGTAGCAACCAGCAAGAGAAATGAAAGAGGTACATTAATCTTCAATTTGTTTTTTTTTTAATTAAAAAATCATAGTTTAAAAGATACGTATACAATTATTTGTTTTTTCTTTTGTTTTCAAGTTTCCAAATACCAAAACAAAGCGAAATGAGCAGTAATAGTGAGAGTATTGGGCATGATGAGAGGGAACAAGAAAATAAAAACCAACTTAGGGGCTCATGAAGATGTGGGAGTGGTATAGGTGAAAGGGAACAGCCTCCAAATATCCTTTTGAATGACCTTCTAAAGTATAAAAAAACATGCAAAAGGCCCATTTAATTCTAAAAAATTTCTTCAATTGGTGATAGTCATAGACAGATATTAAATAAATGAGAGAGTAGAGTGCTATATATTACATGTGGAGGCATAATCAAAGTCTAGAGGGCTGCCAATGCCAACACAATCAGCTGGGAAAATGTTATCTATGTTTGGTAGTCCTAGTGGCAGTGGTAGTGGTGATATTCATGTTTCCATAAGAGGGAAGAGGAAGACTTTCTAGTGAACAGCCAAATACAATTGCACGTTTGTTCAACGTGCATGCATGAGATGTGGTAGAGTCCTTCATAGCCAATTTTTTCTACACCCATGTCATCCCATTCCATGTAGCACATTTTCCTTACTCCAAATGAATGTTCAAAGGTGTAGCTACTCTTGGTCTCTAATTTACCCAACCCCCTGTTGTGTGGTTTTCACATCATCACCCCATTGCAAATGGGGACCCCCTTTGTTTGCCTTAGGTGTCATAAGTTGTTAGTGTGGAGGTAGGTTGGCAAAACTTTGAAAGCTCAAGCTGGTCAGTTCAAGGTCTTGAAATAGTATAAATTTCCAAGAGTGGTCATCAAGTTGAAACCTCCGGATAGCAGTGATGTTCAGTCATGGGAAAGATAGAATAGAATGGACATGATTTGTGGTCAAGTCAAGATTGAACAACTCACGAGATCAAGGAAGCACTAAATTGGGTTAAGCCCCATAGGGCTTGACAAATTTTATGATGAAAAATTGACATTTTCAGGCTCTACAATCTGACTTAAGATAAGTCACATTTGATTAAGATTTGATGACTGAGATTGGAATTCATGAGGAAATTTGATTTTGAGGTGATAAGCTTGGAACCAATGACTTAGCCAAACATGAAATTTGAACCTTGAGAGTATGACCTGAGAAATTCAAGATGAACATGGATGAATCTGAAAGTATACGAGTGAAGGAGGATTTTAACTTTCAGATCTGGGTTAAACTTGATTGACAATAAAACAGAATCAGATCAGAATGCATTAATATAAGGTCAAGAAACGAAATGGAAACACAAATCCAAGTTGAAAATACAAGGCAATGACATGGTGTTGTGCCTTCTTTATCCAAAATTCTGCCATGTGTTTCATGTGCCTTATTTTTCTGCCATCTCTTCAAGTTCCGCACCTTATTTGCATGTGAATTCCACCATGCTCAGTGTCTTTTTGCCTTATCTATATACCATTTCTGCTCCATACTTCATGCACACTTGCCTTATTTGCTGGAGATTTCCACTCCACATCTTACATGGCACCTTACTAGGTGCAAATCTCCACTCAGCATTCAAGTGTAAGGAGCCTTATTAAATCTTGGTTTCCACCATGTTCCATGTATGAGACTTATTCATATTGCATCTCCGCCAATCATCTTATGAAGAGGCCCTATTTGATCCTTATTTCCGCCATCTATAGGGGAGGAAAGTGCAAATGTGAGAGCCTTATTTGGCTCATATTTCCATTAAGAAACACATGCTCTCAAACACGGAGCCTTATTTGGCTCAGATTTCCGCCACCCTTTGGATATTGTGCCTTATTCATAGGTGATTTCCGCTACAGCCTCTATGCACTTTCCCACCTCATGTCTAATCTCCACCCAGACAGAAATGCAAGTAAAATTTGATCAAAACAAGTCTTAGAAGACGGTCTGCCCCTTTTCTCTGTCCAAATTTTTTTTTTTGGTTTTCAATGACTGGAATTTTGTCAACAGTTTTCTTGCAATGGATGGGTTTGATTGTTTCACATAGTATTGTTGTATATGGTCGCATGGATAGTTTAACAAGGAAATAGCTAACATAGGTATAACACAGAAAATCCGATTTTTGCTATTCACTAAGGGCCCGTTTGGTGCATGGAATACCAAATGCCAAATATAGTCAATTCTGGAAGATGCTGCAATTCTAGAAGATACAAATTCTGAAAATGATTTCCGGAATATGTGATGACTTGTTTGGTTCACCCGGAAGATGACTAAGAAGATGCATAAGGAATTTTAATTCCTGTGATAGACGGAAATTTCCATACGGCCTGCACTTTCTTGTAATTATTCAATTTTGGTAGCTCAGAACGCATATCCTATTTTCTCTTGCAAAAGCGTGCAATTCCGCCATCGTTATTGACCCAGTTTTCTGAGTGGATTTGACCTACGAATCACCCCTTGGTTAAGAAATCAATCTTCAGTTAAATGATCTCCAGGTCTGGTGGCCTGGACCAGACCATGCTCCATTCATTCTCATCAAGCATTAGTTATTCCGAAGCCCTGGTTTGCAGAATATTAGCAGAACGAAAATGATAGCAGAACGAAATGAAACGAAAATGATAGCAGAATGAAATGAGCGGCGGAAAATGAAATTTTGGACGTCAAAATATTATAAATGGCAAAAAGCGGACCCGACGGCACATAAAATGGGCATTTGAAAGTGGAATTAGAATCTGGATTTCTAATTCCACCTTTTCAAATGGAAGATGAAATGCTCATTTTGTGGGCGAAATTGGAATTTCAAAATTCCAATTCCTATTTGTTTGGATGGACACAAACAGGGAATTCACTAATCCGAAAATGTTATTCCTGAATTAGAGCCCATATTCCATGTACCAAACGGGCCCTAATTTACCATCAACCAACTAGTTCAACCACATCACATTAATACCACAGTTCTGATATTTCAATAACAACAACTTCCATTTATTCCTTCACAAATGAAAACATTACATTGAATATGCATACCCGATCACAGCTCCAAGTTTGGTATGGTTTATTGGGCTTACTACAGAAATCACTACTCCTTAGTTTGTGCATCTGACTCTGATTGTTATGGCTCTAGGAAGATACATTTTCACCAGGTATGTTCAGATTGCACTATGTGCTGTACACAGCAGATATAAAACTATGTCACCCACCTAGAAAAGGCACAATAAGGTTGAGAAGCACAATAAGGTCGCCATACTCTGATTTGGAATCTGACCTGGTGAGCCTTGATGACTTGGAAACTCCTTTATTGCCTTCCTGCAACCAACTCTCAACTGTACCATGTCCACTGTGCCAATGTTGGTATCACCCACTCGTTTCAATTTTGAGAAGAAGGTCTTGGGCATCATGTCTTCCTTGTCTTTCTTGGTATACATTCCCCTTGGGTTCTTGCTTGCACTAGCATCCGCCATCCTAACCCTTATTTCTGCCTCTTCTTTCTACAGTGAGATGGGACTACACTTATCTCTGCCCCTCCAATCTAGGGATGGAACTACCACTTATTTCCGCCTCTTCAATTCCTATCACACTACACTTATCTCTGCCTCTCCGCCTAGGGATGGGACTACCACTTATTTCTACCTCTTCGAAAACTTATGAGATGGATTACACTTATATCTCCCAACTTCGTTCCTAGGGGTGAGACTACCACTTATATATCCTTTCTCCAAATCCTAGATAAAAACTACACTTATATCTCCCAACTTCAAGCCCTAGATGAAATGATGAAGTGATGGATGGATGATGCAAGCAAGAAATGGGAAAAAAACCAAGTAAAAACAAGGGAAAAAATCTACCTTACTAACTAGCCTTCGCCAAAAATCTTGAAGCTCCTCTTCTACACCAAACAATCACTTTTCCACCAAAGAAGAAGAAGATCAAGAAAATCTGCAATCCCCGTACCAAAATTTTGCAAATCTACCCTTCCAACAACGGTCCTCTCTAATTAACAGCTCCAAGATAGCAACTAGGGCACAAAATTGCAGCCTCCCTCTAGCAAATTCGCTGGCCCCCTGGCAAAGCCACAACCCCCTCAAATTCGCAGCACATTCTGATTTTTTTTTAGGCTTCCTTCCAGATTTTGCAGCTCTTTCTTTAGTGAATTGGCTGCCTCCCAAACAGTAGCCTGCCCAGAATTTTTGCAAGTGTTGCCCAACATGCAGCCTCCTTAAAAAAATCGCAGGTCTGCCCCCTTACATTGGCATGTCTGCCTCTTAATTTCGCATTGCTAGCCCTGAATTTCGCTGGCCTTGCCCTCTTCTGCTCTTGATTTTCGCAACTGCTCCTTGATGCAAAGAAGGATGAGAAAGAATGGTGAAATGAGGTGTGGGAGAGCCCCCTTAAATACCAAATTTTGCCTCCAAAAAAGCAGGGCCGACTTTGTAAGAGAGAAAAAAATAAATTAAAATTTACGAAATTTAAAACATGAATTAAATAAAAAAAATCGCATGGCCCAAGGGATATTGAAATTAATTTTGAAATTGCTCAATAATTAATGAAAAAAATCGCAAGGGGCTGGGAAAAGAGCTGGGTTGTCTTGGAGATGAAAAAATTTAATTTATTTAGCCCAATACAAGCAAATTTCGAAAATCTTATGGGGCTGCAAGTTTTAATTTGGGATTTCCCCAAGAAAATTGATTTTATTGCATTAAATCACAATAACCCCACCAAGAAATCGAAATTTGCAAGCCAATCATAATTCAAACAATTTTAAATTTTCATTTATTAATTTCCCACTTAGAATTTTTGAAAATCTTCCCTTGGCAATTTAATTTCCATTAATTTGCAATCCAAAAATCATTTTGCAATTTAATTCCCATTTGGTAATTTAATTTTTTATTTTTGCAATTTATTATCTCTAATTGGAAATTTAAAATCATTTACAATTTAGCCTCAAAAGCAATTAAATTTCATTAAAAAAAATCATTTTCAACACCAAAATTTACAAGATTTTCCCAAAATATCCAAATCCACAATTATATTTCGAAAATGTTTGATTTAAACAATTATATCAATTTTCCAAAATTTATCCAAGTCTAAAAATTTTGCAAATTTGTCCTCCTAGATATTACTCGAAAAAAATGTTCTTATTGAATTTCATTTGGCCTAAAGACGAAATCAACCATTTAGGAAAACCAAGTCTTGTGCAAGGTGAAAAAACCTCTAGATCACTCCAAAGTTCGTTAAGGCATCCAAATACTCTCAAATGTGACATCGAAACTCCCCGATCCAAGAAAATTGTCAAGGCCTGTTCGAAAAAAGGGGGTCCCCAAATTCTTTGGGGCGATGGTGTGAAAACCTCACAACATCTAGCATCAACCCAAAGAAATGTTGGACTAAACATTTCAAGAATAAAGTAACTTAGAACAAAGAACCTTAGGACAACCCACTCGAAAATCCACTTAAGGACAAGCACCTAACAAGGGAAAGAACTCTCAAGTTGAACCTAAGTACCCTGACCATAAGTTACTGATGTGTGTGCAAATGATTTATTCCCCGCTGAACAAGAACTTGATAATCTCTCAGATCCATCGAACTCAGCTATTATAATATCCTTACTTCAAAAGCATCCTAGATAGAGCCCCGCTGCCAGTCAGGCGTCTATAGCCCCGACGGAGTTATCGTTGTGGCACCACAATCACGGTTCTACCTTTAGTGAGCACTTAGTAGCACTGGTAGAGATGATTGCACACCCTTTAAAGCCAATTTTCATCTTTATTTGCACTTTGATATTGCCTTTCATCTTGCACTTATTTTCATTTTTTCTTTTTTTCTCATGACATTTCTTTTTCTTTTCAATCTTTTGTTTGGCTTGCAGGCAATGAAGCCCGCAGAGGGTTTGGAAGACCACAGTGGCGCTGAAGCAGGTATATGATTTTCACTAAGTCCAACTTCACTTCAAAACACCAAGAACTCGGAGCATTTAAGTGTGAGTAAAATGTTGTAACCATGTCAAAGGTAACTCAAGAGCGACTATCAAGTTTGACCCAAATTTAGTACAAGTCCTACCATAGACCAACAACCAGGCACAACCTTCAATCCCCTGAACTTTGTCAAATGTATTCAAGAAATGAACAAGACAGACTCTAGGTTTTGACACCAAAAGTGTAAAAATCTACACACCTCGTCCACGAGTGATAACATGGACCCCCATTGCACTTGCAAAGCTCCAAAGCCAAAACTACCCAACCGACTGAGAGGAGCTAAAAGATTTCAAATCAAATGACTTGGTGCAAATTAACTACCGAGCTCCCTCACAACACCTAGACTAAACAACTGAAGAAAACTTACTCTAACCCACTGGAAAGAAACCTACTCTAAACAACCGAAAGGAAACCTAATCTAAGCCAAACATGAAAGCAAACTAAACTACTCTCCTGAACCAAATGGTCCAAGACAAACCTACCCTAACTATGTACAAGACTCTAAAGGGACAACACTAACCGATCTAATATATACACTGGATCTAACATGGTTTCTCAGGATGTTCAAGAGCAACAAGGCTTGGGTGATAGTTCTCAATCTCGCAAACTCATCCTTGTACTTTGAAAAAAAAATTGTTACCTCCAACTCAAACTCAAGAAAATTATCATGAAAAATCAACAATTGAGGCAACTCATAGGGTCCATGATCAATCCAAATACAAGTTGTTTTTCCAAAACTTCCATAATCAAAATAAAAACTTTCATACCTTTCATCCTTAAGAGCAGGGAAAGAAACAACCTGGTGTGCTTCATGTGGTAACTCTTGTTCAAACCTCAATTGATCATCCACAGCTTTAGGAGATCGCAACTGGTGATGAATCTTCCCTCTAACTTCTACATCGAACTCATTGGTAGTCAAGGAAGGATCAATCTTGGAATCAAGCTCATGAAATATCGTCTTTGGGGGCTTGTCCTTGTGAAACATGAACCATGCATCCTTGTGAATCTCCTCAAGTATATCCTCAAAAATAAAGGATTCCTTGATATTCTCCCCATCAAACACCTCTCCAAGTTGCTCGAACACAATATCCAACTATAGCATTAACCCAAACTGTTCTTTGTTCTCCTTTTCCATGGGAGCAACCTGATCACCACTTAACAATCCTTGCATATCCTCACCACTAGGAGCTTCATCATCTAGCATGTAATTTCCATTTGAACTCTCTTTAGGAACATCTTACAATTCTTTATATAGACTCTCACCAAACATAGCACCTTCAAGACTGATAGGAGAACCATCGTACATCTTTGTGAGTTGCCCATCAACTTCCATTTCAAGTGGTAAAATTTCTACAGATCGAAGTTGATGGCAAATTATGCCACTTGCGACAACTTGTCTGCCTTGGGATGCCTTTGGCAACGATTCTATTCGTATTTGTTCCCTAAGATCCTTAAGCATCCCCCCAAAGAATATGGTGGTATTGATGTCCTGGAATGCTTTATCCAACTTTTCCTCATATCTTAATTCACTTGTAGTAACTTGCAATTACTTGTTCAACTTGTCCACTTGATTGCTTCCTTCATGAAGGGTGCTAGAGATTTCTTCCAACTCATCCTCAAGAATTTGACTTTGTAGCATGAGGGAAAGTTCACCAAGGATCACCTCTTCAAATTTCTTATGGTCTTCTTCTAGCTCCTCATGGTGTGGATCTTTGTCTGATATGCTTCCTTTCTTTGGATGAATTCAATTGCTTCCTTAATTTATTTCTTAACACCTTCCTCGTGAGGGGTAAAGTGTGAAGGCTCATCTTCCACATGAATGTCTTGGTCATTAGGTTTGACCACACCATCCTCTTGCAAGTTGCTTTCTTCTTTGTCGGATGACGATACAATATGCGCATCTTTTGATTTCCAACTTAAATGATGAATGCAATCCCTAATGCCTTCCTTTGATGCCACACTCATTCGTTCAAGGTGTGCACTCCAAATTTCGTCTGTATTCGGTTGCTCACAGTCAAACCATCCCATCTCTTACTTAGCCCGCTTTATGATATCCTGACATGGTTGACAAGTATATTCTGAATGTCTTATATTGTGCAATCTACACCAACCAAAGAGCAACATACCTTCCACATATAGTTCCTCCTCACTTAGTCGCTTCTTGATCATTTCCTTGAAACTATTCACAAACATGTCAACTCTATCATCTGATTCAGAAAATGGAACTGGTTTGAGGATATCCCAAAAGAACATCTTCCTTTGCAATACCAACTCCACCCTTGACACAAATGTCAAACAATTCAGCTCATCATGTGTGGTTGTCCCATGAATCCTACACTCACAAGGTGATGCCAATTCAGACAAATTTTGTGGATACAATTGTGCATTCAAAGTCTCCCGAAATCAAGCAATGTCAACTGGATGAATGCCTTGACCATGAAACCACTGCCTATCCATTGAGAAGTCTTTCCCCATTTTTTTTGATTTTCTAAGTTTTCAATTTATTTTATTTTATTTTTTTGGATTTTCACTTTAAGAGAGATCTCTCATCTCAAATCTAACTTTGAAAGCTCATTCCTCGTCAATCTCTGCTCTGAATTTCCAAGTTGATCCAAGAATGAAATTCATTCATGCCCTCCTTCTAGCGCCAAATAATGTTGATGTTAGTTTTGCACCACTACATAACATATAGCAATTGAATACTTGATATAGAATATCAAACACTCAACTCTCTCTTGAAAAGTAAATACTCTTGAAGAACATGAGAAAACTCGAAGGTTCTTTACATCTGTGGATACTAACTCAGTTATATTAATGTGATTTGCTGGTTAATCACGTAGGCAGGCTTACGTTGTTCATTCAAAGATAACTTGGTGGTACTTCGCTTGCTTGACTTGTTCTTTTCTCCTTGATCACTTTCACTTTCAACTACTCGTACCACTAACTGCTTACTGCTCTACTACTACTCCTATGAATGAAGAAATTAGCAAATAGACGGGGATCCAACCAAATGAAAGCTTGCTTGCGGCGCTAGCTCCATTGGTGCAATGATTCAAAGGGATACTCTTAGAATTTTCACACTAACACCTATCTTCCAACCCAACTTGAAGTACAAGCGGAAAGATGAAATGCAAGTAGAACTTGGGAGCGATTGGACTAGACTACCACACAAGGCTTCCTAACAAGCCGCTAGGATGCTAGTGGCCTAGTATATAGATCCCTATCAAACATTCACTAACATCACCATACAACTAGCCATCTACTTCAACTCTAACAACATGAAATGAAATCCTACTTTAATTTGAGAGATGAGAAGAACCATGCAAATACACAAAAATGATCATGTATATCCACCATGCAAGTCACAACAATGAATAGAGAACAATTTTGATAGTATTTTGGCAACAATTCTCCAACATAACCCTCCCTTACAAATGAGAACAAAATGGCCTTATATAGAGGCTCAAAATTACGAGTGGCCAAGATTAAACCTTACAAACCCTAATTAGGGTTACCATCTTTCAACCAATTACATGAGGGCACCAACCTTGTGGGCCAATGAGAAAATTACAATAATCTGTCGACCAATGAGAACATGGGACACTTGGCACGATTTGATTGCATGCACATGAAATTGCCACCTCATCAACCTTATCTTACAAATTTATTTAATCCTTGAGATGAGGTGAAGCCTTGGATGCTTGAGCTCGTCCTTAGAAACTTTCTCATCACCACTTGAACTTGCTTGTACCTAATGTCCAGACCTTGGAAAGGTGAGGTCTCTATGCACTTGGGGTAATCTTGCCTTGGCCTCGGTGGCTTGCCTGGATGTGAACCTTCTTCCAATTTAAGAGCCTTGCTCTTGACCACCGCCTTGAAATCGAACTTGACCTCTTTCAACCTTTTGTCTCACTTTCCTCCTTCATTATCCTTGCCTTCCTTAACCTTCCTGGTCTTCTCTAACCTTCCTACTCGAATTTGGTTTGCATGCACCCCGCTCTGCTTCAATACTCTTAGGTTCTGGGGGCACTTGCCCTGGCCATACCTCCCTCTCAAATCTAACCAAAGTAGCTTGCACAAATAGCCAAGCCTTGCCTAGCCACAAATATCTTCAAATCTCTTCCAATCTACAATGAAACCTGCCTCCTCACTAATGTTTTCCTCTTTGGCTAACCCTTGAATGTCTTCAACTATTCGGATTGCCACAACCTCGCCCCTTGGCATAAGCATCTACCTCAACCATAGTGGTGCAGTGCATCTCCCCAAATCTGGATTTAGTTCAACTAGAAAAGCATCACCAATAGCCTTGCAATCAAATAGAAGAGGTAGGACCCCATGTAGAATTGCTTCTGATTTTGCACTATCCTAAGATGCAACTCTAAATTCTCGCTAATGATCCTAGCCCAAACAAACTTTCTTTTTCCATTCTCAATTCCTTCAATAAAATAATACATCCAAGGATCAAATTGTGTACCTTGAGCGGAGAATATGACTCGGTTGAGAAGCACAATAAGGTCGCCATACTCTGATTTGGAATCTGACTTGGTGAGCCTTGACGACTTGGAAATTCCTTTCTTGCCTTCCTGCAACCAACTCTCAACTGTACCATGTCCACTATGCCAATGTTGGTGTCACCCACTCGCTTCAATTTTGAGGAGGTCTTGGGCATCATGTCTTCCTTGTCTTCTTGGTATACATTCCCCTTGGGTTCTTGCTTGCACTAGCATCCGCCATCCTAACCCTTATTTCTGCCTCTTCTTTCTACAGTGAGATGGGACTACACTTATCTCTGCCCCTCCAATCCTAGGGATGGAACTACCACTTATTTCCGCCTCTTCAATTCCTATCACACTACACTTATCTCTGCCTCTCCGCCTAGGGATGGTACTACCACTTATTTCTGCCTCTTCGAAAACTTATGAGATGGATTACACTTATATCTCCCAACTTTGTTCCTAGGGGTGGGACTACCACTTATATCTCCTTTCTCCAAATCCTAGATGAAAACTACACTTATATCTCCCAACTTCAAGCCCTAGATGAAATGATGAAGTGATGGATGGATGATGCAAGCAAGAAATGGGAAAAGAATCAAGTAAGAACAAGGGAAGAAATCTGCCTTACTAACTAGCCTTCACCAACAATCTTGAAGCTCCTCTTCTACACCAAACAATCACTTTTCCACCAAAGAAGAAGAAGATCAAGAAAATTTCCAATCCCCTTACCAAAATTTCGCAAATCTGCCCTTCCAACAACAGTCCTCTCTAATAAACAACTCCAAGATAGCAACTAGGGCACAAAATTGCAACCTCCCTCTAGCAAATTCGTTGTCCCCCTGGCAAAGCCACAACCCCCTCAAATTTGCAGCACCTTCTGATTTTTTTTTAGGCTTCCTTCAAGATTTTGCAGCTCTTCCTTTAGCAAATTTGCTGCCTCCCAAACAGTAGCCTGCCCAGAATTTTCGCAAGTGTTGCCCAACATGCAACCTCCTTAAAAAAAATGTAGGTCTGCCCCCTTACATTGGCATGTCTGCCTCTTAATTTCGCATTGCTAGCCCTGAATTTCGCTGGCCTTGCCCTCTTCTGCTCTTGATTTTCGCAACTGCTCCTTGATGCAAAGAAGGATGAGAAAGAATGGTGAAATGAGGTGTGGGAGAGCCCCCTTAAATACCAAATTTTGCCTCCAAAAAAGCAAGGCCGATTTTGTAGGAGAGAAAAAAATAAATTAAAATTTGTCAAATTTAAAACATGAATTAAATAAAAAAATCGCATGGCCCAAGGGATATTGAAATTAATTTCGAAATTGCTCAATAATTAATGAAAAAAATCGCAAGGGGCTGGGAAAAGAGCTGGGTTGTCTTGGAGATGAAAAAATTTAATTTATTTAGCCCAATACAAGCAAATTTCGAAAATCTTATGGGGCTGCAAGTTGTAATTTGGGATTTCCCCAAGAAAATTGATTTTATTGCATTTAATCACAATAACCCCACCAAAAAATCGAAATTTGCAAGCCAATCATAATTCAAACAATTTTAAATTTTTATTTATTAATTTCCCACTTAGAATTTTTGAAAATCTTCACTTGGCAATTTAATTTCCATTAATTTGCAATCCAAAAATCATTTTGCAATTTAATTCCCATTTGGTAATTTAATTTTTTATTTTTGCAATTTATTATCTCTAATTGGCAATTTAAAATCATTTACAATTTAGCCTCAAAAGCAATTTAATTTCATTAAAAAAGATCATTTTCACCACCAAAATTTACAAGATTTTTCCAAAATATCCACATACACAATTATATTTCGAAATATTTGATTTATACAATTATATGAATTTTCCAAAATTTATCCAAGTCTAAAAATTTTGCAAATTTGTCCTTCCAGATATTAATCGAAAAAAATGTTCTTATTGAATTTCATTTGGCCTAAAGACAAAATTGACCGTTTAGGAAAACCAAGTCTCGTGCAAGGTGAAAAAACCTCTGGATCACTCCAAAGTTCGCTAAGGCATCCAAATACTCTCAAATGTGACATCCAAACTCCCTGAACCAAGAAAATTGTCAAGGCCTGTTCAAAAAAAGGGGGTCCCCAAATTCTTTGGGGCGATGTTGTGAAAACCTCACAACAATATGCAACAGTAGTTCCCAGCTTGTATGATCTTCATAGACTTGCAGATATAGGGATTGATGAACAACAGTTCAAACCATATGATATAGACTTTAATCTCAGTCCCTAGCTTGCAATTGAAACTCTCCAGTCTAATAGGAACAATGACCATACACAAATAACATAAACCCTCCGATTTACCTTGAAAACTCGGTCACAAAATTCTCCTGTCTTGCAACAGTGAGAAGAATGTCAGCATAGAGGGATTTCGTCCTCCAAGCCCTAGAGAGAAAATATCTTATATTTCACCAATTTTTTTAGTATCCAAGCATACACAAAGAGAGCTCTTCAATCTCTTTTATAACCCTTTCTAAGAGCTCAATAACTTCAACTCTCAAGAAACATTGGTCACAAAATTCTCCTAACTTTTCTGCACCACTCTTCTTGAGAGTGGGCTGTCTATAGGGTTGCAGCATGAGATAAACCATGCCACCCACCTCAAAAGACCGCTCAACTTTTGCATACTGTTTCCGCTGGTTTTGAGCTTTCTGAATGTTTTCCTTCAACGATCTCATAATGTCCTAACTTTTCTACAATAAATCCTTGGCCTTTGGTACTCTGTTTTCGCCAAACAATAAATCCAAGAAACTCAGAGCCTGGTATCTATATAGGGCCATAAACAGTGACATCTGAATGGACATGTGGTAAGTAGTATTGTAGCAATATTCTCCCAAATGTAACCACTTCACCCTCACCTTTTGCTGCCCTGCAATATAATTACGAAGGTATCTCTCTACCCATTTATTAACAATCTTTTTTTGTCCATCTGTCTGTGGGTGATAACTGGCACTCAGGATGAGCTCTATCCCACATAGTCTGAAGAGCTCTTGCCAAAAATTGCTCATGAACTTATTGTCCCTGTCACTAGCAATATTTCGTGGCACCCCATGCAATCTAACTACCTCCTTGAAGAACAACTCTACTACTTGAGATGTTGTATAAGTGGACGAAATAGAAAAGAAATGCACAAATTTAGTCAGTCGGTCCACTACAACTTAGATGCAATCACTGCCTGAGACCTTAGGTAGGCTCGTAATAAAATCAATTGACACATTGTCCCATTCCTCTCTGGAATGGGAAGCGGCTACAACAAACCACCTGGAAATGAGTGCTCATGTTTATTCTGTTGGCATATCGAACACTCTCTCACATACTGTAACACATCCATCTTGTGACTCTTCCAAGTGAAGCGTGGTCTCACCTGCTTGTAGGTTTTGAAATAGCCCAGATCTCCTACCGTGGGTGAGTCATGGAAAGCTCTCAAAACCTTCTTAATAGAAGATCCTGGCACCAAAAAAATCCTATCCTTGTAAATGATCGAATCATTTACAACAATGTGCCTGTCATCTTTAATAGTGTCATTTATGATCCCAGTGGCCCATGTATCCTTTGCAAACTTTGCTGAGATGAACTCCCTCCAGTCATCTGCTGTCACTCTCAAAGCACTCAAATGAGGTCTCCTGTATAGGGCATCAGCAACAATATTTTTCTTCCCTTGACAAAGACTATGTCAAAATCATAAGACTGTAATTTGCTGACCCACTTTTGCCACCTATCATTCAGATCCTTTTGCCCAAGGAAATTTTTCAAACTATTGTGATTAGTTTTAACTGTAAATTTTGTGCCCACCAAATACTGTCTGAATTTAACCAAGGCATGCATAATGACTAACATTTCCTTGCCGTATATGTTGTAACTCCTCTCGACACCTCTCAACTTCCTTCTCTCACATGCAATAGGGTGCTTATCCTGCATTAAGACCACCCCAACACCTCCTGAGGAATCAGAGTGTAGCGTGAATGGTCTGCTAAAGTCTAGAATGGCTAAAAATGGGCAAGTGCTCATCAATTCCTTGAACTCGCCAAAACATTGTTGAGCTCTGTCTATCCACTCAAATGCATCCTTCCGAATCTAATTTGTGAGAGGAGCTGCTGACTATGAATACCCCTTCACAAAGCAGCAGTAGAACCCGCAAAGACCCATAAAACCCTTGAGCTATGAAAAACTCCTGGGTGGTGGCCAATCCATAATATCCCGGATTTTGTCTGGATCCACATGAGCACCCTTAGCACTGATAATGTGTCCCAAGTATAACAACTCACTCATCCCAAATTCACATTTTGACATCTTAGCATATAGGGACTCCCGCTCTAGGATGCTCAACACGGTATCAAGATGTTTCAAATGCTCCTCCCTAGTCGTAGTGTAAATAAGTATATCATCAAAGAATATCATAACAAACCTCCTCAACTACTCTCTGAATATCCTATTCATGCAAGACTAAAAGGTGGCCGGTGCATTAGTCAAGCCAAAGGGCATGACTAGAAACTTGAAGTGTCCATACTGACACCTAAATGTTGCCTTCTCTACATCATCCTCCTAGACTCAAATCTAATGATAACTGGATCTCAAGTCTATCTTAGAGAAGTAGAAAGCTCCATGTAGTTCATCTATGAGCTCATCTATGTGGAGAATCGGGTATCGGTTCTTGATGGTCTTTTTATTCAATTCTCTTTAATCTATGCACATCCGAAAGGTTCCATCCTTCTTGACTAGAACCAATACTGAAGAGAATGAACTCTTATTGGGCCTAATGTGTCTGTAATGTCCCTGTTTTTTTCAGGCTCTTGGGATTAGCCAATCATGTGACCCTCGTAAGCTGATGAAGATGGACAAAGGGTCTCTTTCAGTGGGCATCTACTTCAAGATTCAGTATGCTTTGGTTTGGGTTTCGTTTGGCATCATTCAGACTTCATTTGCTATAGTTTGCCACGTTTACTATTTATAGTAAGCCTGGTATTGTTCGAGAAGGACCCTTTCTATTTTTGGAAAGTGCATTTGGTCACATGGGGAAATAATAGGTGTAAATCTTGTTTCTGACGGCATATTAAAAGGATAAGTATTTTGGGAGCTATTATTATTTTGGTGGCCAAATTATTATTAAATCATTAAATGGCTTATTATAAAGTTATAATTTAACTTTATAATTTCACTTAAGTTGAGGGTTGAGTCATCATGGGAAGGGGCCATTTATTTAATTAATTCATGGAAGTCTAAGGCCAAGGTATTAATTTAAAGTATTGGAGTAAATGAATTATTAAAAGGAAAAGTATATCTATTTATCCCACATTGGTAAGAATTGTGTTTGAGCTCTCACAAGAAAGAATAAAAAGGGACTTGAGAGCTCATTCTCAAATATCTATTGTTCATTTGATGAAAATTTTATGAAGTTTCTTGGCTGTGAGAAATGGCTAGGGTTTGAAGATTGATTCCTCATTCTGCAATTTGAATCATCACTGATTGATGATGAATTTTGCCACTGAAATTCTGAGAATTCAATTTTGACTTTGTGAATTCAATTTGGTGTTGAGGTATACCAAATTGGAGGAAGAATTATCAAGTTATATTTGATACAAAGGGTTTTTCGGGCTGGATCGAATTTACATGGTATCTCTGCAGATTTGTTCTGAACCAGAGTATTGGGTGAACAATACAGATTTTATTTGCTAATGTAACGTTTTTGATGTGCCGTACAGTTTAAATTAAGAGCTCGGAGCTATTATTGGTGTTGCAGTCCTTTCCTTGGCTGCGTTAATGATTGATAAAGGGCTGCGTCTTATTTTAAGGCTGGAGTTACTCACCTAGGGGCTGCGTGACTTCTTTAGGCAGCTGCATCTCCTTTCCTAGGGTGCCGCATTTCATTTCTTGAGGGTTGGATTAATCATTAGCAACTGGCATCAATCCTTCCTTAGCTGCATTTCAGTCTTGGTGGATGTTGACATTGATTATTATGCAACGCTTCTTCATATAAGGTGCAAAAAAAGTAAACACTTGACTATTGTTTAATCTATGTTCAAGCTCTTTCATGATCAATAATTATATTGGTAAATAATCAATTTTATGATTATTGAATTAAATTGTTGTTGATGTTATTTTTTAAAAGTTTGGAAATTTTTATAAAATTATTTATATCTGAAAATACAAAAGAAATTGCAATTAAATTGAGATAGAAGTAAAGTCTATAGCTGAGAGCCAGTTGGGCTCTTTACAATGTCCCATCTCGAGGAGTTCCTTGATAGCTTTTTCGATCTCATCCTTATACCTCTTCGGATGACTGTAGGTGTTAGTATTTTTTGGTCTTTTCGGTAAGACAAAATACTAAGAATAATATTTATATTATTTATCTCATCTTCCTTGCAATTAAAAACATTAAAATATAAATATTATATTAGTCCTTGAGGGATGACTTGGCAAATAAATGGAGGACGACTTGTCTTAAAGCCAACCTTTGTTTAGGAGGCTGAATATTGCATAAAACATGTGCCGACTTGCTTATGCAAGTCAGTTGTCTCATGGGCTCACATGTTACTCACCCCTTCTTGCATATATATGAGTGAGCTACGAATTAGAACTCAGAAAACATAACGAGTCTACTCCTAATTCGCACTTTAGCAACAGTATAATCATCCTCAGATCTGATCCAAATAAGACTTATTTCACACCTACTAGCAGCAGACATTATAGGAGAATTCACATGGAAGGAACAGTCCAAAATTTTGGAGAATAACAGCAGTCTTGGAAGAGGAATTTGCAGCAGACCTAGGGCATAAACATATCAGACTTAAAGAGCGTATTTGAAAGACTAATTGGAGCAGAACTATCTCAGCTTGAAGGCATCAAGGACTACAAAACCAGGTTTTATCTTTCCTTTCCTTTTCCTTGTCATGTTTGGTTTTAGAACATCTATAGATTGTTAATCCCTAGGTAGAAATCTGAAAAATATTAACATGGTATGAGAGCCATGGTTGGTAAAATATCTTTCAGATTTAAGGGATTCAATCTTATCTTTTAGAACCTCCATTTGGGCCTATGGGTATTTCTTTTTCATCCAACTCATGAAAACTCTCCTTCATGATTTCTTCAAATGAATCTGAATTTATTAACAATCAATGTCCTTGTTTTGTATACCTTTCCCAGCTAGTGGAAAATCAATCTGTATAGGGACAAGCTGGGATCTCTATATAAAATGCCCTTACACTCTTACTGATTTGAGGCTCTATGACTTAGAAAATCAAGGCTTTAAGTGAAGTCATGAGTCTAAAAATATGAGGATAGGTCCGGAAATTAAGTCTGAAAACATGTCTGAAAATGTCTTTAAAATCAGTCCAATCTCTTTGACAAGTGCAATCCAATCAATGACCATGTGACTTAACAAAACTATGAGGACTTCTTGTGATTCAGAAGTATATGACAGAGTTATTACCTTCACTTATGGGAATATTTCAAATTCTTCACCATATAAGTAAGAACATTCACTTATGACTACTGCATAAGTATGAACTCCTAAATAGCTTCAAACTCTATTCCATTATAGCAAGAAGAAATAATTGAGAACTATGTAACAACAAAGCTATTAGGATCTGTGAATTCTAATGATCACTATGGAATTGGTTATGAACCATTAGAAAGACACAAAATGGATATACTATGTTAAGTAATCATTTAGCAACTATGGACACTCCTACTATAGAAGAGACTTTATGATCAATAATGGACAGAGGGAGAAATTTTTTAAAACAACTCTCTAAGGTATTTGTCACAAATCGGCAACTTGTCCAAATCAAATCTATCTTCAAACTTCTATTATAAAATCTGAGCCTTCACCCTTGAGAGGGAGTTCAGATATGGGCCTTTCTTGAACTTAAAAGTTATTTTATAAAACTTTTGATTCCTTGTCAGATCTTAACATCACTTGTTGTGGATAAATTCTTTGAGAATATGATTCTTCCTTATGTGAAATTATTATGTTGAAAACATGAGTATTTTTTGTTACACTGACATATTTTGAAGGATACTTTTTGAGCGTTGAGGCTTGTGCATATTTGAGCGCTGAGACTCTTGCACCTATTTTGAGCATTGAGGCTCTTGCACCTTGAGTGCTGAGGCTCGTGCATATTTTTGAGCGTTGAGGCTCTTACATATTTGAGCATTGAGGCTCTTGCACCTATTTTGAGCGCTGAGGCTCTTGAGTACTGAGGCTCGTACATATTTTGAGTGTTGAGGCTCGTGCATCTTGTACCTTTTTGAGCATTGAGGATCCTATACACATTGAGCACTGAGGCTCTTGTAGCTTTGAGCATTGAGGACATCTAAGCACTGAGGCTCTTGCACATTCAAGCATTGAGGCTCTTGGACATCTTGAGGATGGTTGATCACCTTGATTACATCAGGTATGATTACCTTTTATTGCATACTATGTTTCTTTCTATTGAGATTACATTAACATGGCATTATAGTTGAGATTACACTATGAAATTTTAATTTTTTTTCTTCCCTCGAGACCAAGAGGGAGTATTGATATTTGTGGTCTCAAATGCTTGTGGATGTGACTTTCGAGAGCTTGTGGGTGAGATCTACACTTTAAGGTCAGTGTTTTATTTATATTTACATCTTGTGAAGATGCTTTCATATAGATTTGAAATCTATTGTTATTGTTAGAACATAGATTCGAGATCTATTATTATTGTTATGGATTTGAGATCTACTGTTATATTATAGATTTAAAATCTATTGTTGTTATGATGGTTACATAGATTTGAGATCTATTGAGATCTATTGTTATATGGTTAAATAACCTTGAGGGTGGTTAATCATTGAATATATTATGTTATGTTTTCTTTAAATTCATTAAGAAATCTAGTGTAAAGGATTTTGTGATGAGATTTTATCTTCTCTCGAAACCAAGAGGGAGTGTTAGTATTTTTTGGTCTTTTCGGTAAGACAAAATACTAAGAATAATATTTATATTATTTATCTCATCTTCCTTGCAATTAAAAACATTAAAATATAAATATTATATTAGTCCTTGAGGGATGACTTGGCAAATAAATGGAGGACGACTTGTCTTAAAGCCGGCCTTTGTTTAGGAGGCTGAATATTGCATAAAACATGTGCCGACTTGCTTATGCAAGTTGGCTGTCTCATGGGCTCACATGTTACTCACCCCTTCTTGCATATATAAGAGTGAGCTGCGAATTAGGAGGACTCAGAAAACATAACAAGTCTGCTCCTAATTCGCACTTTAGCAGCAGTATAATCATCCTCAGATCTGACCCAAACAAGACTTATGTCACACCTACTAGCAGCAGACATTATAGGAGAATTCGCATGGAAGGAGCAGTCCAAAAATTTTGGAGAATAACAGCAGTCTTGGAAGAGGAATCTGTAGCACACCTACGGCATAAACATATCAGACTTAAGGAGCGTATTTGAAGGACTAATTGGAGCAGAACTATCTCAACTTGAAGGCATCAAGAACTACAAAATGAGGTTCTATCTTTCCTTTCATTTTCCTTGTCATGTTTGGTTTTAGAAGAACATCTATAGATTGTTAATCCCTAGGTAGAAATCTGGAAAATATTAACAGTAGGGAGTAGTGATCACTGGTTTAGCTCCCTCCTTGAGCTCTATCACATGTTCAATTTCTCTATCTGGTGGTCTGCTTGGTGGTATATCTCCAAACACTTTGGTCTTTTTGGTCAACAATTTTTGAATCTGTGGAGGGTACTCGTGCTTCTACTACTTTGTGACCTTTGGTATCGCCAAGATCTCTGCTTCCCACTGCAGTTTATCATGTTGTACTAACCTCTCCATCCGCCTAAGGGATACCACTTTAAGTCCACCGTCTGATAAAGCTCTAAGTACCACTTTCCTGCTCTGGTGCTCAAAATGTAACTCAATTTTATCTAAGTTAAAGTGAATTCATGGAGAGACTTCATCCAGGTCATGCCAAGAATGACAGAATAATCTTCCATGTTGACTACATAAAATCTTCCCACCATGTCATAGTCTCTCATCCACATATGCAGATCAGTGATCATATGAGTGCTCTGTAACTTATGACCGCTAGCCACTATAACTCTAAAGCCCCCATGCCCCTCAGTTTGAAGCCTTGTCCTCTCGACCAGTCTCTCCGAGATAAAATTGTGAGTAGCACCTTAGTCCACCAACATAATAACTCGTTGCCCGTGTATTACACTTCTCACCCTGAAGGTTATTGATTTCTCGTCACTTGAGAAACGTGCAATAGTTTTCCCACCACTTGACTGTTCTCTTGTGGTCTTTTCCACGCCATTGCCCTCAGAATCAGATTATTCTTCTGCATCCTCAGATGCTGACTCATCAGCTGAAAATACTCCATTTGCGTTGCCTTTGTTTATTGGACATTTGTGTGAAAGATCCCAAGGTTCCCTGCAATGAAAACCTAGTTTCTTTCCCCTCAGTTCATTCAGCTAATCATTGTCCAATCCTTTTGTTTCATTCTTAGGTTGAGAGTCCTTCTGAAAATTTATCTTATCCTTGTCCTTTTTAGATGAAAATCCCTTCAAATGAAACTTGTATTGTGACGATGACAGTTCCATGTCTCTAGCCTTCTTGTAGGCTTTTAGTAGTGTGGCAGGATTGAGGCCCTTAATCCATCCCTTCAGAGGTTCTACAAGCCCATCCATGAACAACACTAACAACCTCCTCTGTGAAATATCTGTAAGCAACAATGACAGTCTCTAAAAAATCTGATATATAAGTATCGAATGAGCCCCACTGTTTAAGTTGAACTAACTCTTTAAAGTGCAATTTCGGATCCTTGTAGTCAAAATGCTCAATTAAACTCTCTGTGAACTCAAAATAGGAAGTAATCTGGTCATGACCCAAAGTGACCATGTCATGAACTCATGTGCTAAGCCATCTAAATGTAGTGCTGCAAATTTAATGGCTTCTTCCTCCAGTATTGGGTTCAACTAGAAATATGTATCAACCTTCTACACCCAAGCTCTAGTAGTGGTCTTCCCTGAACCATCAAAGTAGGGTAATGTGAGCTTGCTCACTTTCTTCTATAGATCACTATGCTACCCTCTACCCCCTATGCGAGGAAGATACTTCAACCTAACATTCATATATTCTCTGAATGAGATAGCTGCTCAAAATTACTCTCCTCCATCTTCTCAATCTCTCTGGAACTATTCTTGCAACTCAGTAATTTGTAGCTCATTTCCCTATTGAACTAGAACTCTAGGTGGAAAGGTAGGTATGAGTGGTCTCGAACACACTGTTCTTGCTAGTCTAGGTCCCTGGCCAAAATTATCATTCACCTATCCTCCTCCATTACCACTGTTTCTAGTCGATTATTCCCTCTATTATTTTCACTATTGTTTCCTCCGTTATCACCTCCAAATTTAAATTTATTCCCATCTCCTTGCAATCATCTGTATCAAAAGTTCCGTCCTCTGGCTCTACTCCTGAGCCCTCTATTCAACCAAACGATGTCTCTGTGCCAAAGTATCTAATAATTGTAAAAATATCTCCAATCCACCTGTTGACATTATGCCTTCAACCATTTAATCAATGGTTGGTTTTCTAGCCTTTTTTTCCTCCTTTAGCGGTTTCACAATCTTCTTTCTTCTTATATAGGTGGCGGTCTGCTCCATCTCAATTTCTTTTGAGGCTCCTCCTTGTGATTGCTCGATTGTTATCAATTGTGCCTTCTTCTTTTGAACTTTGGGTTCTGGCACGGTTACCTTCTTTTTCTTCAGTGTAGGAGACTGTTTGGCAGTTGTCTTCTTTGTTCACTTTCAAGGTGCACTCTTCTTCAAATTTGCACTTATCTCATCATAAGTGCCGAACCAGTTGGTCGAGAGATCTAAGTTACTCTCCTGAAGTGCCTCAACATATGCCTTGGCAAGCTTTGATGAAATTTCATAGCCATGTTCGAGTGCAAATTCAGTTCTTGGCTCAACAGCCTAGATGATGCAGTGATCGGTGCTAACAAGGAAACAAATATCATCCTTGTATTCATCTACAATTGCAGATGAAATCCTCTCCCTTTGGTGCATTCTTGTTTGAAACTCTTGGAAGTAATCAAACATCACCTTCTTAAACCGCTTTCCCAGGGAATTAACCATTTCTCCTATCTGGACCATAACCGGTTTGTTTGTTACCCAAGTAACATTACCTACCCCTTGAAAGAATTTTTGGTAATAGAAGAAAAGGCATACCATCAGCGTCCCATACTTTAGGAATTTCTTCTTGACCATTCTGAGTTTCTTCAAGGCTCGAAGATTTGACTTCTCAACATAGCGCATATGTCGTATTGGGCGCTGCCGTGCATGATTCTGTGAGCTACATGAATAGCTCCACCAGGTATGCTGTTGAGACTGCTAAACTGATAAACTTTGTAACCGATCATCGTAGCATCGAACCGGACACCTCCATCTTCAATGTCTGTAACAGTCATCATATGACTGTAATACCTTAATTTAGTGAGTCGAGTGACTTCACTGTTGGCAATTGTTCTTAGGGTAATGGCTTCCCCTGTGGCATTGAACTCGGTTACTCTCCTTAGATCGTCCTTTGTAATTGGAGTAAAAACACCTTTTGCCAACCACATTCTTGGATCGTGTACTCAAGTGAGTACTAACCAAATCCAATCAGGATAAAACACTGTAGGGTATTTGACCCCATTCGTCAATCCAGCTGCTTCTAGTCGAGCATATTTCGTCTTAAGATTTTTGTCCTTGCAGAGCCCTAGAAATTCGCTCTAGGTGTGTGCTTCACCCAACTCCTCTTGTTTGTTGTGAATGAAAGTGGTTACGTCTTCACTCATCAACACGCCATCTAGAATGGATGATAGGGCTACTGATGGTCCCAACTGGTGCTGAGAGGGGAGGGGTGAATCAGCACCCACTAAAACTTGAAAACCAATTTGATATAATCTAAATAAAACTGCATGAAGAATAGATTCTATCACAGAAATAACAGTCACAAGATCAAAGCAATAGAGAACACCAGATATATCATGTGGAAACCCAAATCGGGAGAAAACCACAGTATGAGTAGACCTCAAAAATTTTGCACTCTTCTGAAGCACGCCCTGTTAGGAGCCTTCCCTATCAAAGGATTACAAACGCATTGTTAGATGCGATCCAATTAAGGGATTTGAGAAATAAGGCCTGTTAAAGCCTGCCTTGTTAGAGGACTTTAAAACATCTACTCAATGTCACCCGATTAAGGGATTTAATAAAAGGGACCTGTTAATGTCCACCCAAATACTGAGATTTTGCTATTGCAATTGTTAGAGAGCAATAGAGGGTTTGATCTTTTTGAGATGGCTTTGTTGAGCCTGATAAGATCGTTGTGTTCATGAACCGAGAGTCATCACCAGGCACCACAAGTATGCTCTATCCAGATTGTTGTGCTTTCTTGCACTCTTTTCTTCTTATTTTCTTCACCTTTTCATAGCTTCTTTCAGCGTAAAGGTTCACTCTTTTTCTTCTTCGCAGAATGAAGGCAAATGGTATTCTTCACAGGCTGAAGAATAAATAGTCTTCTTGCTCTTCCCGCTTTTTGCATACACGACCTCCGCAAAGATCTCCTTTCAATCCATCATCCAGTTGAGTCTCAGTTCACTGATGAAACATCAGATGCATGCCATATGCTTTTTTTATTTTATAAAGGAAACGACAGATGCATGCCACATACTTTCCTTTACTCCCTAACTTCAGATTCCCCCATGTTTTAATGCCTTAATTGTCGGCATTAAATACTTCAATTGTTCCTTGCACCAATCGTCTTCATAACACAAAGTCTTCAAGATTTTGTGCAGCAAATCTTGGTCGAAGAGTCACATAAGTGTTTGTCAACTGTGACTTTCACCGGCTCATCAGTATCGATGATATCTCACTAATCAGAGATGATTGGTTTACATCCTTAGGTAGTGTACAGGTCTTTTTCTTCACCTGTCACTCTTCTTTTCTCTGTCTATATTCGTTTGGTTATTTGGTTCTAGTTATATACTTTACTAGTCACTGTTCTCGATGCTCCGGTTACCTTCCTTGGTTACTGGTTGCTTTGATTACTGGTTTAGTGACTTCACCGGTGGCAGTACTCCTTGCTCATTATGTGTCACCGGTTTCCTAACCAATCTCTCTTGTAAACTACATCTGTTTACTATTATTGTCAATTGTTCCTAATTGAACAATGTTTGCATCCTTAGACATCAATGACAACACCACTTTGCCTTATACTAGTTACATCCTTACCAATTAATGCCAACAATCTCCCCCTTTGGCATTGATGGCAAACGCCTTACCGGTCCACATCCTTACCGGTTATGATCTTCCCTTTGACAATAATGCCAAAGGCTAGTCAAGTGACTATCTTTTTCTGAAGTCTCATCCCCCTTCAAGCAACAGTCCTTTGTCACCAATCCTATTAAGATGAGGCTGATTCCTCTGTTGAAGCTCAATGGATTGATGATCACCTCTATCCTTTTATTGCAAATCAAGAAAGGGAACTACCCCTAATTTACCTCTGAGATACTCAAAGGTACTCTTCGGTAAAGGCTTTATTGAATATGTCGGCAACCTATTCTTTTGTGAGAACATATTCAAATTTTACTTCTTTATTCTGCACATTCTCTCTTCGATAGTGACACTTTATAGCAATGTGCTTTGTTTTTGAGTGCATGACAGGATTCTTCGATATATTTATTGCACTCATGTTGTCACAGAATATTGCAATCGGTTCAAGTTCTGTTCTTGGATTCCTTCCAATATCTATTTTATCCAGATTACCTGTGTGCAATTAATTGTTGCAGCAACATACTCAGCTTCTGCTGTGGATTGTGAAATGGATTTTTGCTTCTTACTTGTCCATGACACAATCCTTTCTCCAAGAAAGAATGCACCTCCATTGTGCTCTTTTTGTCATCAATGTTACCGGTCCAATCTGCATCAGTGAACACTTTTATCTCAAAACCTCCTTTGTGAGGAAACCATATACCATATTCTTCAATACCTTTTAGATATTTGAAGATTCTCTTCACTGCTATTAAATGTGTTTCTTTTGGGTTTGCAGAGAATCTGGGCATAATGCCTACTACATGTGCAATATTACATCTATTGTGCACAACATACTGTAATTTTCCTATCATTGACCAATACAATGTCTCATTGACTTCTTTAGCATCATCCTCCTTTGATAACTTGCAGTTGGTTATCATTGGTGTGCCAACCAGTCTGGATTCTTCTAGCCCAAATGATTTATGAATTTCCTTAATTTACTTGGACTGAGATATAAAAATACCTTCTTTCAGCTGATGGACTTGCAAACCAATGAAGAGTTTTATAGCTCCAATCATGGACATTTCAAATTATTTCATCTCTTCAGCAAAGTCTTTGCTCATTTTATCATCTCCTCCAAATATGATATCATCCACAAATATTTCAATAATCAAGTTCCCTTCTTTATCAGTATTCAGATACATATTGTTGTTATCTACTATTCTTGTGAATCCTATGGTCAGGAGATATGAATGCAACCTTTCATACCAAGCCCTTGGGGCTTGTTTCAGTCCATAGAGTGACTTCTTCAATTTACAGAACATACCATTTTTCTTTGTGGATGAGAAGCCTTCCGACTGTTCTATGTACACTTCCTCCTCCAATATACCATTCAAAAATGCACACTTTATATCCATCTAGTATACTTTGAACCTTTTATAGGCAGCATAAGCAAGTAGAATTCTTACTCCTAGTCTTGCCACAGGTGCAAAGGTTTCTCCATAATCTAGTCCTTCTTCCTGTGCATATCCTCTGCAGACTAGCCTTGCCTTGTTCCTTACCACCTTTTCTTCTTCATTTAGCTTGTTCCTGAACACCCACTTGGTGCCTATGACATTCTTGTCCTGTGGTTTGGGAACAAGAGTCCATGTTTCATTCTTTTCTATTTGCTCAAGCTCCTCCTCCATTGCCTTAACCCAGTTGTCATCTTCCAGAGCTTCTGTAGCAGTTATGGGCTCTATACTGGAAAGCAAGCAGATACTTTCCCTAGCCTTTCTCCTGGTCATCATATTAGCATGCCTGTCACCAATAATGTTATCAATGGAGTGATATGTGATGTAACTTGGCAGAACCGGTCGGTGGTCCCGGTCTTCGTTTTCCAGTTGAGCAACATTTCCAGCGAGATCATGAACAACTTCCTATTCATCTTCCTCAATCGATCTTATGTTTTGATCTCTTCCTGGCTTAGGCATATTACCCTATTCCAAGGGTCTATTTACCTTTTCTTCTTCATTAGAGGCACTCATTTCACTGAATTCCAAATGATTATTAACATCATGATCCTGGTGAGTGTCTCATTCATCATGATTGTTCTTTTCCCTTGGTACTGAATAATTATCTATCTTTACATTAGCACTTTCCACTATTTTCTTTGTCCTCTTATTCAGACACTGGTAGGCTTTACTTTTGGTAGAGTAACCCAAAAATATGCCTACATCACTCTTTGGCTCAAACTTTTCAGAGTACACATCTCTTTTGATGTAACATTTGCTACCAAAAACTCTGAAATAGCTTACACTGGGGGTATGAACAAACCATAACTCATATGGAGTCTCACCGGTTCCTTTCTTGACTTGAACCCTGTTCAATGTATACACATCAGTGTTGATTGGTTCTGTCCAAAAGTGATGGGGAAGATCCTTCTGAATCATTAGAGTTCTAGCACAGTCTATTAGAGTCTTGTTTCTTCTTTTAGTGACTCCATTTTGATGCGGGGTTCTTGGTGTAGACATCTGCCTTTTTATCCCCTGTTCCTCACAGTAGTGAGTGAATTCTTGAGAGTTGTACTCACCTCATCTATTTGACGTTGGACACTTCAAGCTTTTACCGGTCTCCTTCTCCACTCGGGCCTTATAGATTTTGAACATGTGAAAGGCCTCTAATTTTTCTTTAAGGAAGAGTGTCCACACATTCTTGAAAAATCATCTACAAAGAGCATGAAATACCTGTCTCCATAGTAGCTCTTCGTCCTCATAGGTCCACACAAGTCTGTGTGAACAAGATCCAACACTTTTTCAGTAGAAAAAGACTTGTTGCTGAAGCTTGTACATGTCAATTTGCCTAACTGACATTCTTTACACATAGCCCTGTCAGGCTTTGTAATATCAACAAGCCCTCTGTCTGACTTCTTCTTGCTTACTTTGACAATACTATCAAAGTTTATGTGGCAAAGGCTTTTGTGCCACAGCCAGCTATTGTCTACTTGTAATGTCCCTGTTTTTCAGACTCTTGGGATTAGCTTAGTTTGGTGACCCTCGTAAGCTAATCAGGTTGTCAGAGGGGGTTAGTTGGCAGAGCCGGTGGTTGGATTCCACTCTGGAGGTTCTAGTTGCCAGGTCTGCTTTTCGTTGGGGTCAAATTGGATGACTTACTATTTATAGTAAGCGGTATTTTGGGTATTGCTATGTTTGGCATAGCACCTGGACAGGAGTTTCAGATGATTCAGAGTTTCTTATGCAAAATGTCCAATTTGAGAGACTTACTATTTATAGTAACTCTGTTTTGGTCAGATAGCTATTTCTAGCAGGGTAGTATGAGCTCGGGGCACTGTTGTCATAAGTTCGAATTGTTTCCCAATGAGTTTCAGTCAAATCACGTTTTTAATAAAGGTTATTAAATTAAGTTACGTTAATTTAATAACTTGTGAACTTTAATGTTATAATTCAGTGTTGTGTTGGTGAAGACTCTTTAATGAAAAGTGTCTTGAAGAAGACTTCCTTTTGCATTATAAATTCAAGGAAGAAATTATTTTTCATTACCTGATGTCATTTTATGAAATTGTTGAAAAGTTGTGCTTGGAGGAAATTTTCGATATTCTCTTGGAGAGATAGGGTTTTGGGAGAGTTTGGTCTTCAATTCTTGGAGAGAACTCTTTGGAAATTCATATGCATTGTTTGTCCTATGGATCATTGATATGGTGAGAAGCAAATTGAAATTGCAAGAATTTATCAAGGTTGTCGTATAGTTCTAAGAAAGGGTCGTACAAAATTCTTCTGCTGCCGTACTGACATGACAGGGCCGTACATTTGCTGGATTGTGGTTGCAAAGTTAAGAGCTGAGTCCGGATTGTTGCCGTTGTATGTAGACCGTGACTACACCTTGGGTTAGTCCTTGAAGTCACCATTGCAAAAGGGAGAGTAATTATTTGCTGGCATCAATTCCACATGGGCTGCGATTCATTACACAGCAGTCACGTTTTGTGATGAAGGTGCCTACATTTCCCTTTTAGCAATTGTAATGTTCTTTACTAAAGACCTCTTCTTAATTGTTAACTTTGGCGAACCTTCAAATTAGATTTAGGTTTTTGTTGTTTAAATGCTCTGCTAGATAAATTCAATTAAAAAATATATTTCTGATTTTATTTGAAAAATTTGCCAAACAAGTTATAAATATTTTGAAACTTAGTAAAAATTGCAAATAAATTTGACAAAAGAGCCAATTTGCAATAGAGAGCCAGTTGGGCTCATTATAGTGGTATCAGAGAACTGATCTTACCATCCTAAAGGGTATGAGGATTTAGTAATGGAAGATAGATTTGTACCGGGAGGGCACTATATCCGCAGGGGTAGAGGTTCACCACCTCCCGAAGGTAATGAACAGGGCCCACAGATTGAACAAGTAGGAGACAGGAATAGGAATAACATTGGGAATGATATTGACAGAGAGGCTAGAGATGCCTTCAAGTATATAGAAGATGGTTAGCATCATGTTGCAAATGTATTGCAACAGCTTTCAGACACTCTTCAACATATCGTATTACCAGGTGATCGTACTAGAGACAGAGGTGCGCGGAGTGTTTCAGTCAGCTCACACAGGTCATGAGCAGATGACATGCATGATTATAGAGCTGACCATACTGGTACTTATGACAAGCCTCTTCGTCCTACTTTCTTGGGGCCTAAGTTGGATTGAGTTAGTGTAGAGAGAGAGCTGGCACCATTCATTGATGACATGGTGGCACATTTTGCAGAGTGGGATGCTCTTCCAGAGGCAATAAAAAGAAATCTAAATTTTGATAGATATTTGTCACAGAAGCGAGAGCATTCCAGAGGCAGGCTAGCTCTTGACACGAGGCAAAGGCCAAGGCAAAATGATCTCAAGAAGGCAACCAACAAGTTGACACTAGCTCACTTCGATGGGAGTGGGAAGACTACAGCTAGAGCATGGGTCCACAAGCTGGATACGTACTTGTCACTTCATCCTATGTCTAAGGAGGATGCTATACCATTTGTCATGCTTCATCTAGATGGGGTATCTCATGATTGGTGGTATCATGGATTAGTATCTCTGCATCATGATCATATTGTTGAGTACCAAGAGTTTGTTGATAGGCTGATAGAGCTGTTTGACAGGGAGGATCCTGAGACTTACCTCAGAGACTTAGCTCAGTTGAGGCGGACAAGTGGCCTTGAGGCCTTTATCAATGAGTTTCAGTGCCTATCAATTATGGTTTATGACATCTTCGAGAGGAGGAGAGTCGTGCTTTTCATAGAGGGTTTGTCTAAGCCGAATAGAGGGTGGGTTAAGTCCTTGGATCCACCTACTTTGCGAGATGGTTTAAAGAAGGCAAGGAATCTTAAGCCTTCTATTTCATGAGGCAAGTCTACTCCTAGTCCTATTATTCCTCCTACAGAAAAGGTACCTCCACCAGTTGTTGCCAGGAAGAAATTTGCAGGTAGACTTGATGATGCTACCCGAGAGGATTTGAAGAGGAGGCAGCTTTGCTATCGGTGCAAAGAGCCTTATGAGAGAGAACATTTTTTTCCTATGAGGCCTAAGGGAAGGGCAAATCTCTCTATGTGGGTTTATTCTGGTGAGAGTGAGGCTGAGTCTTCTCATTAGTCAGCTGGTTTAGATTCAGAGGAGCAGAGAGTCACTCCGGAGTTTGGTCTTGATGCCAAACTATGTCCGATTGTGTTGTCCGCCTCTGTGCCACTTCCCTCTACTTTCAGATTGAGGGGATTAGTGGAAGAACAACCTTGTGTTGCTATGTTGGACACTGGAGCCACGCACAACTTTATTCATGAGCGAGTTGTTAGTCAATGTGGGCTTCAGGTAGAGGAGTTTATAGGGTTTAGAGTCAGGGTAGCCGATGGCTAAAACTTTACCTATAACAAGCACATCAGTCATCTCTCCTTGTTTCTTGGTGATTACAAGCTGATATTTGATTTCTATGTGCTTGATTTGGGAGAGATGGATGTAGTTCTAGGGATGCAGTGGATACAGGAGATTAAGGAATTTTGCCTTAGCTTGAGTCTAATGCAGATTAAATTTGAGTACCAGGGAAAAGAGTATGTGTTGTCGGGTCTTGGTGAGGGGAGTCTACGCACTATGTCCTTTTGTGGAGTAGATAGTGAGGATTCTTAGAGACATGAGTCCATTCAGGTAGAGAAGATTACACATCATGTCTCTCACAATTTGCAAATTTTCAGCTGAGATCAGCAGATACGATCAGTTCACTTTGTGAGCAATCCTTTATTTGATATGGATATCACTATGACATATGATAATCCATTGTTTGAGCTCAGTGATGATCCCTTTCAGGTGTTGTATGATGATGATGATGTTTGGGATCCTATTTGTATACCTAGCTATCAGGTAGATTTCACAGGAGTCCAGTCAAGCCTAGCTGAGCAGTTTACAGGGGTGTACACAATGAGGACTGCTTACAGTTTCACCTTCAATCCTAACATTCAGGACATCTACCAATTATAGAGTTCTTCAGTGCATCCATTTGATGATTGGTATGATGGTTTGGTTGGCATGAAGACTAGGGACAAGTCCAGTCTGTTGATTGAGTTACTCCGGTGTGAGTTACTCTCGGTTGCGTTTCTCCCAGGTGGCGATCCTGTTACAGCATCTTCAGTTTGGGTGTTGAGTGCAGTTTCTCAGATGTTGTTCGTACTGTTAATGCTGATGATTTCTTCACAGGAGTATGGTGATGATATGGACATTACCCATGACCATCCTTGGGATCCAGGTGGACTGTCATGTTGCTTGTTTTTTCCGATTGCTTGAGGACAAGCAATCTTGGTAAGGGAGGATTGTAATGTCCCCATTTTTTAGACTCTTGGGATTAACTTAGTTTGGTGACCCTCGTAAGCTAATCAAGTTGTCAGAGAGGGTCAGTTGGTAGAGCCAGTGGTTGGATTCCACTCTGGAGGTTCTAGTTGCCAAGTCTGCTCTTCGTTGGGGTCAGATTGGATGACTTACTATTTATAGTAAGCGGTATTTCGGGTATTGCTATGTTTGGTAGAGCACTTGGACAGGAGTTTTAGATGATGCAGAGTTTCTTATGCAGAATCTCCAATTTGAAAGACTTACTATTTATAGTAAGTCTATTTTGGTCAGATGGCTTTTTTGGAAGGGCAGTATGAGCTCGGGGCACTGTTGTCAGAAGTTAGAATTGTTTCCCAATGAGTTTCAGTCGCATCACGTTTTTAATAAAGGTTATTAAATTAAGTTATGCTAATTTAATAACTTGTGAACTTTAATGTTATAATTCAGTATGTTGGTGAAGACTCTTTAATGAAAAGTGGTTTGAAGAAGACTTCCTTGTGCATTATAAATTCAAGGAAGAAATCGATTTTCATTACCTAATCTCATTTTATGAAATTGTTGAAAAGTTGTGCTTGGAGGAGATTTTTGATATTCTCTTGGAGAGATAGGGTTTTGGGAGAGTTTGGTCTTCAGTTCTTGGAGAGAAATCTTTGGAAATTCATATGCATTGTTTGTCCTATGGACCATTGATATGGTGAGCAGCAAACTAAAATTGCAAGAGTTTATCAAGGCTTTCGTACAGTACTAAGAAAGGGTCGTATGACATTCTTTTGCTGCCATACTGACATGACAGGGCCGTAGATTTGCTGGATTGTGGTTGCAAAGTTAAGAGCTGAGTCCAGGTTGTTGTTGTTGTATGTAGACCGTGACTACACCTTGGGTTAGTCCTTGAAGTCACCATTGCAAAAGGTAGAGTAATTATTTGCTGGTATCAATTCCACATGGGCTGCGATTCATTACACAATAGTCATGTTTTGTGATGAAGGTGCCTACGTTTCCCTTTTAGCAATTGTAATGTTCTTTAGTAAAGGCCTCTTCATAATTGTTATCTTTGGTGAACCTTCAAATTAGATTTAGGTTGCTGTTGTTTAAATGCTTTGTTGGATAAATTCAATTAAAAAATATATTTATGATTTTATTTGAAAAATTTGCAAAATAAGTTATAAATATTTTGGAGCTTAGTAAAAATTACAAATAAATTTGAGAAAGAGCCAATTTGCAATTGAGAGCCAGTTGGGCTCATTACACTCTTTTTGTCATAAGGCAGATTTTCTCTGCCTCCCCTTTTGCAGTAGGAATGAGGCAAGCCCCCTCAGTTGAGCTTAGGTAGAACAGGTTCCCTTTACTCTGTCTACCAGTGGCAACATGAGCTCCTGATTGATTCTTGACAATACAAGAACCTTGCCCAAACTCCAACATATATCCTTTGTTGTTTATTTGAGCCACACTCATTAGATTGTACACGAGTCCTTCCACCCAGTACACATCTTCGCATACAACTTCATTGCCAAGTGCTATTGAGCCTCTGCCTTTAATAGCACAGGGAGCATTGTTACCAAATGTCACCGATCCACCATCATTTAGCATCAGGCTGATGAACTTGTTCTTGTCACCAGTCTTGTGGTGAGTGCATCCACTATCAATGATCCAGTCATCACATTGATGAGATCTTGAGATAAGTGTCATTTCACTTATCATTGTGCTTTCTTCTTTTATTGCAACAAAGGCAATTTCATCATCTCCTGAATCTTCAAATTCATACACCTTCCTTAGCAAGGTAGCAGTCCTTCTTCCCTTTGTTCTTGAATCGGTTGAACTTTTCTTTATTTTCATTTTCTGGACACCTTGCAACGATGTGTCCTATCTTGTTGCAAGAAAAGCACTTCAATGGAAGTTTCCCTTTGTACTTCCCTTTTCCTCTAAGAAATCTTCTTGCGATCAGTGTTTCAAACTCATCCTGCTCTAATTCTTCTGAAAGTAGATTTTCAACAAAATTTCCAATCTTACTGGTAGAACTATTACCGGTCTCTCTTCCTTTCTTGGTGGAAGCAATATTCACAGAGGACTTAAAAGCAACATCTAACATGGGTAAGTTATCATCATTGCTTAATTCAAATGGCATCAACTTAATGATAAGAGAGTCAAGGGTGACTTGAGATGCGCTCACTGATCTGAGCTCCTGTATGGCTGAGATCTTGATAGCATATTGTGGCCTTAGTGTCCTCAGTATCTTGCTTACCACATCTTTCTCACTCAGTGTTCCTCTAGCGCTTTTGAGGGAGTTCATCACTTATTTTATTCTATTGCTATAGTGCTCAATGTCTTCTCCTTCGTTCATCTTCATGTCGTCATATTTGCCTCTGAGGATCTCTACCTTTGGTCTTTTAACATTTGGGTCACATTCGTACATAGTTTGTCGCTTTACCCACATTTGGCAAGCGGTAGTCAGATTTTCAATTTCTGAATAGACATGATCAGGGAGCGTGCTAGCTATCATATCCGTTGCAGCTGTATGTTCACTTCTGATCTTCAGTTGATCCATTGTCAAGGTACTGGTAGGTTCGCTGTAATCATTGATTACATGAGTCTAGCATTGATCTCCAATGGTTTTCATGTTCAACTTCATTCTGCTACACCATAAAGTGAAGTTTTCTTTAGAAAACTTGGGTCCTTCCTTCCTCATCATTAGATCTTTTCCTTGTTGTGGTTACGCAGCTTAGAAAAGGAACTTGGCTCTGATGCCAATTGATGGTCCCAATCGATGCTGAGAGGAGAGGGGTGAATCAACACCCACTAAAACTTGAAAACCAATTTGATATAATCTAACTAAAACTGGATGTAGAATAGATTCTATCATAGAAATAGCAGTTACAAGATCAAAGCAATAGAGAACACCAGATCTATCATGTGGAAACAAAAATCGAGAGAAAACCACGATGTGAGTAGACCTCAAAAATTTTGCACTCTTCTGAAGTGCGCTCTGTTAAGAGCCTTCACTGTTAAAGGATTACAAACGCATTGTTAGATGTGACCCGGTTAAGGGATTTGAGAAATAAGGCCTATTAAAGTCTGCCTTGTTAGAGGACTTTAAAACATCTACTCGATGTCACCGATTAAGGGATTTAGTACAAGGGACCTGTTAATGTCCACCCAAATACTGGGATTTTGCTATTGCAATTGTTAGAGAGCAATAGAGGGTTTGATCTTTTTGAGATGGCTTTGTTGAGCCTGATAAAATTGTTGTGTTCACCAGGCACCACATGTATGCTCTCTCCAGATTGTTGTGCTTTCTTGCACACTCTTCTCTTCTTCTTTTCTTCACCTTTCTGTAGCTTCTTTCAGCATACAAGTTCACTCTTTTTCTTCTTGGCAGAATAAAGGCAAATGATATTCTTCACAGCCTAAAGAATAAATGGTCTTCTTGCTCTTCCGTCTTTTTGGATGCGAGACCTCCGCAAAAATTTCCTTTGGATCCATCATCTAGTTGAGTCTCAGTTCATAGAGGAAACATCAGAGCCATGCCATATGCTTTTTTTGTTTTATAAAGGAAACAACAGATGCGTGCCGCATACTTTCCTTTACCCCTTAACTTGCGATTCCCCCATGTTTTAATATTTTAATTGTCGGCATTAAATCCTTCAATACTGCCTTGCACCGATCTTCATAACACAAAGTCTTCCAGATTTTGTGCAACAAATCTCGGTCGAAGAGTCACATAAGTGTTTGTCAATTGTTTGATAAGATAGTTGTGTTCATCAACTGAGAGTCATCACCAGACACCATATGTATGCTCTCTCCAGATTGTTGTGCTTTCTTGCACACTCTTCTCTTCTTCGTTTCTTCACCTTTCTGTAGCTTCTTTCAGCGTACAGGTTCACTCTTTTTCTTCTTGGTAGAATAAAGGCAAATGATATTCTTCACAGACTGAAGAATAAATAGTCTTCTTGCTCTTCCGTCTGTTTGCATGTGAGACCTCCGCAAAGATCTCCTTTGGATCCATCATCTAGTTGAGTCTCAGTTCATAGAGGAAACATCAGATGCAAGCCATATGCTTTTTTTGTTTTATAAAGGAAACGACAGATGCCTGCCGCATACTTTCCTTCACTCCTTAACTTGATATTCCCCCATGTTTTAATGTCTTAATTGTCGGCATTAAATCCTTCAATACTGCCTTACACCGATCTTCATAACACAAAGTCTTCCAGATTTTCTGCAACAAATCTCGGTCGAAGAGTCACATAAGTGTTTGTCAACTGTGACTTTCACCGGTTCATCAATCTCGATGATATCTCACTCATCAAAGATGATTAGTTTACATATCAGAGATGATCAGTTTACATCCTTAGGTAGTGTGCAGGTCTTTTTCTTCACCTGTCACTCTTCTTTTCTCTGTCTATACTGGTTTGGATATTTGGTTTCGGTTATATACTTTACCCATCACTATTCTGGATGCTTCGGTTACCTTCCTTGGTTACTGGTTTCTCCAATTACTGGTTTAGTGACTTCATCAGTCGCAGTACTCCTTGCTCATTATGTGTCAGCGGTTTCCTAACCAGTCTCTGTTGTAAACTGTAATTGTTTACTATATTTGTTAATTGTTCCTGATTGAACAATGTTTGCATCCTTAGACATCAATGACAACACCACTTTGCCATATATCGGTTACATCCTTACCGGTTAATGCCAACAGCTCCAACCATATCATTAGACTTGTTCTGGACTGGCATTATATCATATTCTGGTCACTCATGTTGGTTGATGTCGATGAGGGTGGCAACAGATGATGATGATGCCATTTCGTTAGAAAGAGAATACTCAAAAAGCTCTATAAAATTCACACAATCTGAAAAGCAAAGATCGCGAATCTAAAATAGAAAGATTACTCAAGCTAGAAGAAAATTACCACAAAATGCAAAGTAATGTGAAATGACTAATCTGCTTTCCCTTTAATATCCTCGAGCCACAACGGTTATTAGCAAACGGTAACTTTTGTTAGCGGTTACCGTTTTAATTAGCCTTACCTAAATTTACCTTTATTGACCGGTACACCAAGGCTTTACCTGATTACCATAACATCCTCGGTTGAAACATCGACCATGTAACATCAGCTTATCACCGAAAAGGTATTTGACCAAACCACACAGCTTCCTCCTTTGATCGGTTCCTTGGTCTTAGACCGATGAGTGCTTCTAAATATCAACCTCTTCTTAGTGAGAGTAAATTGGATACGGTGATAAAGGGGGAGCGCTAACCCTTCACACCATCTCCAATACCGTCATCAACAAGCTAACCAAGTCAGAGTCTGATGGTCGACTTATGATGATAAATGACATTGAAGATGATGGAGTACGCTTTGCATCCGCTATCATCGGATACAAGGTCAATCAGTCAAGCAACTGGAACAGCATACCAAGTGGTGCAATTCATGCTACGCACTACATCATGCATGAGAATGCTCAATACGACATCTGTGCAATGCTTCAGAGCCAAATATTTGAAAATATGAAGAGGCTTGGAGCTGTGAAGAAGAAATCCACAAAGTATGGAACCCTCCTGATCTGCCTGTACTTTTTCTACTTGGATTTCTTCCCAGGTATTGGTAAAGTGACTTGGACAAATGATAAACCAGTCATGCATCAAATCACTGATATGGCTAACCAAGTAGGAGATCGGTTAAGCAAAGCGATGACTGATTACTTTCAAGAGTTTCAGTTGAAGATGCACGAAAGAGAAAGAGTACCATAAACTATTGTTGACCTTTACAAGGACGACATATGCTTTCTGGTCACCACTGACAACTGCATCATTCAAGCAGTGGAACCAAGAGATGTGTATGCTCTTGAGATGGGTTACGAGTCTCTGCCAAGGTTGCTAAGGCATATGTCAATGCACTAAATGATGCAAATTTGGATCTCGGTGCCAATTAGTTCGGCACGTATACTGAGATTCTTTAAAATCTGTCAACCAGTCAACATTGTCTAAATAAGGTAGCCTGCACGAAAGAAGAAACCGGTGAAAGAACAACCCGAGGGTCAGAGGAAGAAAGTTGAACCGATGCCCAACATCCAAGAGGAAGAGCTAGAAGAGATAGAGACCGAGGACACAGTTCCTCTGATTAGAAGGAAGAATACCGGTAAAGTGGCAAGGACGACCCACCGAGAAAAGCCAAACCCACAATTGACGAAATTGTGGCAGGACTGAAAGAATTTGGGCATTTAGGTTCTGTTAGAAAAAGATATGAACTAGCCAATGATGAAGACAAAGGAAAACTTGAACAAGTCGTAGCATTCTACCTCCATAAATTTAATCTTCATCCCGGTGGACTGCACACAACTCTACCTGAAAATCTTCTACAGAATATTGAAGCCCAATGGAAAGCCGCTGAAGATAGAGAAAAGGAGCTAAGAATAAAAGCTCTTTTAGAGGTCCAAAATCAACTTACTCTAGCAAAAGTTACAGAACAAGATGAACTTCCCCAGAAAAACTTCGCAACCATAAAAAGGATAGGTCTCATTCTTATTGGTGAAATTGAGAAAGTACATGATGAAGAAGTAGCACTATGGACCAAACTTCTCCAAACCCAACATCAAGCAGAACAAGAAGCAGCTCAAAGAACAACAGGTAAATCGGTAGCTGGCACCAGCAAAGGGAAAGAAGTACTTGTAGAAGAAACACCGGCGTTAGTAGACTTAACCAAAGATCAGGCAGCGCATCCAACAGTTCTCATCTCTTCAAGAAAAGGTAACATCAAACCCATGCATGTTGATGATATAATTATTGAGGTAATGGACTTTGGAGAAGTAGATAATGCTGCAAAGTGGTACAATGTACTAAATGAAGAGGACAAACAAAATTTAATTATAGGGATAGTAGAAACTTTCATGGATTATAATAGGACTCCAAGGGACTACAGGTCCAAGTTCCCACCAGAACTGAATAATAGGCTACAATCAAAATGGAAAACCCGTCTAGGCATAAACACCAGAATCACAAGGGAAACATTGCTTAAGGTCAAACCTGGATTCAGCGAAGAAAGAATAAAGCTTCTATTACAAGAAGCATCCATGAAGTTAAAGACATTTGACAGAGTTGCAGAAATTTTAAACAGATATCAAAATCAAGTCTACAAAGCAACACTAGACTACTGGCATAAGTATGACTTCAGTGCATTGGATAAACTAGGTCCTCAAGATCAAACTAACCAAATGCAAGCATCTTCTACTGAAAAGGAAAAAGCTCAAGCAGAAGAGTTCATAACTAATGCACAAATAAATGTTGAACAAGGGAAAGACACTAATATACCCATGGCAGAACTTCATACGGTTGAGGAGCAACAACAAAAAGAAGTCCCACCGGCAGAACAAGAACAAGATGCTAACAAGCAACTGGATGAAGAAGCTCAGACCAAGGAAAAACTTTCTGAGAAACAAAATCTACCAAAACGACAAGCTCAATCGGAGAATAGTGCTTATCAAGGGACAAAAGATAATAAGGGAAAAGATGAAGACATCCCAGTCCACACCGAGCAACTTAAACTGGAGCAAGAGCAAAGACAACAAGAACAAGGAGACATCCCAAGCTCCTCCTCTAAAATGAAGTTGTCATTTGACAAGGAGAAGAAAGCAAAAAGGAGTAAAACAATCGATACAATGGTAGACATCAGGAAGATGTCAACCAGGCAGCTCAAAGAGCTGACCAAAACAAAACAAGACATGGTCCTAACCACAGTCAAGAATATTCCGTGCAACTTCGTTCTTGATACTGACGTCCATAGCGATGAACCAGTCATTGACCAACTAGAAGTATTGGAACAAGAAATCGGTGAGGATCTCACAGATCCGAAAACAATGGCAATCGACCATTACGAGAAGAAAGGACTGGAGTTACTCCACAAACAGGTTGAAGAGATTAAGGTGAATGTAACAACAAACTTGAGAATTCTCCAACAGCAACTTCAAGAAGCAGGAAGTTTGATGAGCAGAACATCAAACTTTGAAGTATTTTTGCAAGATCTATCAGAAAAGTCCGCAAAGATTGCGAATCTAAAATAGAAAGATTACTCAAGCTTAAAGAAAATTAGCACAAAACGCAAAGTAATGTGAAATGAGTAATCCGCTTTCCCTTTAATATCCTTGGGCCGCAACGGTTATTAGCAAACGGTAACTTTTGTAAATGGTTACCATTTTAATTAGCCTTACCTAACTTTACCTTTATCAACAGGTTCACCAATGCTTTACCTAATTACCGTAACATCCTCGGTTGAAACATCAACCATGTAACATCAGCTTATCATCGAGAAATTATTTGACCAAACCACACAACCTACTCCTTTGATCAGTTCTTTGGTCTTAGACCGATGAGTGCTTCTCAATATCAACCTTCACTTAGTGAGAGTAAATCTCAAAAGTTGCTCCGACGACAGTAGCATTTCTACCTATTCCCCCTTAAACCCGGTTGGCTTAATTTGATGAAGAGATATCACCATCAGTAGACGATGACTTTGTCTCTGATTTCTCTCCTTCAGAGCTCTTTGTCCCCTTTTTGGACCATATCTTCTTCATTTGCTTCTTGGTCTTTTCAGTTGTGTTTCCCTTATGATTGGGAGTCTTCTTCTTCTTGACTGGTTTAACTGGCCCTTTTCTTTTGTTCAATGACCTGTTCCTGCAATCTTTTGCCAGATGCCCAATCCTTTTACAATTGTAACAAGTCATCCTAGTTCCTCTCCATGGATTTAGTCTCTTCCCTTTTTCCATGAGTGAGTGGCATTCAACAACTCTATGCCCTGACGGTCCACACGTAGCACACGTACATGTGCCCCGGTTTGCATTCCTATTATGGAATACCGGTCTCAGTGGAGATTTGAATGCCATGGTTGTAGACTTGCACTCTTCAGCCTTGTGTCCAAATTTATTGCAGGCATAGCAATAATCTTTGAAGCTTCCTCTGCTTCCACTGGACAAAGTGTTTGATCATGACCTGCATTCAAAGTTCATGTTACCATACTTATACTAGTTATTGCAGTAACTGTTAGCAGGGAATGGTTTCACTGATACGTTCCTGCAGTCATTAGATTTATGACACGGTTTGCGACAATGTTTGCAAGAAGGTTTGGAGATTCTTTTACCTTTGTCTCCGGTTGGTTTCTTCTTGTCCTCCTTGATTCCCTTTACTTTTGAGGAATCGCTAGTTTCCTTGGTGCCTTGGCCGATGTACCCAAGTCTTGTGGGGTCCTTCTGCCTTCTCTAAGCTTTCAGTTGCTCATCCAACTTCTCAGAACTCTCATTGTATTTTCTAAGTTTTTCATTTCTCTCAAGAGTTTTCAGTTGTGTTTTAAGTTTTTTAACTTCTGCAACCATTTCTTTACTTGCTTCATCTTTATCATGCAAGTGTTCCAGAGTTATGCCCTGCATGTCTGCATGTAGTTGCAGTATCAGACCATCACTCTCCCTTAGAGAATCTTCAGTTAGGTTTCTTGCTCTCTCAACAATCTTTAGTGCTTCTTTAGCACTATTTTTTTCATCCCCAAATTTTCTGCTTGCTTCGATGAATTCACTCATTCTCAGAGCATGACCTTCTTGTTCTCTTTTTAGATTGGAGATTTGATCAGTCAGGTTCATGTTTCTCTCCATGAGTTTAGAGACTGCTTCTTTTGCTTCATCTAAACTACTCTGTCTAGATAGTTCTTCCATTGTGTCCTGACTTTCACTCAGTTGTAAAGCTAGTTCTTTTCGCTTGGCAAGAGATCTTCTTAGTATGTTTTCAAGAGAAGCAATCCTTTCATTTGCTTCCTCCAACTGCTTTTGATATGGGTAACCCTCCATGATCTTTTCTTAAGAGGTTAAGCTTCTTTACTTGAGAACTTTGTTCTGATACCAATTGTTAATCCTAACCGGTTAATGAGAGGGGGGGGTGAATCAGTAAATTCAATTTCTTATCCTTCTTTGGTTCCTTATCATGTTAATACTGAAAATATAATGAATGCTTAAATAACATGTGTTAGCTATATAAGTTGTCATTAGTGTATTTCACAACCTCACACCGGTAAAAGGGCATCGGTCACTCACATTACTTAGACACCACCGGTAGAAGAAAAATAGAATGTATGCACCGGTTTACTATCTCGATAGATTCACCGGTAGACCAAATCAACAACGCAGAACCGGTCTTATGAAGCATAAAGGGACAAACCAAGTATACTGGTCTAACTGCAAGATAGATGTGATCCGGGTTTTATGGATCAATTTGAGTTACAGTTGAAGTCACAAGCCGGATTATGGGGGACATCCACCGCTGAGAAGTAGAGTTAGCCTTTTAACAGGAGTTACCTTTATTCCTGCGTATGCTTTTGGAAGATAAACTCCAGATCAAAGCGCATAACTCTTTGCTGATTGCATGATTTAATGTGGAGTTTGCAGCCTGGCAGTTCTATGAGTTAAGGGTATAATTACGATGAAGTCTAATATAAATATAGGTCATAGGACACAAAGAAAGGTTGTTGTTGATAGTTAATAGTTGCACAGAGCAGAAGATAGATATCTTCTGAGACGTGTTGCAGGCACAGAGGTGAAGAAAGAAAGAGAGATCAACAGCCAGGCAAACCGAAGAAGAAGATCAACATGTATGATCTAAATCTGAAAGACAGTGTCAAAATAAGATCATTACTTATATAAGGAATGAAAGCATATTTGAATCCCTTTATCAGTGTGAACCTAATTGGTTCTTTGTAAAATCCCCTAACAGGGTAACAACTTTGTAGATGTTCAAAGTCCTGTAACTAGGCAACTCCTAACAGAGTTCAGATCTTAACAAATCTTATGTAAAATCCCTTAACCGGGTAGCACTTCAATCAATGCTTTTGTAAGCTCCTAATAGGGCACCTTCATTTTGCGATAGTGAAGTTGTGAGCTTTGTCTCACCATTGTTTTTTTTCCTTCTAACCGAGGGTTTCCACGTATAAATACCCGAGTTGATCTATGTGATCTGTTTATGCTTGTGAATGATTGACTATATTATGTTTTACATTTAATGATCCGTTTACAAGTTTCAAAGAGACAAAAGGATAATATTTACTGATTCATCCCCCCCTCTCAGTAACCGGTTTAGTACTAACAATTGGTATCAGAGCCAAGTTCTCTATACTACCAAGCCTGATAGCTTGAGAGAAAGATAATGGAAGTTTACAGGTATCAAAAACAGCTCGAGGAAGCCAATGACATCATTACATCTTTGGAGAACAGATTGAGGAGATCACTCGCAAAGAGAAAGGAACTAGCATTATAGATAAATTAGAGCAATGAAACCATTGATGAACTCTCTGGGCAAAGTGGATTTCATGAAGCTGAGGAGGCAGTGTCTGAGCTCATGGACAAGAATTAGATCCTGACTAATTAGATCTCTAATCTTAAGAGAGATCAAGAGGACAATGCCCTAAGGATGACTGAACTAATTGAGAAAAAGAGAAAAGATGAAGATGAAAGGAACTCAACAGTCAAGTCCTTGACAACCTCTGAGAAAGCAAGAGACTTGGCAGTGGAAGCAGTAGGGCCAAATGAACTTATCATCCTACAACTTCGAGAAGACATGCAGAGTGTCACCCAAGAAAATGCTCATATGCAGAAAGGCTGGCATAACAGAAATGAAGCATGCAATAGACTCTCTAGAATTGTATCAACTAAGAGAGCAAATGAACGAACTTGAAGAAACAAATGAAATTTTGAAAAGATACCATAAAGACTCGACCAAGCTTGATGAGCAACTTAAAGCTCAAAGAAGGCATAAAGATCAAAGCAGTCTTGGACTCACCGGTGATGTTACCAATGAAAATGGTGAGCCTTCTACGGCAAATGCAATCAAGAAGGATAAGAAGAAACCACTAGCACAAAAAGGTAAGAATATCCTTAACACATCTTGTAAGCATTGTGGGAAACCGGGTCATAAAACTAACAATTGCAAAAATGCACCGATAAGGACCGATAACAATCATTGCAAAAACTGCAGTCAAGATGGTCACAAGACCAATGAGTGTTGGTCCAGTCCCATATCTGTGTCCAGTATTAGCAAGGGAAGCTTCAAGGGCTAATGCTATGCATGCAACAAATTAGGACACAAGGCAGAAGAATGCAGATCCAAGACAATGGCATTTAGATCCCCAAAACCGGTATTCACCAAGAGAAACGATAACCGGAGTACAGTCAACTGTATGAACCTTGGATCACACAATTGCAATGGCTCTTGGGACAAGTCAACCAACACAAGAAGAACGCACCTAGGAAAGACAGCCAGGGTTGTCTGTTATCACTGCAACAAAGTTGGACACAAAGTCAAAGAGTGTAGGAACCGGTTATCTAGCAAGGAGAAGGGACCAGTCAAACCTAAAGAAAAAAACAACAGGGAAGAAAAGACTGAGAAATCAGTCAAACAGATTTGGTTAGTGAAAGAATCATAGAGCCCCGCTGAAGAGAAGACAGAGGAAAGATCACCATCTGGTGATGGCAATATTTCATCAGCAAATTGATCCGTGAAGGCTTAGAGGGAACTGGTAGATTCCCTACCGTTCCTGGTATGACTGGTGAGAATCGGGCTCACTCGGTCTACAAGAAAAAATTGGTAAGACAAATTATGGTTAACCGGTTGGGAAAATGGAAAGTAAAGTTAAGTAAGACATTTATTACTGTAGCCGTTTAACAAATAGTTACCGTTTGGTAATTACCATTATAACCTAACCCTATAAAAGAAAGGAGAATTACTCACAAGTTTTCACTTTGTTTATTGTATTACTTATGAATTCTTGTGCTAAAACATTTTTCTCGCACCTTGGTCATTGAGAATCACTATTTGCAATATCGATCTAAGCTACTCCTAGCAAATTACGGGTTAGCAAGTATGGCCTCATCTTCCGCTACCATAAAATTGATCAAAGGAGATCTGGTGGAAAGGCCAGCATATAACATCCTATCAGATCAGAATAGAGAAAACGACAAGGTTGGAGCACTCTCTTCTATACCAAAAGGAGTTCTCTTGACTGAGGATGTTACAACGTTTATTCACGCCAAACAGGAAGAACTGGGAGAAACTTATATTAAAGGAGAATATCTGTCACTATGCGAAGAAGGGAAACTTCCTGACAAATACGCCAATCTAGTATCATTCGGGTTAATAAATGGTGTATACTATGCCGCAATCTTCTGAGAAGATCAACCCTCCTGATGTGCCTATACTTTTTCTACTTGGATTTCTTCCCAGGTATCGGTAAAGTGACTTGGACAACTGATAAACCGGTCATGCATGAAATAACTGATATGGCTAACCGACTGGGAGATCGGTTAAGCAAAGTGATGACTGATTACTTTGAACAGTTTCAGTTGAAGATGCACGAAAGAGAAAGATTACCATCAACTACTGTTGACCTTTACAAGGATGACGAATGCTTTCTGGACACCGCTGACAACTGCATCATTCAAGCAGTGGAACCAAGAGATATGTATGCTCTTGAGCTGGGTTATGAGATCTCTGCCAAGTTTGCTAAGGCATATGTCGATGCACTAAATGATGCAAATTTGGATCTCGGTGTCAATCGGTTTGGCTAGTATACTAAGATTCTTCAAAATCTGTCAAAAAGGGCACCAGTCAAGATAGTCTACAAAAGGTCGCCCGCACCAAAGAAGAAACCGGTGACAGAACAGCCCAAGGGTTGCAACAAGAAAGTTGAACCGACGACCTGCATCCAAGAGGAAGAACTAGAAGAGACACAGACCGAGGACTCAGTTCCTCTGATTAGAAGGAAGAATACCGGTAAAGTGGCAAAGGAGGACCCACCGAGAAAAGCCAAACCCACAATTGACGAAATTGTGGGAGGACTGAAAGAATTTGGGCATTTAGGTTGTGTTAGAAGATATGAACTAGCCAATGATGAAGACAAAGGAAAACTTGAAGAAGCTGTAGCATTCTGCCTCCATAAATTTAATCTTCATCCCGGTGAACTGCACACGACTCTACCTGAACATCTTCTACAGAATATTGAAGCCCGTTGGAAAGCCGAGGAAGATAGAGAAAAGGAGATAAGAATAAAAGCTCTTTTAGAGGTCCAGAATCAGCTTACTCTAGTAGAAGCTACAGAACAAGATGAACTTCATTAGAAAAACTTCACAACCATAAAAAGGATAGGTCTCATGCTTATTGGTGAAATTGAGAAAGTACATGATGAAGAAGTAGCACTATGGACCAAACTTCTCCAGACCCAACATCAAGCAGAACAAGAAGCAGCTCAAACAGCAACAGCTAAATCGGTAGCTAGCACCGGTAAAGGGAAAGGAGTACTTGGAGAAGAAACACCGGCGTTAGCACACTTAACCAAAGATCAGGCAGTCAATCCAACAGTTCTCATCTCTTCAAGAAAAGGTAACATCAAACCCATGCATGTTGATGATATAATTACTGAGGTAATGGACTTTGGAGAAGTAGATAATGCTACAAAGTGGTACAGTGTACTAAACGAAGAGGACAAAGAAAAGTTAATTATAGGGATAGTAGAAACTTTCATGGATTATAATAGGACTCCAAGGGACTACAGGTCCAAGTTCCCACCAGAACTGAATAACAGGCTACAATCAAAATGGAAAACCGGTCTAGGCATAAACACCAGAATCACAAGGGAAACATTGCTTAAGGTCAAACCTGGATTCAGCGAAGAAAGAATAAAGCTTCTATTACAAGAAGCATCCATGAACTTAAAGACATTTGACAGAGTTGCAGAAATTTTAATCAGATATGAAAATCAAGTCTACAAAGCAACTCTAGACTACTGGCATAAGTATGACTTTAGTGCATTAGATAAACTAGGTCCTCAGGATCAAACTGACCAAATGCAAGCATCTTCTATTGAAAAGAAAAAAGCACAAGAAGAAGAGTTCATAACTAATGCACAAATAAATGTTGAACAAGGGACATACAGTGATATACCCAGAGGAGAACTTCATACGGCTGAGGAGCAACAACAAAAAGAAGTCCCACCGGGAGAACAACAACAAGATGCTAACAAGAAACTGGCTAAAGAAGCTCAGACCAAGGAAAAACCTTCTGAGAAACAAAATCTACAAGAAGGAGAAGCTCAACCGGAGAACAACGCTCATCAAGGGACAAAAGATAATAAGGGAAAATATGAAAACATCCCAGTCAACACCGAGCAACTTAAACTGGAGCAAGAGCAAAGACAACAAGAACAAGGAGACATCCCAAGCTCCTCCTCTAAGAGGAAGTTGTCATCTGACAAAGAGAACAAAGGAAAAAGGAGTAAAACTACCGATACAATGGTAGACATCAGGAAGATGTCAACCAGGCAGCTCAAAGAGCTGACCAAAAGAAAATAGGACATGGTTCTAACCACAGTCAAGAACATTCTGTGCAACTTCGTTCCTGATACTGCCGTCGATAGCGATGAACCAGTCATCGACCAGCTAGAAGTATTGGCACAAGCAATCAGTGAGGATCTCACAGATCCGGAAATAATGGCAATCAACCATTACGAGAAGAAAGGACTGGAGTTACTCCACAAACAGGTTGAAGAGATTAAGGTGAATGTAACAACAAACTTGAGAATTCTCCAACAGCAACTTCAAGAAGCAGGAAGTTTGATGAGCAGAACATCAAACTTTGAAGTATTTTTGTAAGATCTGTTAGAAAAGTCCACAAAGATCGTGAATCTAAAATAGAAAGATTACTCAAGCTTAAAGAAAATTAGCACAAAACGCAAAGTAATGTGAAATGAGTAATCCGCTTTCCTTTTAATATCCTTGGGCCGCAACGGTTATTAGCAAATGATAACTTTTATTAATGGTTACCATTTTAATTAGCCTTACCTAACTTTACCTTTATCAACCGGTTCACCAATGCTTTACCTGATTACCGTAACATCCTTAGTTGAAACATCGACCGTGTAACATCAGCTTATCACCGAGAAGGTATTTGACCAAACCACACAGCTTACTCCTTTGATCGGTTCTTTGGTCTTAGATCGGTGAGTGCTTCTCAATATCAACCTCCACTTAGTGAGAGTAAATCTCAACAGTTGCTCCGAGGACAATAGCATTTCTAACTATTCCCCCTTAAGCCCAGTTGGCTTAATTTGATGAAGAGATATCACCATCGGTAGATGATGACTTTATCTTTGATTTCTCTCCTTCAAAGCTCTTTGTCCCATTTTTGGACCATATCTTCTTCATTTGCTTCTTGGTCTCTTCAGTTGTGTTTCCCTTATGATTGGGAGTCTTCTTCTTCTTGACTGGTTTAACTAGCCCTTTGCTTTAGCTCAATGACCGTTTCCTACAATCCATTGCCAGATGCCCAATCCTGTTACAATTATAACAAGTCATCCTAGTTCCTCTCCATGGATTTAGTCTGTTCCCTTTGTCCATGAGTGAATGGCATTCAACAACTCTATGCCCTCACGGTCCACACATAGTACACATAGATGTGCTCCGATTTGCATTCCTGTTATGGAATACCGGTCTCAGTGGAGATTTGAATGCCATGGTTGTAGACTTGCACTCTTCAGCCTTGTGTCCAATCTTATTGCAGGCATAGCAATAAACTTTGAAGCTTCCTTTGCTTCCACTAGACAGACTGTTTGATCGTGACCTGGATTCAAATGTCATGTTACCATAGTTATAACAGTTATTGCAGTAACTGTTAACGGGGAATGGTTTCACTGATGCATTCCTACAGTCATTAGATTTATGACACGGTTTGCCACAATGTTTGCAAGAAGGTTTGGAGATTCTTTTACCTTTGTCTCCGGTTGGTTTCTTCTTGTCCTCCTTGATTCCCTTTACTTTTGAGGAATTGCCGGTTTCCTTGGTGCCTTGGCTGATGTACCCAAGTCTTGTGGGGTCCTTCTACCTTCTCTAAGCTTTCAGATGCTCATCCAGCTTCTCAGAACTCTCATTGTATTTTCTGAGTTTTTCATTTCTCTTCTCAAGAGTTTTTAGTTGTGTTTTAAGTTCTTCAACTTCTACAACCATTTCTTTACTTGCTTCATCTTTATCATGCAAGTGTTCCTAAGTTATGCCCTGCTTGTCTGCATGTAGTTGCAGTATGGGACCATCGCTCTCCCTTCAAGCATCTTCAGTTAGGTTTCTTTCTCTCTCAACAATCTCTAGTGCTTATTTAGCACTATTTTTTTAATCCCCAGCTTTTCTGCTTGCTTCGATGAGTTCACTCATTCTCAGAGCATGACCTTCCTGTTCTCTTTTTAGATTGGAGATTTGATTAGTCAATTTCATGTTTCTCTCCATGAGTTCAGAGGCTGCTTCTTTTGCTTCATCTAAAATACTCTGTCCAGATAGTTCTTCCATTGTGTCCTGACTTTCACTTACTTGTAAAGCTAGTTCTTTTCGCTTGGCAAGAGATATTCTTAGTATGTTTTCAAGAGAAGCAATCCTTTCATTTGCTTCTGATACAACTAACCATCCATGATGATTTCTCAAGAGGTTAAGCTTCTTTATGTGAGAACTTTTCTCTAATACCAATTGTTAATCCTAATCGGTTACTAAGAGGGGGGGTGAATCAGTAAATTCAATTTCTTATCCTTTTTTTGTTCCTTATCATGTTAATACTAAAAATATAATGAATGCTTAAATAACATGTGTTAGCTATATAAGTTGTCATTAGTGTATTTCACAACCTCACACCGGTAAAAGGGCATTGGTCACTCGCATTACTTAGACACCACAGGTAGAAGAAGAACAAAATGTATGCACCGGTTTACTATCTCGATAGATTCACCGGTAGACCGAATCAAGAACGTAGAATGGGTCTTATGAAGCATACAGGGACAAACCAGGTATACCGGTCTAACTGCAAGATAGATTTGATCCGGATTTTATGGATCAATTTGAGTTACAGTTTAAGTCAAAAGCCAGATTATGGGGGACATCCACTGCTGAGAAGTATAGTTAGCTTTTTAATAGGAGTTAGCTTTATTACTGTTATCAAAATTCCATTATCTTAGCAATTTTTCTTTAAGGACATATTTGTGAATCAACTCATCCCATTCATTGTTATACGAACAGTGATATGCAACCAGGAAGGTAAATACAGTACAAAATTCTGAAAAAGAAAAACATTTCATTTGTATTGAACAATGATAAAATACACTTTTTGAGTTCTTTTATCTGAAAATATAAACACATCTATTTAAGAGCAATTTAGAAAAAGACTCACACAAGCAGTGAGCATAGCCTGTTCTTTCTTCTACAGATTTAAGATTTTAAACAGCTTTTCAAAAAGAAACAGAATAGGAGAAGAGATGTGGTTTAAAAGTAACCATTCATTGTCTATTGCTTTGACTTGTTATAGCGGTTGCTAGGCTTGAAGTCGTCCTTAGTCATTGAGTTTTCCAGCAAGTTCCTAAGTCCTGCAAGAAGATTGAAAAGACAATGATAGTAGATCTTGATACGGATCTAAGCAATGGCTGATTACTCAAATTTTCTCTATGCCTATGCTGACTTTAACGCTGTCCTAGACATGCAAAAGAAAGAAAATCAGGATATCCTCAGTGCTGGTGTAAAAAAGGAAATATTCATGCTAATGCGTTTGTTTCATGTGCAGAAAAATAATCACTCCAATGTGTATGTGCCACTAACTGAGGCTCCCTTCGGGTATGAGCCGACATACACATTGGAGTAATTATTTTAAATAGGTGTCAAAAATCAGGAAGGAACTATATAGTGTTAAGGGGAAATATTACTTTTATATGAAACCTTTCATTGCAATCAAATGGATCAGTTAAGTCTATTTAAGGGACAACAATCTCAAGTTGAAACCTTATAGATTATAATAGTAACAAAGAGTTTTTTCCAACAAATACAGGCATGTTAATTTCACAAGGAACAGGAATGTCATACATATTCAAAGTACCCAAAGAGCACTAGTTATACAATCATAGAGATAAATACTTCAAGTGCTTCAATCAATAAGAGTAAAAATGCCTAGTTTGAGGCATGAAATAACAAAGAAAGTGAAAGCAGCAATCACGGCATGAAATAACATTATGGCAATGGCGAAAAGGGTCACAACAGTGAACTGGAGGCTGCAACAATGAAGATAAGTATAGGAGATCTTGATCAAACATATTATTCAAATGGGACTTTTCAGCATTGTTTAAAGACAAACGGACAGGCAGTTCTATATGTAGGGGATCACGATATTGTTTTTGCTCCTAAACTTTAAAATATACTCCACAGTATAGGTGTTTCAATAAAAGTTCAAAGAAAGTTACTAGCTTGTCTTGGCAGTGTTTAAATCCTGCTCTTGTTTATAAGACCAATTGAACATGAGGCTGCTCTCCAATCTCAATAACTGGTATAAGTGTGGCATCATACAGTTTGCATCCATCGTTAGGAGAACAGATCCCGTGCGGGAATCATTTGCGGGTAAGTGGAATCATGTCAAGGCTGTACGCTTCCCAAATTGATTTCACTTTTAAGATGACATGTCTGTGTTCTCTCCTCTGGTTGATGTTCAGCCTATTTCTCACTATCTACGAACAACCATGGGGATATGGATTAAAATATGTAGTTGATGAGACTTGTAAAAGCTTTGGACACCATTATCTTCAACTCACAGCAGGAGAACAACCTTAATCAAAGAAACAAAGTCTGAAGCTTTACTAAATAAGAAAATAAACTAGTCTCAAAAAAGGATGATATATTGTCTAGACACAGTTCTTTATGGCAGGAATAATATTGCAAGTTCTGTAAGATCAATGATGAAAGCAGCACAACCAAATACTGGCATATGTGTATCAGCGTTGATGGTATTATCAAAGAAAGACATGGCATACATTGAAACAAGAGCTAGTAGTGGTTTATCCATGGATTAGATCTCAGTGGGCGATGGGGCATCGCCAAATGTTGAATCACCTAAGTAGATAGTAGGTCTTAACAGTCAGAGATAGAGCGAAGATCTCATTTCAGTGACCCAACGACAACATAGAGCACGAAAGCCACAGTGATAGATCAAAACTCCAGCGAATAGCCGAGTAAAAGGAGATCTTCAAACAACAAATAAAGCTACAAGAAAACGAAAACATTCATGAATGTTGTTAAAATACAGTAACTATCAGCAAATGCTATGGGAGAGGGAAAAAATATAGTCACAGCAGCATAGCTTTTAGTATTTACGGCAGTCCCAGAATGGATAAAACCCAGATCAGTATATGCATCCATTATATGCAGTAAAGTTCCTGTAAAATGCCAAAAGGAATCAAAATATTGCTATAATAATGCAGAAAATGGCAAGAATGAATAGCTGAGCAAGCAAAATAGGAAAGATCTTAAATTTATGCAAACCGGAAGTGTAGTATACAGCTTCAGCAATGGACAGGAAATGCTATGAATTAATATTTGAAAGTAACAATGAATATAATACTTATCTCAAAGTATTAAGCTCTGGTTGCAGTAAAAATGAGAGTTCCCTTTGAGAAGCCGAGGTAACAGTCAAGAGTTTTATTAGAACCTGTGATACCCAGTCACAGCAGCAAGGGAGCAAATGACAGTCTTGTTTATAGCTAGAGGTGCGTGGAAGGAGAAGCTTCATGGAGGCAGTCCTGAGAGTACCAAAATTTCCAGCAAACCCTCACATTGGCGGTGGCTCAGAGCTTGAAACCCTCTCTCCAAAAAATGTGAAATGATAATGTGATGCGTTATGTCTTAGGGTTAGGCTTTTTGTCTCCTTTTGATATTTGCATTATAATTTGGAGTCTGCGGTCATGCCTTGTAATGGCATTTCTAGATAAAACATCATGTTACTTAATATTAGAATCCTTGTTTCCTTAACATGTGATTATAATATTAGGTCAAATAATGATTTTACTTTCATTATTGTTTTCTTTTAAAATGCGTTTGAGTATTTTAATATTTATTAGTTGATATATTTTATAAGTCAATTAATAAATATTAGAATCTTTCAAAGGGAAGGCAATAATTGTTACCTATTTAGTTTGCATACTAAATTGGTAAGTTGATCTCACTTTTAAATTGCATTACGGATTAGACAGTTGCTGTCTTAAATATGAGAATGACTTTGATGCAAGAATGAAGCATATAAATGCAGAATGATAACCATAAACATCAAAAGAGTGCATAAAGGTACACCTCTTCAAAATTACTATTCAGCTTATAAAGATGAATTATATATTGCAGTGCATTCACATTTTCAGATTATGTATTCTAAGTATTAATCATGCTCAAAATTGCAAAATTCATAGTGATCATTACATTGTGCATGCAATTGAATGTAGTAAACAAGAGTCCCTTAGAGGTTACATATTTCAGTACATATGCAATAAAGAAAGTAAGAAGGAAGCATGATGAAGTCTAGGGTCTATGTATTGCCTTTAAGAGGTCTTCTAGTCTCTAGAGTTGGTCATCTGCATCATCTGAAGTCATGTCTTGGTTGTCTTGGTCTTATCTCTGTCTGTCTTGTATCCTAGGTCTTTTGTTGTTCCTGTTTCCTGCAGCATCATGGTTGAAAAGATGTTAGATCCAATCGGATCTAAGCAATACATAGTTCACTAAAAAGCACCATACATCAGTCAAACTTCCTATATTGCATATTTACTGATGATATCAATGTGATAGAGAGATATGCATTTACATTGACTGAATAATAACATCAAACAAACATATCCTTATGAAATCCTGTGCTATATTGGAAAGATGCAGTGAGTGTCACGAGCCCGTGCTCAAACTTCACAATATGCATTATTAAAGAATGAAAGAATGCTAGATGTTCAATGTGCAGGAAAGAAAGAAATGATCAAATGCTGATTTCAACATTAATGTACAAAAAGATATCAGATGTGAGTCATGTGCATATGAAGATGCCAGTTTTTATTGAAGGAAAGAATTAAAAGCATTGATACAGCTTCAGCACCAGCATGATGAAGAATTTTTAACTCATACAGAATTTTCATGTTCAAACAGCAAGCTGAAAATACTGAAGACAAGTTTATACAAACAAGAAAGTGATTCAAAGGAAGAAATCCAAAAGAAAACAGGAAAAAGGTAATCATCTTTATATAATAACATGTTGCTTCATGTGCAGGTTGAAAACTAAACAAGACACAATCATTGTTTCATATACAAGAGAGGTACATATTCAAAATAAGCTTCATGTCATGAATTTAACTCGTGGGAGTCACGAGCCCGTGCTCCAACCCCATGGGTGATAATTTAATATACAGAGCATCAAAGTTTCATCAATGGCTGTTATTAGGAAATGTATTCCTGATGTCCAAGGCCAGCAAGAAAAGAATTAAGTAAACAGTGGGTAACATATTTCTCTATCACAACAAGGTCTGAAATTTATACATGATACGTGCAGTGTTTATGTCTATACAATATTGTGTAGTATTAAGAAAATGGAGGTATAGTATGTACGGATTCAACAGTGAGTCTATGCAAGTCAGCATTCAAAGATGGCACGATCAGAATATGGAGAGATCATGAACCTGTTTCAGTTATCAGATTTGCACTGTATAAAAGATTCCCTGTTAACTGCATTTCATGTTTATCTACGTTTGTGAATGATCTGTATATGATCTTTACATACAGAGAAGATGACCAAATAATGAGAGGGCAGGTCTTGTTCTCTATACAATTACTGGGAAAGTAGGAAACAGTTTACCCACTTGTTTGCTGGTGTAACCAGGTCTAAATTACAGCACTTATCAAAAGAAATATGTGACAAGGAAATAATGATTTGGAAGTTGGCATCGACAAATATGTTCCAATCAGTAAGAAATGGAGAAACGACAAGCAAAAATCCAGAATTTGTATCGCTCAAGTTCAAAACAATACATAGATAGCGCCATACTTTATGGCAGGAGGACCAAAAGTTACAACCCGAGTTTGGTCATTGGAGCCCAAGCTGCCTAAAGACATGGATGCAAAGCGCCATTATTCATGGCATAATAAAAGCAGTAAGGAAGACTACAGATAGAGCCCTAAATGCTAGCAACAAAATCATGTTAACAACAACAACATTTGGTGAGAGGAGTAGGTTCAAACAAGAGTTTAAAAACACATAACAAAGTAGAGAGAATAACAAATACTTATCTCTGAGCGTTCTCAATTAGGGCCGAATGTCAAAGGCTGAGTCTTTTCAAACTAGTGTGCCAGTTTGAGCTGCAGTTCGGCAAGAAAGTTCGTGTGCCAGTCAAGGTCTATCTGATACAAATCACATTCCATGCTTTATGCAGAAGCTTCTCCACTATACCAGTCATTTGCCAAGCTTTCAGTTCAAACTTGTGAACGCCCAGAAAACAACTCATGTTAAAACAACAATGACAAGTTTCAGTCAAATGAAACCCGCAATACAGAGAAGAGCCCAAGATCAAAAGACCTACATTACCTGTTGATGCCAAGGATTCCATATATTATGACATGAATATCTCCAGTGATAAACGGTGCCAAGATAGCTATGGTAAACTCCAGCAAGCTAAATACAACAGAAGCTAAGGAAAAATGCAAAGAAAAGCTTCAGCAGCATGGCGGCGCCAAACAGCAACAATCAAAACCCTAGCTTCTTTCTTCCCCTAATGCGGAATACAAATGAGATAAATGCCTTTGTAAAGATTTGATAGACTTTGAAATCCACATGACAGAGAGAGTTAAGGCTGTCCAACCATAGTGTACGGGAACCCCTCATTGCATGCCACGGCAACTTCTTCACATGCCATAGTAGTAATCGGATATTTTGAAATAGAGCCATGTTGATCTAAAATCAAAGTGCATGTTAGGCCTTTGAATTAGGTCGAGTTTGCACTTTAGGTTAGGTTTTGCATTTTATATATTTTAGAATATAGTTAAGATATTTTAAATATATTCTTTAATATATTTTAAATACTTTATTATATTCTTTAATATATGTTGATATATATTATTAAAAGATGTAAATTATGAAAAAATATCAACATTAGGAGACCTAAAGTAGAAGGCTAGTTTCATTTTCGAAATTAGCTTTTAAGGCTTAGATTTTAGGCATGAATCATGCCTTAAATTTAGGGGCATGCTATTTTGGAGGGGCTTTTTGGAGACTATTTTAAGCATCAGTTGGGCCTGATTTTGAGGTCATCTATCTGTTTTAGAGGCACTTTTTAGGGGAAGCTCTCATTTTCAAGATTAGCCTTGGAGGCTATTTATTGAAGCTAGTTTTTCATTATTGGGGGTTCAAAGTTTTGAAAAAAAGAGGTGCTAAGTGAGCAATTTGTTCCTACACCCTTTTTTCTGTTATTTTGTAACAACTTCTACAGGTTTTGAAGGAAATAAAGCATGCTTTTCTAATTTCATCGTCTCTGAGTATCAAGTCCAGTCCTATTCTTCTTTTCTGCATAATGTGTTGTATTTTAAGTAATAGGGTGAAGTGAGTTGTTCAAATTCCTTTCTTATCTTATAAAAAATCAGGCCTTTTTGCAAAATATGTAAGTTTGTTGTCAGTTTTTATTGTTTGTGGTTTAAACCCTAGCAATGAATTCTAGTCAACCTTTATGTTGAATAGAGAATGATAAACGTAGCTCAGTGATTTTTGTAAATAGGAAAATGCCGGTTTGAAGATCCTGATAGATCTGTGCCAAGATTTGGCGTATCACCCAATTTCCCATTCAGTTTTAATCTTTCTCTCTTTTCCCCATCAAGTTTTCAATCAAGAGGTGATATTCCATATTTGATACTAACCGGCCTAGAATCCGGAGGTTCAGTCACCTACATAGTTTACCCACAAACTCGTGATTGTTCCCATGTTCTCCAAAATTTCTAAGTGTTTAGCTGCTTGGATTTAGGGTGCAAAATTCTGCAGTTAACAATAATGTAAATGGAGCGATAAGGATGATTTAATTCTTTAAAGACTTCTTCTTGAAGCAATAATGTAAAATGGAGACATACGGAGGGTTTTTAGGAGTTGGATAAAGTCTCTAAACATCTAGAGGATATATAGGGTTTGTTAGAGCAAATATAGGGATGTTGGAGTTCTTTTAGGAGAGTGGACAGGTTTTAGGGGTCGGATTTTGACTTTGTCTAGTCAGTTAGGAGGTCTTTATGGTCTTTTTGAGCCTTTTGAGGTCAGTTAACGATGAGTCATAGGGTTCTTTATGACATAGTGGAGCTTTTTTAGAGGGTAGACTTCATTTCATGGGCTTTTAGGTCCTATTTTTCAGGCTATTTTCTGGCATCTGACCCAAGGATTGGGTTTGTACTGAGTGAGTTTTTGGCTCATTATGGATTTAGTTCTGATTATGCAGAGGAGGCTTATGAGATATTTTTTGTGTCCTGAGCATTTTTGTGCAGATATTTGTAACTCTTTTTGGAAGATCGAATGCAAGTGATAGCAGTTGAGTTTAATATTATTTGAGTTTTCTTTTGGAGCCTTCTTTTCTTTCTGCATTTTTGTGTGTACTTTCAGGTGATTTGATAAAGATAATTAGTGAATTGTCATTATTCCATGTTGTTTTGTCTCACCTAAACACCTAGTTGTAGAAAAGTATGTTTGTTTGCAGGTTGTAGTTCATGTCTTAAGGGGTGAAGCTCATAAGAGAGGCATTTGTTTTCCTCGTTCTAGTTCATTTTTCAAACTTTATTACAAAGTACTTATGCAAGCCTATATAGAAAGGAAGTGTTCTGTGTTCATTCAGATAGTATATTAATTCTTCTTAGTTACCTGTCCTTGAACTTTCATATCATCTTTGGTGTATCACCTGGTTCTCTAATTTAATTTTCAAGGTCTTAGGTTCTTTTCAGTAACTTCTATCTCTTTTCCCATAAGTTCAGGTTAGTTTTGTGGAGTTATCAGTGATTATCCAATAGGAATTGGCCTAGAATCCAGAGGTTTCATTTCTAGTTACGCATTTCCCACATGCAGAAATGAATCCCATGTTAGGCAAAGTTGTTAAACTTGTATAGTTTAACAGGGTGCAAATTTTTAGCTTTAACAATTTTGGCATGCCCGATGGGACATAGACAGCAATCTATAATCTTTTATTTGCTGGTTTTACTGTGCAACCTGCAAATTTTCAAGTCTCTTCAAAGAAGTCTTAAAGCACAGTTGGCGACTCCATTGGTGAAGAATCAGTAGTATCAATGCTGATAATTTTTTTTATAAGAGAAATAGAGACAAGGAGCTCAAATACATTTGAATATCTGCAGTTGGATACACCCAAAACGAAGGGCAGAACTCTTAAAAGAACTCCACATACAAAGAGGGTTCAATCTTCACCTCCAAGAGTTTATCTAAGAAGGGGAAGATCAGGAAAAAGAGAAAATTCTTCAAGGCATTCAGCATCACCAACTATAAGAACAGAATATCTTAATTCTGTGGATATATCAGTTTCACAGGCTAATTTTGGTGTTGTTTCTGCTACACCAGCAAGTACTACTTCAGCATTCTCAAGTCCTGTAGCAGCTAGTTCGAGCTCGGTTTTAGCAAGTGTTTCAACACAATCTCATACTATGGCTCTTCCAAGAGCTTTTACTTTTGTGCCATTTGATCAAGGTAGTCCCTTGAATCTCACTGCTCACAATGATATACCTCTAGCAGCTTTGAAAGGGTTACCAGATTTCACAGGAGAGGGTCAAACAACCGCTTATGAGCATATTCGAGATGTGGCTTCCATCTATAATGTTCATCATGTGACACAAGATAATGTTGCTGTCAGATTATTGGCAACTTCATTCAAAGGAAAAGCATTGCAATGGTTCAGAAATTTCCCTGTGGCTTCCATTTCTACCTAGGATGAATTGGGTGATGCCTTCACCAAATTTTTTGAGGACAAGTCAGACCATTTGTCACTTGTAGAATAGTTAACAACCATTAAAAGAGCCCCACAAGAGCAAATGACAAATTTCAATTCCAATTTTCAAAAAACATGGAATAGAATACCGGTGGCGGTTAGACCCAGTGCAGATTATGCTTTTCTATACTACTTGAAGAGTTTGAACAATGACATTTCGGTAATGATTTAGTCCATGGGAGGTACCTCACTACCACAAACTTTTAATCTTGCTGTTAGAGCAGAAAATAGCCTTATACAAGCTGGTAAAATAGCTCCTAGGCCTCCTATGCCTTATTTTCCAAATATTCAGCCAAACAAGCCTCTTAGTATACCGCCAATGGCTCCATTACCTAATGTTCCAGTTAGTTCTACTACTGTGGGTTATGAATCAGCAGCAATTGGTCCATCAAATGAGCTGCAGGAAATTAAGAGCAGCCAACAAAAGATAGAAAGTATTCTACAAACCTTGGGAAATGAGTTAACCAGTATGAAGATGCAACAAACTCAAGGCCCGAGGCCTGCATTTCAACAGTATAATCAGCAACAAGGAGTTAGTCAACATACCAAACTCAAGGGCAGGGATATCAGTACCAGCAAAACAGGCAGCCATATCAAGGGAATTATCAAGGACAATGACAAAATGTTAATCAACGGCCTTTTCAGCCCTATAACCCAATACCATTAAATGCTGCAAATCCAGTAAGAGATATGGTACCTGCTCAAAACAATTTGATATCAGAGGCAAATTGGTGCTATCTATGCAATCAAGCACATAACCAATCCACATGTTCAAACGGAGTGATTAATCAAGCTCTTATGGTTCAAAATGTTGCAAGTTCACAACCAGATGTATCTTCTAGTGTACCTGAACAACAACAAGATATAAACACCATGGAAACTGGTTTCCTTAACTAGCAAGGAGAGGAGTTCTGTGGATTGAATGGTGAATCACCAATTGCAGCCAATACCCGAGCAAAGAAAAGGGCTCTAGAAATGGAACAAACAATTGGTAAGGATAAAGAAGCCATGGCTACAGGACCATCACTTACACCTAATCCAAGTATCTTGCAAAAGCCTGTAAGTCAACCAATTAGTAATCAGAAAGTGCATTCAGCTATACCTTATAACATTGTGGACAGTATGAAAAGAATGAATGTGTTAATGACCATGTGGGGTTCCTTACCTCTTCCTGGGCAAGCTGAAATATTGAAAAAAGTGTTGAGTCGAGTGAATATGCAAGGTCAAGCTGCTTATGATCATGTGAAGGTAGTTATGACAAATGCTGAACAAGCTACTGGTGAGGACAGCAAGCAAAAAACTATTGTTCAAGGTAAGGATGTGAGACCTCCTCCGTTCTATGTTTCATTAATAATTGGGAAAAATTTAGTACATAATTGTATGGTTGACAGTGGGGCCACCTGTACTGTGATGCCTAGGAATGTAGCTGATTAGTTAGAATTGAAATATGAACCTATTGAAAAGGGAGTAGTCCAATTAGATGGCACAGCCGTGAATTTCATAGGATTCATTAAAAATGCTAGTTTAACCTTGCATGCCTACCCTACTTTCTCCATTCCAAAAGACATATTTATAATAGATTTACCTCCCTATTTTGGTCTTTGTTTATCAAGAGAATTTACAGCTAAGATAGGAGGCTATTTTTCATCTGATTGGTCCCACATGATTTTTCATCAGTTTATCTGATTGGTCCCACATAAAGTCAGAGTTACTTGCAAAGGATATAATAGAGCCTTACACACCTAGCACGATAAATGCAAATTATGTCAATTTTGGCCAAAATGATCATACTGCTCCTGTTTCGCGTACATCGACTGCTGAAATTCCCGACATACTTTTAGATGAGTGGGCTGCAGAGAATGCTTTTGAGGCTAACTCTAGTTCTATTCTAGATTTGGAATGGGTAATTACATGTTCCAAGAAGTTGGTTTGGTAATGCCAAGCTTAGTTAAAAAGGTAGAATCTAATTCTGAGCAGCAAGACAAGGTCTGGAATATGTTTTTTGATGGGTCCAGAAGTAAACATGGTGCTGGTGGAGGTGCAATGTTAGTATCTCCTAATGGAATGAAGCATTATGCAACCTTTAGATTTGGTTTTTCTTGCACTAATAATACTGCTGAGTATGGAAGTTTGATTCATGGTTTAGAATGGGCAAAGAAAAGAGGCATTGATTACATTAAGGTTCATGGTGACAGTGAACTTATTGTTAATTAGGTAAGAGATTTACATGTTACCAAAAATGACACTTTGAAACTGCATAAGCATCATGTATGGGACATTCTTGAGGAGTTTTCTGCTTTCAATATTATTTCTATTCCAAGAAATAAAAATCAGCATGCAGATAGATTAGTAGCTGTGGGTGCTCAATTTGACATACCTACAGAAATTAGCAAGGAGAATATCCAGTAGCATGTCAAAATTGTCGTAAGGCCTTCGGTTCCTGATAATAATGTAAATTGGCAAGTTTTTGAAAATGATGCGCAGATCTTGCAATTTTTGCTAGAAGAGGATGTTTTTGCAACTTCTAATCAGGACAGGCTGAAGCAAAATTATGAAAACCAAGTGGTGCAACTAAGGTCTAACAAGTTGCCTAAAGGTTTAGTTTCATTGGAATCCATATTCAATTTAGATGATCAGGCTAAAAAGGACAAAACCGGTTTGCTGGTTTCTCAAGAACATTATGAAAATTTGGAGGTAGCACCGGGAAAAAGCTTAAAGTTTGGTAAGGTGAGTACTCCTTCGGAAAAAGAGTCTTGTATTCAACTTTTTCAGGAATTTGTAGATGTGTTTGCATGGGAATATGGTGACTTAAGAGGTTTTACTCCTGAGTTAGCACAACACACCATAAAACTTGAGCCTCATGCCAAGCCCATAAGGCAAAGACAAAGACTTGTCAATCCCAAATTAGAGCCATTAATGCAGAAAGAAGTTTTTAGGCTGATTGAGAGTGGCATTATTTTCCCAATCAAATACACTAGTTGGGTGTCTAATCTTGTCCCTGTTAGAAAGAAGAATGGAGAGCTGAGATTATGTATAGACTTCAGGGATTTGAATAGAGCATCATTAAAGGATAGGCATCCCCTTCCATCTATGGAACAAATACTTCAGTATGTTGCTGGTTCAGAATGATTTTCTTTGTTAGATGGTTATTCGGGGTATAACCAGATTCTGGTCAAGAATGAAAATCAGTATAAAACAGCTTTTACCACTAAATGGGGTACCATGGCATACAAGAGAATGCCTTTTGGTTTGTCAAATGCAGGGGCAACGTTCCAGAAAGCCATGGATATGGCGTTTAGTAATCTGATGTACCAGTTTGTGTTAGTATATTTTGATGATATCACAGTATACTCCAAAAAGGCAGCAGATCATTTGGGTCAGTTGAGGCAGATTTTTGAGCGCTGCAGGGAGTTTGGGATATCTCTCAATCCAAAAAAGTGTGTTTGTTGTGCATGAAGGTAAGGTTTTGGGTTATGTGGTTTCTAAGCAAGGGGTTACAGTGGATCCGGAGAGGATAACAACAATTTTAGAGTTACCATTGCCGCATCATAAGAAACGATTGCAGTCCTTTATTGGGAGAATTAATTTTGTAAGACGGTATTTGCCTAACATTGCTGATTTATTGAAACCATTGACTGCTATGTTAAAGAAGAATGTTGTTTTCAGTTGGACAAAAGAGGCCAAAAATAGTTTTCAGGTTATTAAAGAATCTTTAGCAACAGCTCCTACTTTAGTAAATCTTGATTTCAGCAAGGATTTCATTCTGTATGCATATGGTGGTTATGAGACCATTTCTGCAATGTTGGTACAGAAAAATGCAGAGGGTCTGGAGCAGCCAATAGCCTTCTTCAGCAAAGGTTTAGAGGATTATGAACAGAGATATAGTTTTGTGGAAAAGCATGTCCTCGCTGTTGTTAAGGTACTTAAGAAATTTCGACACTTGTTGTGTCATAACAAGATTCATTTAAGGGTTCCGCACCGTAGTGTCAAGGAATTCTTACTCATTAAGGATTTGAATGAAAAGAGAGCTGGCTGGATAACACGGGTCATGAATTATGACATGGATATTCAGGTGACCAAGCTGGTTAGAGGCAAGGGCCTATGCGAGCAGATTGCTAATGGGGAGGTTTCAGAGCTTCAAGGACAAGCAGATACTTTTTTGGTGATTGGTATGACAGCTGATGATGATAGGACAGCGAGCTGGTTGCAAGATATGGTTCATTTTTTGAAGACCTGTGAATGCCCAACCAATTGGACAAGGCAAAACGAAGGTATTATCGGTTACAGTCAGTTCCTTTTGTCTTAGTTGATGATGTTTTGTATAGAAAGGATCACAATGGTGTCCTTCTCAAATGCATTGATTCAGACCAGATTGTAGACATTTTGCATGAATTCCATGACGATAATTCAGGAGGTCAATTTTCCCCTAGAACTACAACATATAAAATTCTTAGAGGCGGTTATTATTGGCTTGATATTTTCAAAGACAGTCATGCATATGTTAGGAAATGTGTCAAGTGCGCCATGTTTACAAGAAAGGAAAGGCTGCCAGCTTTGTCTTTGCAGCCAATTAAAACTGAACAACCCTTTCAAAAATGGGGTGTTGACTTCATAGGGCCTATCAACCCTCCGTCAAGTGTGGGGCACAAATGGATAATTACTGCCACTGACTATTTCACACGCTGGACGGAGGCAGCAGCACTCAAGGATGCAAATGAAACAGTGGCCCTTAACTTTTATGATAATATTGTGAGCAAGTTTAGAGTACTTGATGCCATAATTTCTGATAATGCACTTGCTTTCATTGGACTAAGAGTAACTGAATGGGCACTTAAGCATGGAATTTATCTCAGTACTAGTTCCAATTATTACCCACAGGGTAATGGATTAGCAGAGTCTACAAACAAGAACCTAATCAGAATTATCAAAAGAACTCTGCAGGAGAATCAGCGTGATTGGCACTCTAAGTTGAAGGCTGCCTTATGGGTGGATAGAATCACTCCAAAGCAAATAATTGGGAACTCACCTTATCGGTTAGTTTATGGAAAGGAGGCTTGGTTGTCTATTGAAATAGAGTTGCCAGCACTTGATCTCGCTACTAGTTCTTTTTTAGGAGGGGGATCCTATGCTGGTGCGTTATGCATAGCTTATGGAGTTGGAGGAAAGTAGAAGGAAGGCAATGCAAACCATGGAGTTTCAGCAGATGCAAGTTAAGAAAAGCTTTAATAGAAAAGCGAGAGCCAAGGACTTCATGTTAGAAATAGGAAATACTGAGAGGCGGGGTGAATCAGTATTTCACAAACTTTTACTTTTGCCCACTTATGGATATAACAGATTACTTTAATGCATACAAAGCATAAGAAACTAAATAGCATACACAACAGTAAATGTAAAGAACTCATAACACATGATATGTTCTCAAGGAAACCCTGGCCAAGGGAAAATCCCGGTGGGGATGGTACCCACAAAGATGCACTAATCAAAAGATATCCGGTTAAGGATGTTGACCCTGTTAGGAGCCTGTTACAATCATATAGTGTATCAGTCCTGATTAAGGGACTATAGGCCTTGTTAGAAGCCTCAACCCTGTTAGGAGTTGTAGATACAAAACCTGATTACCAGATGAGCTCAATGCCCAAACACGTAATACAAATGTTTACTGATTACAATATGGTACTGCTTACAACTTCGCATCAACAACTTTCGCTGCTATCACAATATACATATATTACATGTTACATTTCAAGTATGCTCGATACATCTTTATTTATACAAGATACAAACATAATAACTTTCTCTTGTCGGCTTGCATATCTTTATCCAAGAGTAAACATCTAGGATGTTGTCTCTTTATAATATTAAGTCATTATTTTGACAAGCAAAATAATCCCTTAATTCATTTACTAGTTCTGTCTTCAAAACTGCACTGTCGGCTGTACTCTGTCATCGGTAAAAAAGTCATAACTTTGTCCGTACTGTCCGTACTAATTTGCGCACTGAGATGGGGTATCCTTAGACACCATAGAGTCTATGTTCAACTGCGCAAACTCTGATCATGCTCCAGTGAACGTCGCCAAAACAAACTGTATCGGGTGCTCTTTCAAAATCACTGTTTCATACTTAGACAATTTTAGTCTGCGATCTTCCATACTTACTTTCCAGCTAATGCGCTCTTCATAGGGAACATATGTTGCCATAATGACAACATCTACGTACATACCTCAGCCAAATTGCCAACACTTCAATGTGGGTGATATTGTTCTTGAAGGAGAAAATAAATGACTGATAAATATAACCACCTTTCAAAAATCCTGACTGTATACCTATTCCTTCGAGTAGGGGAGCCATGCTACCACAAGCCATAAATCTACACTCAGGATCCTATCCTACACTGATATTTTTGTCACCTATTCTCCAATTTGAGTGTTGCAAATTTTTATTGACTCTCAGCCCAATGGATTTTCAAGGCTACAGGTTTTCATGTATAGCAGGCATACATCCCACAAAGGTCGCCAAAAATGTTATCAAAATTCCAATATCTTAGCAATTTTGCTTTAAAGACATATTTGGGAATCAACTCATCCCATTTATTGTTATACGATCAGTTGATATGCAACCAGCAAGGTAAATACAGTGCGAAGTTCTGAAAAAGAAAAAACAAATCATTTGTATTAAACAATGATAAAATACACTTTTTCAGTTCTTTCATCTGAAAATATAAACACATGTATTTAAGAGCAAGTTAGAAAAAGACTCACACAAGCCGTGAGCATAGCCTATTCTTTCTTCTACAGATTTAAGATTTTAAACAGCTTTTCAAAAAGAAACAGAACAGGAGAAGAGAGGTGGTTTAAAAGAAACCATACATTGCCTATTGCTTTGACTGGTTATAGCAGTTGCTAGGCTTGAAGTCGTCCTTAGTCATTGAGTTTTCCAACGAGTTCCTGAGTCCTGCAAGAAGATTGAAAAGACAATGATATTAGATCCTGATACGGATCTAAGCAATGGCTGATTACTTTAAATTTTCTCTATGCCTATGCTGACTTTAACGCTGTCCTAAACATGCAAAAGAAAGAAAATCAAGATATCCTCAGTGCTGGTGTAAAAAAGGAAATATTCATGCTAATGTGTTTGTTTCATGTGCAAGAAAATAATCACTCTAATGTGTATGTGCCCCTAACCGACACTCCCTTCGAGTATGAGCCCGACATACGCATTAGAGTAATTATTTTAAACAGGTGTCAAAAATCAGGAAGGAATTATATAATGTTTGTTATCACCTGAAATTGCACCCTTCAAATTCCAAGAAAATTTGACATTTCAAGGTAACATGGAAACACTCCTAAGTTGTGGGTTACTTATAAAAGGAGTGAATCTCCGGTTAAGGCCGGCTCCTAATTGTTCATTCACACTAACTTTTGTCTTAGGGAAAAGGAGAAGGATTAATGAAAAGAACTGAAACTGTGAAAATGAAACCTTAAACTGCACCCTAAAAGGATAGATGCTGAAATTAGATGAAAGTGTTAATACAATTTCAGGTGATTCCTAACTTGACAACAGAGAAAAACTGATATCACAATTTATTATGAACTTCCATGCATTAGTATTTCATTAACAAGATAAGAACATACAAGCACCAAGGAGGAAGAAAAAGACTTCACAGCTAAATTCTTGAATGTTCAACACACAGTTAATGACCTGCACAAACAGCTACTTACAGAAAAAGGGTAATAATTTGCAAGACAAAGGTGATAAGAAGGCTCAAAAAGAACACTGATTTACACCTCATCAATCACATAAATATTACACTTAGCTGTATTAACAAATTGGACTAAAGGAAAGAACTCTGTAATTCAAAGATGAACTTGCAATGTATTCCACTCTCCAATAAACTGAGTTACAGATAGCTGAAAGAAAGACCCAAGATTTTTGCAGAAAATGCCAAGTCTCCAATATCACCAATCAGAACTAAAGAATAATGAGCAAAAACCCACTAAGTACAAGACCAACTGCCCATTTTCAGATACAATAATAATCCTGAAAAATAGGACCTGAAAACTCCTCCAAAAAGCATCAACTGACTGAAAAAGTCAAGTCAAGACAATAACCACCTATGTGACTCATCAAAATTGTCCATAAAAGCCTCAAACTGCTAATAAATGACTCTAAACATCCCTTGAAAGGCTCAATCCGACCCCTACATCTGCTCAAACAGGTCCTATATACCCTCCACATGTTTGCAACAACCCTCAGCCTTTATGGAAAAGACAAAGTCATCAATACACCCTTATCTCTCCATTAAGTCATAAAACAACCTCCAAAAATCATTTTAATAGTTGCAATCTTTTAAACACCAATTAATTCATTCATAACATTATCAATTAATTGTTATTTAATAACAATTATTTTGCAAATATTAAAAAGATAAAATAAATTAATTCATTTAAAAATAATGACAAATAATATAATGGAATATTACTTATGTCAATATAGTAAAATGAATGAATTAATTTATTCAAACAACATTTGAAAAGCTAAATAAGGACTTGGCGGTGGACTTGAAAGAATTATACAATATCATTGAGGGCAAGTTAAAAGCCATTCAACCCTAAAAAACATTCATTTCTATCTTTTCTCTGCTGCTTCCCGAGCGTGAGGGTTTGGAAACCCCTGGCCGCCATTGATGGTTATTTGGTGCTGTTGGAGATTTTATTTTATCTGCTGGGCCGCCATTAATGGTCCTTCTGAAAGCTGTTCTCATGCAAGCCGCCATCACTGCTTGGCTGTAAGTGCTTCTTCCTCTTTGCATGAGGGTATGACTGGAAACTGCTATCTTTCTTCCTCCTTCTTGAAATACATTTCTTTTTCTCAACGTTCAGGCAGATTTCTTCATAGCATTGACTGTATTTTAACAGCCGTTCTGTTTGAAATCCCTGCTGTCATAACTGGAAATTTATTTCATTTTTTGCCATGAAATAAGGGGTTTGTATAAATTTCATTATGTTAGCCGCAGATGACTTTCCTTTTACTGGGAACATTTTGTATTGAGAGTTTTTTTTTTGTTTCCTTGATAATACCCTGTCGTTTTCTATATGATAATCGCGCACTTGCTATTGATTCTGAACCTACATCCACAAAATTTTTGGGATAAGTATATTGTGGGTATAGTTTCTGAAGGATGCCAGACAGTTCCTTGGTTGTGATTGAATGAGCTGAACATATATATCGCCCTGCTGCAACAGAAGATTCATAAGCAACTAAGTGAGCATTTGCACTATCTCTGACATCGACAACATGGTATCTTTTGTTATCGCGTGTATCTGAATCACCAGTGGGTTATCAATCTCTCTCATCAATCACAGAAGTAAATGAGAAATGCATCTCTGCTCGGCTTGCCTTTTTGTAAAAAATGATGTAGCTTTGCTTCAAATTTAGGGGGCAGATTCTTTCTAATATGATATCTCGGAAGATAGTTGAAAACAAATACATAGCATTCTGATATAAACCTATGCTGTTGACACCCATTAAGCAAAACATAATGATCAAACATGTTGCAAGCTCTGGAAAGTAAGTTCTGCTATCAATCTTGAAATTTTTCATCCATGTATATGTGTCAGTTTTTTTTTTTATATATATATCATATGAAACACATCTTCTGGGGTAGATTTGTTCTGAGACATTGCATCCTCTGAAGCTATATCATCCTTAGCAGTATTTGATGAGTCAATGGTTTTGACTTCTTGCGGGTCAACATTCAAGATAGGCAGCACATTTTCAATGCTATCATTAACTTCATTATCTTTGTGAAATTCAGAACCTTGAGTTGTACTTTCCTGTTCTGAATCCTCTGATTCATCTTGTATTGGATGTACTTGCTGAGATATGTCATTTGTTTTGTTTCCTCTTTGACAATCTGTTCCTTTTCATTTTCAGCTTTCTGAACATCTGAATGAGCATTGCTGCTTGCTGCAGGAGTTTAACAGGAATTTTCCTCACTTTGGCTTCTGTTAAATGATTAACAGATACTTCTTCACCAGAGGCACACACTCGTTTCTGAGAGTCCCCCTTTTGCTTTCCTCCATTTGCATCAGTATCTTCATTATAAGGGCATTTCTTGTTTGTGAAACTCACATCCTTTTGAATTGCTACTGTTTAAATTTGAACCTGTTTTAATTTTATTTTATTTTTACAAACATCAGCGGTCACTTCCTTCAAATCTGATCCATGCTATTGTTTCAATTAAACTGTAAGGTTTCAGCTGGGAAAAAACACTGTCCCTTAACAGCTCCTGAAATTCTTTTACTGTTCTTTTACTTTTGCAATCAGAATACAATAAAAGGTTCCATGAAAAGAAATTCATGCCCCTTTAACACTGTATTATTTACTATCTCTTGATCTGAATCACTCCTCTCACTGACATGCTAGCTCAAACCCTTGTGGGAGCCACATTTGCACCCGCATGTCAGTGAGAGGCGTGATGCTGCACAGGAAACAAACTGATTAGCATAAAAAGGTTCTCTTTTGGATTTTGGATGTAAAAGTGTATGCTGAAGGCAGAATGATGAGATTATTGGCCATTGTTTAGATCATGTTGATCTAACTCATTTCATCTTGCAAGATCTGGAGCGGAAGAATGGAAAGAAAGGAGGCGGAATCAAAGGCTTGGAAGAGCTTCAACACGGCCAGTCATTCCAGGCAATGGCTGGCAACCATGACTCATTTCAATTCAGCATTTACATTTACATTTGTACATCAGATTTCAATTTTTCTATTTCTGGTTAGTTTCACGGCCTGTGTGAAACATAATAAACATTTAAATAAACAAGTTTACATTTTCAGAAAAGCATAAGATGTGATCCATTTTCTTTCCATAATGTTACTTACTTTTCGTCATAAAATGCAAACTCATACTTATAGAAAAAACAAAACTGTCATTAGCATCAGGACACAAATTAAAAACTCCAGCCAGCATGGCTGTACCAATTATCTCAAAATTGGTAACAATGTTAAAGGGACATATTACTTTGATATGAAACCTTTCATTGCAATCAAATGGATCAGCTAAGTCTATTTAAGGGACAACAATCTCAAGTTGAAACCTTATAGATTATAATAGTAACAAAGAGTTTTTTCCAACATATATAGGCATGTTAATTTCACAAGGAACAGGAATGTCATACATATTCAAAGTACCCAAAGAGCACGAGTTATACAATCATAGAGATAAATACTTCAAGTGCTTCATTCAATAAGAGTAAAAATGCCTAGTTTCAGGCATGAAATAACAAAGAAAGTGATAGCAGCAATCATGGCATGAAATAACATTATGGCAATGCCGAAATGGGTAACAACAGTGAACTGGAGGCTGCAACAATGAAGATAAGTACAGGAGATCTTGATCAAACATATGATTCAAATGGGACTTTTCAGTACTGTTTAAGGACAAACGGACGGGCAGTTCTATATGTAGGGGATCACGATATTGTTTCTGCTCCTAAACTTCAAAATATACTCCACAGTATAGGTGTTTCAGTCAAACTTCAAAGAAAGTTACTAGCTTGTCTTGGCAGTGTTTAAATCCTGCTCTTGTGCATAAGACGAATTGAACATGAGGCTGCTCTCCAATCTCAATAACTGGTATAAGTGTGGCATCATACAGTTTGCATCCATCGTCAGGAGAACAGATCCCGTGCACGAATCATTTGCGGGTAAGTAGAATCATGTCAAGGCTGTACGCTTCCCAAATTGATTTCACTTTTAAGATGACATGTCTGTGTTCTCTCCTCTGGTTGATGTTCAGCCTATTTCTCACTATCTACGGACAACCATGGGGATATGGATTAAAATATGTAGTTGATGAGACTTGTAAAAGCTTTGGACACCATTATCTTCAACTCACAGCAGGAGAACAACCTTAATCAAAGAAACAAAGTCTGAAGCTTTACTAAATAAGAGAATAAACTAGTCTCAAAAAAGGATGATATATTATCTAGACACAGTTCTTTATGGCAGGAATAATATTGCATGTTCTGTAAGATCAATGATGAAAGCAGCACAACCAAATACCGGCATATGTGTATCAGCCTTGATGGGATTACCAAAGAAAGACATGGCATACATTAAAACAAGAGCTAGTAGTGGTTTATCCATGGATTATATCTCAGTGGGTGATGGGGCATTGCCAAATGTTGAATCACCTAAGTAGATAGTAGATCTTAACAGTCAGAGATAGAGCGAAGATCTCATTTCAGTGACCCAACGACAACATAGAGCACGAAAGCCACAGTGATAGATCAAAACTCCAGCGAATAGCCGAGTAAATGGAGATCTTCAAACAACAAATAAAGCTACAGGAAAACGAAAACATTCATGAATGTTGTTAAAATACAGTAACTATCAACAAATGCTATGGGAGAGGGAAAAAATATAGTCACAGTAGCATACCTTTCAGTATTTACGGCAGTCGTAGATTGGATAAAACCCAGATCAGTATATGCATCCATTATATGCAGTAAAGTTCCAGGAAAATGCCAAAAGGAATCAAAATATTGCTATAATAATGCAGAAAATGGCAACAATGAATAGTTGAGAAAGGAAAACAGGAAAGATCTTAAATTTATGCAAATCAGAAGTGTAGTATACAGCTTCAACAATGAACAGGAAATGGTATGAATTAATATTTGAATGTAACAGTGAATATAATACTTATCTCAACGTATTAAGCTCTAGTTGCAGTAAAAATGAGAGTTCGCTTTGAAAAGCCGAGCTAACAGTCAAGAGTTTTATTAGAACCTGTGATACCCAATCATGGCAGCAAGGGAGCAAATGACAGTCTTGTTTATACCTAGACGTGCGTGGAAGGAGAAGCTTCATGGAGGCAGTCCTGAGAGTACCAAAATTTCTAGCAAACCCTCACATTGGCAGTGGCTCAGAGCTTGAAACCCTCTCTCCAAAAAATGTGAAATGATAATGTGATGCGTTATGTCTTAGGGTTACGCTTTTTGTCTCCTTTTGATATTTGCATTATAATTTGGAGTCCGCGGTCATGCCTTGTAATGGCATTTCTAGATAAAACATCATGTTACTTAATATTAGAATCCTTGTTTCCTTAACATGTGACTATAATATTAAGTCAAATAATGATTTTACTTTCATTATTGTTTTCTTTTAAAATGCATTTCAGTATTTTAATATTTATTAGTTGATATAGTTTATAAGTCAATTAATAAATATTAGAATCATTCAAAGGGAAGGCAATAATGTAAATGGAGCGATAAGGATGATTTAATTGTTTAAAGACTTCTTCTTGAAGCAATAATGTAAAATGGAGGCATAAGGAGGGTTTTTAGGAGTTGGATAAACTCTCTAAACATCTAGAGGATATATAGGGCTTGTTAGAGAAAATATAGGGATGTTGGAGTTTTTCTAGGAGAGTGGAGAGGTTTTAGGGGTCGGATTTTGACTTTGTCTAGTCAGTTGGGAGGTTTTTATGGTCTTTTTGAGCCTTTTGAGGTCAGTTAAGGATGAGTCATAGGGTTCTTTATGACTTAGTGGAACTTTTTCAGAGGGTAGACTTTATTTCATGGGCTTTTAGGTCCTATTTTTCAGGCTCTTTTCTAGCATCCGACCCAAGGATTGGGTTTGTACTTAGTGAGTTTTTGGCTCATTATGGATTCAATTCTGATTATGCAGAGGAGGCTTATGAGACATTTTTTGTGTCCTTAGCATTTTTGTGCAGATATTTGTAACTCTTTTTGGAAGATAGAATGCCAAGTGATAGCAGTTGAGTTTAATATTATTTGAGTTTTCTTTTGGAGCCTTCTTTTCTTTCTCCATTTCTGTGTGTACTTTCAGGTGATTTGATAAAGATAATTAGTGAATTGTCATTATTCCATGTTGTTTTGTCTCACCTAAACACCTAGTTGCAGAAAAGTATGTTTGTTTGTAGGTTGTAGTTCATGTCTTAAGGGGTTAATCTCATAAGATAGGCATTTGTTTTCCTCCTTGTTCTAGTTCATTTTTCAGACTTTATTACAAAGTACTTATGCAAGCCTATACAGAAAGGAAGTGTTCTGTGTTCATTCAGATAGTATAGTAATTCTTCTTAGTTACCTGCACTTCAACTTTCATATCATCTTTGGTGTATCACCTGGTTCTCTAGTTTAATTTTCAAGGTCTTAGGTTCTTTTTAGTAACTTCTATCTCTTTTCCCATAAGTTCAGGTTAGTTTTGTGGAGTTATCAGTCATTATCCAATAGGAACCAGCCTAGAATCCAGAGGATTCATTTCTAGTTACGCATTTCCCAAATGCAGAAATTAATCCCATGTTAGGCAAAGTTGTTAAACTTATATAGTTTAACAGGGTGCAAATGTTTAGCCTTAACAATTCCTGCGGATGCTTTTGGAAGGTAAACTCCAGATCAAAGCGCATAACTCTTTGCTAATTGCATGATTTAAAGCGAAGTTTGCAGCCTGGCGGTTCTATGAGTTAAGGGTATCATTACGATGAAGTCTAATATAAATATAGGTCATAGGACACAAAGAAAGGTTGTTGTTGATAGTTAATAGTTGCACAGAGAAAAAGAGAGATCATTTGTGAGGTGTTGCAGGCACAAAGGTGAAGAAAGAAAGAGGGATCAACAACCGGGCAAACCGAAGAAGAAGATCAACAGGTATGATCTAAATTTGACAGACAGTGTCAAAATAAGATCATTACTTATTTAAGGAATGAAAGCATATTGAAATCCCTTTATCAAGGTGAACCTAATTCGTTCTTTGTAAAATCCCCTAACAGGATAACAATTTTGTAGATGTTTAAAGTCCTGTAACTAGGCAACTCCTAACAGAGTTCAAATCTTAACAGATCTTATGTAAAATCCCTTAACCGGGTAGCACTTCAATCAGTGCTTTTTTAAGCTCCTAATAGGGCGCCTTCATTTTGCGATAGTGAAGTTGTGAGCTCTGTCTCACCGTGGTTTTTTTTCCTTCTAACCGAGGGTTTCCACGTATAAATACTTGAGTTGAGCTTTGTGACCTGTTTATGCTTGTGAATGATTGACTATATTCTGTTTTAGATTTAATGATCCGTGTACAATTTTTAAAGAGACAAAAGGATAATATTTATTGATTAACCCCCCCTCTCAATAACCGGTTTAGTATTAACAATTGGTATCAGAGCCAAGTTCTCTATACTGCCAAGCCTGACAGCTTGAGAGAAAGATCATGGGAGTTTACCAGTATCAAAAACAGCTCGAGGAAGCCAATGACATCATTACATCTCTGGAGAACAGATTAAGGTGATCACTCGCAAAGAGAAAGGAACTAGCATTACAGTTAAATGAGAGCAATGAAACCAATGATGAACTATCTCGGCAAAGTGGATCTGATGAAGCTGAGGAGGCAGTGTCTGAACTCATGGACAAGAATCAAATCTCTAATCTTAAAAGAGATCAAGAGGACAATGCCTTGAGGATGACTGAACTAATTGAGAAAAAGAGAAAAGCTAAAGATGAAAGGAACTCAACAGTCAAGTCCTTGACAACCTCTGAGAAAGCAAGAGACCGAGCAGTGGAAGCAGTAGGGCCAAATGAACTTATCATCCTACAACTTCGAGAAGACATGCAGAGTGTCACCCAAGAAAATGCTCATATGCAGAAAGGCTGGCATAACAGAAATTAAGCATGCAATAGACTATCTCTAGAATTGTATCAACTAAGAGAGCAAATGAACGAACTTGAAGAAACAAATGAAATTTTCAAAAGATACCATAAAGACTCGACCAAACTTGATGAACAACTTAAAGCTCAAATAAGGCATAAAGATCAAAGCAGTCTTGGACTCACCGGTGAAGTTACCAATGAAAATGGTGAGCCTTCTAGGGCAAATGTAATCAAGAAGGATAAGAAGAAACCACTAGCACAAAAAGGTAAGAATATCCTTAACACATCTTGTAAGCGTTGTGGGAAACCGGGTCATAAAACTAACTACAGAAATGCACCGGTAAGGACCGATAACAATCATTGCAAGAACTGCAGTAAAGATGGTCACAAGACCAGTGAGTGTTGGTCCAGTCCCATATCTGTGTCCAGTATTAGCAGGGGAAGCTTCAAGGGCTAATGCTATGCGTGCAACAAATTTGGACACAAGGCAGAAGAATGCAGATCCAAGACAATGGCATTTAGATCCCCAAAACTGGTATTCACCAAGAGAAACAAGAATCGGAGTACAGTCAACTGTATGAACCTTGGATCACACAATTGCAACGGCTCTTGAGACAAGTCAACCAACACAAGAAGAATGCACCCAGGAAAAACAACCAAGGTAGTCTATTATCACTGCAACAAAGTTGGACACAAAGTTAAAGAGTGCAGGAGCTGGTTACCTAGCAAGGAGAAGGGATTGGTCAAACATCTCGCATTCAGAACTCTTGATCAAGCCAAAAAGCTCGCATACCGATCTTTAGTTCATCTCGAAACGCTCGTAGAAAAACTCCAGTTCTTCTCAAAATGCTCCACAAAAACCGGATCGGATTATAAAGCACAGACTAGTAATCTGCTATTGATCTTCTACTTTGAGCAGGAACCGATGTCCTACCAGTTGAGTCATCTGCCTCCTGTTGTGTTCTACTAAATCGGTTGGACAAGACCAGTATTATTGTGACCGGTGTAGGTACACTAGTTACCTAGTAAGTCTGATGGTTGTCAACTAAGATAACTACTGGTTCACCGTTGTTGTTCTATCTTGAGGACTGGTGTGTTTGATGTTTGCCAATGATGACAACTAAGCATAATGCCAACATGATAAAGTAAAGTCTTTAATTAAACTCTATAAAATAATAACTTATCATTTTAATTATAATCACTTGACTATATTAAATATCTAGATATTGATATCTATTGCTCCCACAGACATATCTAAAATTAGTAACCCTTCCAACTAGTTGAGTTGATGCTTGAAACTAACTTACTAAAAATAGTAAGTATTGGATAACTCATCCAAAATCACTTTAGAATATGGCAGTGTGCACAACATAACCGTTGAATATTAAATAAACATTCAATACTACCATCTTTCTAGATAAACTGTCTCCCAAAGTTACCTGAATCTAACACATTGCTCTACAGGAACCCATTGGATAGGTTGATTGTCCACCATTGTGAACTAGTTAGAAAGGGGACATTACACTTCATGAGTCTCTCACTGAACAAGACTACCAATCTCCTCTCTATAATCCCAAAAACCATAACTGAAGGAAAATCTACTACATAAGCAGCCAATCTGCCATATTGTTTCAATGGTGCCAAATCCCCAAAGTGCAGCATAGGTTCCTTATCATCGAGTTTCTCAATGAATTTATTAGTAAAATTATCACATGTAATGATAGATCCATGATCCAAGGTGATAAGATCACGATACCACCACTCATTTGCAACTCCATCCAAATGCAAAGTGACAAATTTAATTGCCCCATCCTCAGCCATAGGTCGAAGAGCTAGGTAGTTGTCCAACTTCTATACACATGCTCTAGTTGTGCACTTATCAAAGTGTAAACTTTCCTAATGCCTTTTGTAGGTCCCTCTGAGCTAGTGGTTCTCTATGATTATCTCTTCCACCACTCCTTTTCTTTTGATCCATATACTCATCAAAAGTCAAATTGGGTTTTGGAGCTTGATGAAGGTTTTTATACATTGCACAGACATTCAAGAACTCATCCACTAATAGTAGAGGAGTCCTCTGAGCAATTTGTAATGCCTCTCTTTGTATAAAGGTGGACTGGAAAGGCCAAGGGGTTGTTTGACCCCGTTACTATAGGTTGCCTCTCATTGTTACTCTACTTATTTGTGGAACTATTTTCCCCACTATGTGTTTGGCTACCCTATGAGTTAGTGTTAATTTTTGGTATGCTCTATCCAATCTTAAACAAGAGTTGTGACATCATGTCCACTATTGTATCAAATTTCCCCTAATCCTTGAGCTGGAAAAACAAAACATGTTCTATGCTTATCTCTATTCACATTATCCTATGTAGTGTTCTCACAATTTCAAGGAGGGTCGTGATGTATTCCAAGGGTAACTGATATAGCCCCCAATTATGAATAGAATACTTGGAAATTGATTAGCACCCAACTGGGCGCTAAAATGGGACAAGGGTAATTAACTTGGTGACTTTACAAACCTTCAAACAACTCCAAGTTTGCTCCATGTTATTCCAATATCAATCAACAATGATAGGTGTCTGGAATAGATCATTTCAGACCTCCATAAGATGCAAATTTTTAAACCATGCAAAAACCATGTGTCAAGGGAAGATGTACGACCCTCTAGGAAGGGCAATTTGCCTCAATAAATCAGCACTTCGCCACAAGTTTCAAATGAGTAGTCAAATAAATGGTGCTCACCTATAAGGAAGCCAATAAATAAGTATTGTTATGAGGTTTTCACATCATCACCCCATTGCAAATAGGGACCCCTCTTTTGCTTCCCATTGGTAGGTTTAGGTAATAGAGTAGGTTGGCAACAATTCGGGAGCCTCTCAAAAATCCAAATTTTGAAAAAATGAGAAGGGCAAAAATTGGCTAAGTATAAAAGCTAGGGGTTCAGAGTCAAATGTTGGGTTCGAGCTTGTCAATAACATTAAAAAGAGAGCAAGGCTTTTTTTTAAATCATTTGGTTAGATAGGAAGGTTGTTCCACCTTGCCAGATAAGAAGGTGAAATCCACCACCTTAAGTAGACACCTACCAGATAAAGTAGAATCCACTTCCTTAAGTGGCAACCTTCAAATGTCAAAACCAATGTATAATTTGGCCTTTTGAAATTCTCCAAGATAAATTACAATAAGGCAAAACCAAGGTTAAAATGTTACTTCTCTAAGTTTTCCAGATAAAATGGTGGAATCCACTTCCTTAAGTGGCAGCTTGACAAAAAAAAGATGGAATCCTGATGTAGAACAGGCGTAGAAATGATCTCAATGTCTTAAACAACCAATTGGAAGAACCTTAGACTCATTCTACAAAGTACTTCCTTCATAGATAACCACTATTTCTTGTAGCCCTACAAATGGACCTTATTCTCCATAACTTATGAAGTAGACCAAATAACCCAAATGTAAAAATAGTTTGAGATCTTTGGCCCTTAAAACACATATCTAAAAATGAGGTAGGGTTACTTTGCAATGAATGGGTCAAATTTTAACTGTACTTGTTTGAATTAGGCCTAATTTTACAATTAGGCTTATGGCAACTTGAGATTTTATCTCCAAATGGTTCCAAAAGTGTATTTAAGCAATGTCCTAACTTAGACAGGATCAATACACTACCTTCAACATCCCACAACAATAACAAACCACCCTTGTTTGGTACAATGTAAATTTGGACTTTTCATCAATGGTTTTCAGCCTGATACATGAGGATATCAAACCTAGGGAATCAGTTTTACACATGCAAACCTCCTCCCCTATTCCTGCAACTTTGGCATATTGAATAGCATATTATTACTAACCATTTTGTGACAGTCCCAACCAGTGCTAAGAGGGGAGGGGTGAATCAGCACCTATAAAACCTTAAAACAAATATGTAGTATACTACAATTGTAAGCAAAACAGATTATAGCATAAGAATAGCAGCAAGCAATCAACCACAAAGTAACACGAGATTTATCACCTACAAACCCAAATCGGGTGAAAACCAATGTGAGGAAACCTCACAAATTATGCACTCTTCTTAAGTGTGCCCTGTTAGGACCCTTCCCTATTAAAGGATTACAACGCACTGTTAGATGCAACCCGGTTAAGGGATGTGATACAATAAGGCTTGTTAGTGCTTGCCTAGTTACAGGACTTAGAACACCTGAATAGATGTCACCCGGTTAAGAGATTTAGTACAAGGGACATGTTAATGTCCACCCAAAATATTGGGATTTAGCTATTGTAATTGTTAGAGAACAATAGAAAGATTGACTTTTAAGAAATGGCTTTACATAGCTTAATAAGATATCTGTTATACTCAAGTAAGAAACATCGCCGATCACTGTTGGTATGTTCTCCTTTCCTGTTGTGCTTCTTTGCACACTCTTCTCTCTTCTCTTTTCTCTTCACCTCAACTTCTTCAACGTACAAGTTCACTCTTTACTTTGGCAGAATGAGGGAAAACTATATTCTTGACAGGCAGAGGAATATATAGTCATTGCCCTAATTGCTTTTCTCATGCATGACCTGTTTATAGGTCCCTTTAGATTCATCAACCAGTGGAGTAATAGTTCACTGAGGAAAACATCCGATGCATGCTATGCTTTATCTACTTTAACGAAAGAAAACAATAGATGCGTATCAAAAAGCTTTCCTTCGTACGAGATAACTCCATGTTTTAAAGCCATAAACTCCGGCATTAAAACCTTCAATCACGCCTTGTACCGATTGTCTTGGTAACTCAAAGTCGACCAGATTTAGTGTAGTAAATTCTGGTCAAGGAGTTAGATAACAGACAGTTGACTATGACTTCCCCAATTCATCTTATCATGATGAAGTCTTTACTCGCTTAAGTTCTGCACAGGTAAGAGCCTTGACCTGTCACCTTTCCTTCCTCTGTCTACACCGATTGCATCCTTTCCTCAGTCTCTGTTACCGATTACCGGTTGGATTTCCCTTAGTGACCGGTTGCGTCTGATGAACATAAATAATCTCTTATTCATTGCACGGTGTCACCGGTTGTCAAACCAGTCTCTCTACACACAGAATGTTGTCAACTAACTGATGACTGTTTCGATTCACAGATCCAACACTGGTGTCCTTAGATTGAGATGTCAGCACCTCTTTCCTCTTTTCTTTTTTGCCAATCAATGACAATACTTAATTGTCATGTATCAGTAGCAAGTTTACCGGTTACCATCCCTTAATGCCAACAATCTCCCCCTTTGGCATTGATGGCAAAACCTTAATAAGAAAACATGTCACCTTCCTTATTTACTAGTCTTCTACCGGTCATATTCTCCCCCTTTTGATAATAATGCCAAAGGCTAGTCAGAAAGACTACCTTAAAGAAATATGCTCCCCCTTCGAGCAGCAGTCCTATTCATCAATCCAGGTAAGATGAGGTGTAATCCTCCGTTCAAGCATAATAAATTGATGAACACCTTTGCAAGTTTACTTGTGATTAGGAAGGGGTATCACCTCTAATTTACCTTTAAGATACTCAAAAGTACTCTTTGGTAATGGCTTTGTGAAGATGTCAGCAATCCGTTCTTTTGTGGGAACATACTCCAATCTCACTTCTTTATTTTGTACAATCTCTCTCAAGTAGTGATACTTGATGGCAATGTGCTTTGTTTTGGAGTGCATGACAAGGTTCTTGGATATGTTTATTGCACTTGTACTGTCACAGCAAATTGCAATCGGTTCAGGTATCTGTTCTTGGATTCCTTCGAGTAGTTGTTTGATCCAGATTACCTGTGTGCAATTGATTGTTGCAGCAACATATTCAACGTCCGCTGTAGACTGTGAAATGCAATTTTCTTTCTTTGTCCATGACACAATCCTTTCACCAAGAAAGAATGCACCACCACTTGTGCTCTTTCTATCATCAATATTACTAGCCCAATCTGCATCAGTGTAAACCTTTACTTGGAAGCCTCACTTGTGAGGAAACCACAAACCATACTCCTTAGTCCCCTTTAGGTATCTGAAAATTCTCTTCACTGCTATTAGATGTGTCTCTTTAGGATTTGCAGAGAATCTTGCTACGATGCCTACTGCATGTGCAATGTCCAGTCTACAGTGTACTGCATACTGAAATTTGCCTATCATAGACCGATACAGTGTTTCATTTACTTCTTTTGCATCATCTTCCTTTGATAACTTGTGGTTAGTTATCATCGGTGTAACAACCGGTTTGGATTCTTCAAGTCCAAAAGTTTTAAGAATTTCTTTTACATACTTAGTCTGAGAAATAAAGATACCTTACTTTAGCTAATGGACCTGTAGTCCAATGAATAATTTTATGGCTCCTATCATAGACATTTCAAATTCTTTCTTCATTTCTTCAGCAAAAGCTTTGCTCATCCTGTTATCTCCTCCAAAGATGATGTCATCTAGAAATATTTCAGCAATTAGGTCCCATCTTTTCCAGTCTTGAGATACATGTTGTTGTTGTCCCTAGTTCTTGTGAATCCTATTGTCAAGAAGTATGAGTGCAACCTCTCATACCATGCCCTTGGAGCTTGCTTCAGCCCATAAAGAGCCTTTTTGAGTTTACAGACCATACCACCCTTTTGTGTTGATGTGAAGCCTTTCGGTTGTTCATTGTAAACTTCCTCCTCCAGTATTCCATTCAGGAATGCAAACTTTACATCCATCTGGTACACTTTGAACTTCTTGTGAGCAGAATAAGCAAGAAGGATTCTTACTCCTTCCAATCTAGCTACAGGTGCAAAGGTTTCCCCATAATTCAGTCCAGCCTCCTGAGCATATCCTTTGCAGACCAGTCTTGCTTTATTCCTTATTACTTTTCCTTCTTCATTTAGCTTGTTCCTATAGACCTACTTTGTCCCAATGACATTCTTGTCCTGTGGTCTGTGCACAAGCATCCATGTGTCATTCTTTTCTATTTGCTCAATCTCTTCCTCCATGGCCTTGACCCAATTTTCATCATCTAGAGCTTCCCTGGTGGTTTTGGGCTCTATAAAGGAAAATAAAGAGACATTTTCTCTAGCCTTTTTCCTGGTCAAAACATTTGCATGTTTGTCGCCAATTATATTATCAGTTGAGTGATATGTGACATTCCTTGGGAGAACCGATCAATTCTTCCAGTTGAGCAATTTCTTGAGCATGGTCATGAACAAGTTCTTGTTCATCATCTTGAGTTGGTCTATCAGCTGCAGGTACAACATCCTGCTCTAGAGGTCTGTTCTCATGTTCTTCTCTTCAATCTTCACTTGTCATCTCATTGAACTCAAAAAGATTTCCATCATTGTGACCCTGCAGACCGTCAATTTCATTATGACCGATCTTTTTTGATTCTGAATATTCATCAACCTTTACATTGATGCTTTCAATTATTTTTCCTTTCTTTTTATTACACACCGGTAGGCTTTACTCTTGGTAGAATAACCCAGAAATATACCTTCATCGCTTTTGGGCTCAAACTTCCGAAAGTACATGTCTCTCTTAATGTAGCAATTGCTACCAAAGATTCTGAAATATCCTACACTAGGAGAATGATCGAACCATAGTTCACAGGGAGTCTTACCGGTTCCTTTCTTGACTTGAACTCAGTTTAGTGCGTAGACAACAATGCTAATAGCTTCTCTCCAAACGTGATGGGGGAGATCCTTCTGAATCATTAGGGTTCTCACACAGTCAATCAGCGTCCTATTTCTTCTTTCTGCTACTCCATTTTGCTGAGGATTTCTTGGTGCAGATAACTGCCTTTTTATTCCCTATTCCTCACAATAGTGAGTGAACTCTTGAGAAGTGTATTCACCTCCTTTGTCTGATCTCAGACACTTAAGGCATTTACCGGTCTCTTTCACTCGAGCCTTGTAGATATTAAACATGTGAAACGCCTCTAATTTCTCTCTGAGAAAGAGTGTCCACATCATTCTTGAGAAATCATCTACAAAAACCATGAAGTACCAGTCTCCGTAGTAGCTCTTTGTTCTCATAGGTCCACACAAATGTGTGCACAAGATCCAGAACATTTTCAGCAAAAAAGGATTTATTACTGAAACTTGTTCCTGTAAGTTTTCCTAACTGACAATCCTTACAAATACCTTTGACAGGTTTTGTGATCTTAGGGAGTCCTCTTACTGATTTCTTCTTGCTCACCTTGACAATACTGTTAAAATTTATGTGGCAGAGCCTCTTATGCCACAACCAACTATTGTCTTCTTTGGTTACAAGACAGATCTTGCTCGTTTCTCCTTTGACTAATGCTATGAGGCAGGCTCCTTCCATGTAATCCAGATAGAACAGGTTTCCTTTACTCTGTCTACCGGTAGCAACATGAGCTCCTCATTGGTTCTTGACAACACAAGAACCCTTCCCGAATTCCTTGTTGTTTAATTGATTAACGCACATTAAGTTGTACTTGAGTCCTTCTACCCAGTACACATCTTCACATACAGCATCATTGTTGAGTGCAATAGAACCTTTTCCTTTGATAGCACAGGGGGCATTGTTACCAAAGGTTACCGATCCACCATCATTGAGCTTTAAGCTGATGAACTTGATCTTATCACCAGTCATGTGGTGAGTGCATCCGCTGTCAATGATCTAGTCATCATGTTGATGAGATCTTGATATAAGTGCCATTTCACTTATCACCAGGCTTTCTTTTGTTATTGCAACAAATGCAATTTCTGGATCTTCAGACTCTTCAGATTGATTATCAGTGACTCCTTCTGCAAGGTAGCACTCCTTTTCTTTATTCTCGAATCAATTGCTCTTGTCTATGTTATCATTGTTTGGACATCTTGCAACAATATGTCCTATCTTAGTACGAGAGAAACATTTTAGTGGAAGCTTTCCTTTGTATTTCCCTTTTCCTCTAAAGAAATCTCCTAGGAATGAGTGCTTCAAACTCATCTTGCTCCATTTCTTCTGAGAGAAGATTCTCAACAAGACTTCCAATCTTACTGATAGAGCTTTTACCGGTTTCTCTTCCTTTCTTGGTGGAAGAGGCATTCGCAGAGGACTTAAAAGAAGCTTCCTGCATGGGTAAGCTATTGTCAAAATTTCTCAATTCAAATGCAGTAACTTACCAATTAGGGAGTCTAGAGTGACTTGATCCGTGGTCACTGATCTGAGCTCTTGAATGGCTGAGATCTTGATAGCATACTAAGGCCTGAGCGTTCTCAATATTTTGCTTACCACCTCCTCTTCACTTAGTTTGCCTCTAGCGCTTTTAATGGAGTTAATCACTTCTTTGATTTTGTTGTTGTATTGCTCAATGTCTTCTCCTTCATTCATCCTCATGCCATCATACTTTCCTCTGAGGCTCTCAACCTTAGCTCTTTGTACATTTTGGTCACCACCATATACTAGTTGCAGTTTGGCCCACATCTTGTGAGCAGTATCCAGATTTTCAATCTCAACATAGACGAAGTCTGGTAGCATATTGGCTACCATATCCATGGCAGCTGTGTGTTCTGTCTTGATCTTTAATTCATCAAGAGTTAGCGTACCACTGGGTTCAGTGTAATTAGTGGCTACATGAGTCCAATATTGATCTCTAGTGGTCTTCATGTACAGCTTCATTCTGCTGTACCACAAAGTAAAGTTTTCCTTTGAGAACTTTGGTCCTTCCTTTCTCATCAACTTGACTTTTTCTTTTTGCGGTTAAGCAGTAAAGAAAAGAAACTAACGCTCTGATACCAATTGACAGTCGCAACCGGTGCTGACAAGGGAGGGGTGAATCAACACGTATAAAACTTTAAAACAAATCTGATGTAGTATACTACAACTATAAGCAAAATAGATTCTAGCATAAGAATAACAGCAAGCAATCAACCACAAAGCAACACCAAATTTATCACCTGGAAACCCAAATCAAGTGAAAATCACGGTGTGAGAAAACCTCACAAATTTTGCATTCTTCTCAAGTGCGCCCTGTTAGGAGCCTTCCCTATTAAAGGATTACAACGCACTATTAGATGCAACCCAGTTAAGGGATATGATACAATAAGGCCTGTTAGTACCTGCCTGGTTAGAGAACTTAGAACACCTGAATAGATTTCACCCGATTAAGGGATTTAGTACAAGAGACCTATTAATGTCCACCCAAAATACTGGGATTTAGCTATTGTAATTGTTAGAAAACAATAAAAGGATTGACCTTTTAGAAATGACTTTGCATATCCTGATAAGATCTCTATTATACTCAACTGAGAAACATCACCTCAGCTTCTTCAGCGTATAGGTTCACTCTTTACTTTGGCAGAATGAGGGCAAACTATATTCTTGACAGGCAGAGGAATATATAGTCATTGCCCTAATTTATTTTCTCATGCATGACCTGTTTACAAATCCCCTTCGAATTCATCACCCAGTGGAGTATTAGTTCACTAAGGAAAATATCTAATGCATGCTATGCTTTATCTGCTTTAACGAAACAAAACAATAGATGCATGTCAAAAAGCTTTCCTTCGCAGGAGATAACAACGCATTAAAACTTTCAATCGCACCTTGTACCGATTGTCTTGGTAACTCAAAGTCTACTGAATTTAGTGCAGTAAATCTCGATTAAGGAGTTAGATAACAGACAGTTGACTATGACTTCCCCGGTTCATCTTATCATGACGAAGTCTTTACTCACTTAAGTTGTGCACAGATAAGAGCCTTGACCTGTCACCTTTCCTTCCTCTGTTTATACCGATTGCATCCTTTCCTTGGTCTCTGTTACCAGTTACCGGTCGCTATTCCCTTGGTGACCGGTTGCGTCTGATGAACAAAAATAATCTCTTGTTTATTGCACGGTGTCACCGGTTGTCAAACCAGTCTCTCTACACACAGAATGTTGTCAGCTAACTGATGACAGTTTCGATTCACAAATCCAACACTGATGTCCTTAGATTGAGATGTCAGCACCTCTTTCCTCTTTTCTCTTTTGCTAATCAATGACAATACTTAATTGCCATGTTCCAGTAGCAAGCTTACTGGTTACCATCCCTTAATGCCAACATTTTGTTGAAATTTGAACCAGAATATTAATTTACACAATAAAAATTGCAAAGCAAAACAAGAGAACACAGAGCAAATATCCTGGGAAAACCCTTTGCCTAAAGGTGAAAAACCCAAACCACCAAAATATGAATCCTTTATTCAGAGTCTCAAAACTGATTACAAAGATCCTGTTCTTCATCACTCATAGATTTCAGTTTGAAAAAATGCACATAGATTCATGATACTCAAAAATGAAACAGTACTCTCAAATCTCAATAGAACATATATAATGCAGCTCATATGACGAGCGTTACATAAAAGGAATACAAAATGTCTCTTTTTGATAAGAAGAAAACATCAATAGAAAATATGCAATATCACAATATTATACTACTGAGACATATATCGTGCTGAAGAAACATAATATCAATGATACCAAGCAGTCCCGATAATATATTGATTGGCAACAACAAGCAAAAATAAGATGTGAATCTTTGTATCTTTTCACACTGAGCAGCAGCAACACACAACGATAATCAACAGCGAAACACAATAATCACAATGAAGAATGCCATGAACTTCCCATATGCCGAGAGCATTGAAACGAAAAGAAGCCAATAGCGTGATGCTTCACTTTACTTGGCTTACCGCCAAGTAAAGTGAAGTGCCACCGCACAAATACAAGCGTTACTTCCATTAAGGATCCGGAGGTGCCCATAAGAAAAATGGCTCTCATAAATAAGATAGAAGTCGTTGTCGGTGATTAAACAACTACTTAATCACCGACGATGATGACTTAGCAGCTTACACATAAATTCCATGTCATCAAAAGATACCAATGAACACCGAAATAGATAAGGTGTCGTGGCAAGCATCAGCAAGGTAAGCCAAGACAAAATACATCTGCACAAACATGAAGAGGAGGAATATAAAATACTGACAAGAGCAGTAGAACCAAAAATGCTCATGAAGTTTCTGTTGCAGCTACATACTTCAACACTCCCTCTTAGCAAGAGAGAGATCTTCAATATGTCTCCTCATGACAAGAACACATAGCTTGAAGTATAAATTAGGATCAACTTCATTCTTTTGGAAACCCAAGCTCAAATGATAGTGATCAATTCTCTCGTACCAAGCACAAGGAACTTGCTTGAGCATACAATGCCTTTTTCAGCCTACATAGATGAGACTCCCTGTCATGAATTAAAAATCCTTTTGGCTGCTCTATGTAAACTTCCTCTTCAATTACCCCATTTAAGAAGGTTGTTTTCACATCCATTTGATGAAGTTTTCAGCCCTTCACAGTTGCAATAGCTATAATGGTTCTAATAGACGTGTAGCGAGCTACTGGAGCAAAGGTTTCTTCATAGTCTATGCCCTTCCTTTTGAGAAAAACCTCTAGCTACAAATCTGGCTTTATGCTTTTCTATACTTCCATCAGCTGCATGTTTAATTTTAAATAACCATTTAGATGAAACAACTGATTTACCTTTTGGTCTTGGAACAATGTCCCATACATCATTTTTAATGATTGACTGATATTCCTTCATCGTGGCATCTTTCCATACTTGATGAATTGAAGCTTCTTCAACACTAGAAGGCTCAGAAGCAAAAATGTGACTCATCAATGCTACATAACCTGCATACTTGTGAGGTCTTTTACTCTCTCTAAAGGTACCACCAGGAGTTGCATAATTTTCAGCTTCTTCCATAATGCTAACGATCGTTTCTTATTACCTGAACTATTACTGGGACCTGCTAAAGTGTTTATAGAATCCATTGGATCAATTGGGTCAGCAGGATCATCTAAATCTGTATTCTCCCTCTGAATTTCAGAAGGTGGATTCAGATCAGCCATATCTAAATCTTGAGGAACCTCAAAATCACCTCTATCGGATTCCAAGATAAAATCACTAAACTTCCTACATGTTGCATCTTCATCAAAAGTGACATCCCTGCTGATTTCAATTTGTCTTTGTCCTGAAATATATATTTTGTATGGCTTTGAAGAATCACTATATCCAACAAAACTGCCTTTTCTTCCAGATGGTTCTAGCTTTGATCTTTTCTCCTTTGGAACATGAGAATAAGAAGGGCATCTAAAAATTCTAAAGTAACTAATATCAAGTTTGATAACTATAAAATTTCTTCAGGAGTCTTCTTATCTAGAATTTGGTGAGGTCTTCTATTTTGAATGTGAACTGTTGTCATGCAAGCCTCTGCCCATAGAAAGGTTTGAAGGCCCTGATCATGAATCATAGCCTTCACTGTCTCAACAATTGTCATGTTCTTTCTTTCAGCTACACCATTTTGTTGGGAATTGTAAGGGACACAGAACTCCCACTTAATCTCAGCTTCAACACAAAAAGGTGTGAAAGATACCAGACACATTCTCCTCCATTATCGGACCTTAGAGTCTTAATTTTCTTGTTAGATAAATTTTCAACCAAAGCTTTAAATTCTTTAAAACGGGACAGCACCTCATCAGATTCTTTAGACTTGAGAAAGTAAATCCAACACTTACGACAATAATCATCTATGAAGGTATCATAATACCAAAAACCACTAACAAATGCAACTACATAGGACCACATAAATATGAATTAATTAATTCTATGATATCTTTTGCTCTACTTTCACTAGAATGAAGAGTGCTCTTAATGTTCCTATGCAGAGTGCATCCCTTTTAAACTCCTTCATGGTTTTGGTTCAGCTTAGGAAGACCAACAACAACTTTCTCCATAGAAGATAAAGTTCTCAAATTTAGATGTCCAAACCTCATGTGCCAAAGTTAACTTGAGCTTGGAGTATCATGAGTCAAAGCTTGAATGGGACAGGCTAAACGTTTGTAGAGGCTGTCATGATGTACTCCAATTTCACAAGTTGACTGAATGTTGTTCTTCCATGAAAGAACAATTAGAGGAACCATCCAATTTGTCCTTTACTTTCAGACCATTCACCATTGCCACTAGCTGAGAATAAACAATTCAATGAGGAATAACCAAAGGCTGATACAAAAGCAATCATGGTTCTGGATCAAATTCTTAGACCCGCTCTGATACCATGTTGAAATTTAAACCAAAATATTAATCTGCACAATAAAATTTGAAAAGAAAAACAATAGAACACAAAGCAAATATACTAGGAAAACCCTCCGCCTTGGGGTGAAATCCCAAGCCCACCAAAATATGAATCCTTTATTCAAAGTCTCAAAACTGATTACAAAGATCCTGTTCTTGATCAAACATAGATTTCAGCTTGAAAAAATCCAACTGAGTATCTTTCCATAAATTCATGATACTAAAAGATGAATAACATGAGAAACCCTAACCCTAGAAGTCATGCAAGGAGAAATGAAAATGCAAGTAACAGTCAAAGAGGATCTGTAGTAATTCAAAAGAAGTGAAGTTTGTTAAAGCCACAAATCAAGAAGACATATTCTGCACTGAAGGAAATCAGAAAGGTGAAGTATCAAATGGTAAGAGTGAATCTCTACCTAACCCATCTCAAAGTACTTAATTCATGAAAATACAGTAGAATAGGAACTTAGGATAGTATAGAAGTTAGTATAGGATGAATTGAGTCTTGCGCAGTTAATGCAAGGTAGTATATGATGTATTGATGCTATGGTTAAGAGTGCATAGGATAATATTGTGTTATGCAAGATCGCAAGAAGTTTTAAGTTTTGCAGGTAAGTAGAAACAACTTTTTGGAAAGAAGCGGTTAAGGAATTGAATGCGATGTCAGATTTTTTCGAGATTGAAAGGTTAAAAGGTTATGATCAGTATTATTTGATCATTAAGGTGAATACTAGTGCTAAGGAGATCAAAGAGCAGTGATTGAAAGCAGTTTTCAAGGATTTGGTGAAGGATTTTCATGTCGAATCTACGCAAGCCCTAAATTGCAGAATCGAGGTATTTTACTAAGCAGATCTCTAAATCAGTTAAAGAATTTGCAGAAGTCGTGGATATTTCATTGATTCATAATGTAAGAGATAAGAATAGACCTAAGATCAAAAGGGAACCAATAGAACCCTTGGAGGAAGACCCTAAATTAGCTTTATCATCCATACCAGACACACTTAGAGAACGTTAGGAGTTATTTGGGATGCAAACTTGAAACCCTCAATGATAGTAACTTTACCAAAGAATATGAAAAGCTTTACAATCAAGATATGTCATTGAAAGTAGGGTTTGAACACTTGAAAGATAATGAAATCATAAAGTATTCCTTACAGTATGAGTTTGATGATGAAGAATGTACTAAGATAATTATGAGCAAAATTCACAATGGAAAGTTTTGGTTAGATGACAAAGTAATAGATATCACAGCTGACCTAATTCATGAACTGGTTTATCTAAAACTGGAGTCATACCATTGAATGAGAAGAACATGAGAAAAACAGTATTAGACAACACAAAATCATCTTACAATGGCAGAGGTATAGTGATATGCAAGATACATCAGGATGATGTTAGGTATTTGTGCAAGATCCTTACAGCTAAGTTTTGTGCAAACTCAAGAGAAGATGACATGGTGGTAGGAATGATACATGTAGCTTAATAAATGTGTGTTGACAAAGTTCAAGTTGACATGTGAAATTTTGAGAATTCAGTTGTTTCAGAACTTGGAAAAGATAAAGAAGACTAAGAACTCTCAGTTTAGATTCTCATCATTGATCACTTATATGTTTTTCCATTTGTTAAGAAGATTCCCTTACACTATTGGTGATGATTGGAATGATGGTAAAACCACAATGGAAAGGATTAACAAAGTATACATGAGACATCTTATTGACAAAGTCAATGAGAGTGCAGTATTGGTAATTATAACATTGCAGAATTTAATGAAAAGCAGCTCAAGGATTCCACAGTCTTTAGTTGACAAATATAAGAATGAGATATGTTTCATGGTTGATACCGACTTTACATTCATTGAAGTAGTAGAACCTAGAATAGAATTCATAGACCCTCTTGGCTATGGAATTTCTGAAACTGAAGCTGAAGAGTATGTGAATAGGTTGCTTAAAAGCAAATTGGACATACATAGCAACAGATTTGGGACTTTCGAGGAGAACTTCAACTCCGCAAAGTCTATCTTAGAAGAAAAATAGTTTAAGAACAGAGTGGAAAGTACAATAAAGAAGATTTTGAAGGACACAAGGATGACAAAACAAGAATTTCTAATTGCTAAGCAGACAACAACCATCAGAGACATAGGACAAAAGGAAATTTTGTCTGTTCCACCCCTATCATTAGTTGCAGAACAGCCAGCAAACATTCAGATTAAGGTAAAAGTGGAGGAAGTTGAGAAAGATCGAGAAGTTAGAAAACCACAAGATCATCCTCATCTACACCTGGTAAAAGAGTGAAAGAAATTGACACTGGACCAGGCAAAAGGCAAAAAACATTAGTACCACTAGTACAGAGGAAGATAGCAGAAATAAAAGATGATGAAGAAACCCCAGTGAAAAATAAATCATGGAAACCTAAGATTGAAAAAGTGAATGAACAAATCATACAAGATGGAGACTTCTCTAAGATGAACAAGTATTATGACCTTTACAACTATTCAAAAAGACTAAATCTTGAAAATGCAGTTGTGAGACACATGATGCTTTCTAATAAGAAGTTTGACACAATTCAGGGCAAGATACCTGATGATTTGTATGAGAAATTAGTAAACAGAAAGAAAAGAGCAACAAAAGAAGACAATAAAATCAAAGAAAATCTTGTAAGAAAATTATGTGATGTTAAAGATGAAGAACATTTCAAGGAGATCATGAAAGAACTGAACACCCATCTGAGAACAAAGAAAAGAACCATTCAGATTATGGGAGGAAATTATGAAGAGATCAACAGAGAAATAGAGCAAGCAAAAGTCAAAGTAATGACATCTAGTGTTGAAAGACACTCTAGTGCAGCAGGACAAACAAAGCAAGCTAAGGAAGCTGAACATCAAAAAATTCCCTCTCCACTAGCTATAATCATTGAAGATGAGTCAATGCATGTGGAAGGAACTAAGATCACTTTAGACAGTGATGATAACCCTTTCAAGAATCTTGAAAACATTGTTGACAATTTGGCTTTTGAAGAGCAGGACAGTGCTAGAGAAGAAGAGAAGAGAGATACAAGGATTGAAGAAGAAAAGAAAACCAAGAAACAAGTAGACGCTCCCAGTCAAGAAGAAATCAGTCTTACATTTGAGAATGAAAAGAAATCACAGATTGGATCTATATTTGAAAGCTTTGGAAAATAAGTTGATGATGATGATCAGATGGATTTGATCACATCTCTGAACAAACTAATTGGGAAGAATAAGAAGGTGAAAAGCCTTGAAGGATCACTGAAGGAAATAACAGAGAAGTTACAAAGTATTATGACTACACAGATAGCAGAGGCAGACCCACTTGAAAGTGCTAAGAAAGTTATGAATGTATTTGATGATGAGTTTACTAACTTATCAGACATAGCTAAAGTGAAGGCACAAGTAGCCTATGAGGCCAAATTACTTCTAGACATAAGTCAAAATATCAGGAATGAAATTAATAGCCTCGATATCTGTATAAATGACTTGAGAAGGAACTTGGACAGAGGCAAAACTTTGTACATTCAATGTACAAAATCTGAGAATCTTTTATCAGAAGAAATTCAGAAGATTAAGGCTAAAGAAGTAGAGATTCAGACAGAGGTAAATCTTCTAGCCAGCCCCAATGTGAAGATATTGGACATTGAGAAGAGAATCAACAAGATTAACGATGAAATAAGGATTCTATATGATGACAAGGATAGGAAACTGAAAAGATTCGCTCTTCTAAGAAAGCACATTTCCATTAAGTTAAGCATTGTTGAAGGACAATTGGAAGAATGTCTTTCATCAAAGACATCTTTTCAAAAGTTTAGTTTTGCAAACCTTCAAGCCTATGAAATAGCATCTTATGGATTGTGTGCGCTACTTAGTGTTGCAAACTCCATTAAGAAGGCACGGGAGGAGATAGAGAGCATCAAAATAAATTTTGTAGATTGTGTTGCAAGCCTACTAGCTCTGCAATATTGAATCAAGGTATACACATTTTTGTTTGAACACAGTTTTGCCACCCTTTTTTTTTGTCATTGTTATCAAAGGGGGAGAGATATATAGCAGAAAATTGACATATATGATAAGGATATATATTCTTAGGGGGAGTACAGGATATAGATAAGATATATGGAGTTATAAGGGCAGTAAATATATACTTTTTGTTATGGCCACAATTTTGAGTTTTTGAAGTGTTATGACTTAGCCAATTTTCTCATATGTTTCCACCAATGACAAAGGGGGAGATTGTTGGCAATTTGGCTGAGTTAGATACTTAGATGTTGTCATTATGGAAACATATGATCTACATGAAGATCACATATGTCAGAGAGCAAGTATGACAGAGCGCAAAGCAAAATTGTCTAAGTGTGAGACAGTGTTTTTCCAGTGTACCCGAAGATAGTTTTGATTAGAGATGACGATTGGAGTAAGTTCAGTGCTTGCGCACTTAAACATAGATACTATGATGACTATAGAAGACTCACCTGAGAGCGCAAGTCAGTACGGCATGTACGGAAGAAGTTATGGCAGTTTTACCAGAGATAGTGTCAAGCCGACAGGACAGTATATGAAGATAGAATTGGTAAAGAGTTAACAGATTATTTTGTTTATCAAAATAATGTCTTAACAATATAAAGGGACAAAATCATAGATGTTAACCCTTGGGTAAATATGTATTTTGTATATTGCTTTCGTCAAGCTGACTGTAAGAGTTATTAATCTTAATAACTTGTATAAATATAAGGCATATGTAAATGCGAAGATAAAGCAATTGTAATGATATAGATGGTATAGCGAACATATAGGCGAAGAGATATTGATGCGAAGTTGTGAAAGCAAAGTAAGCAGTATAAGGTTATGTACCTTGTCCTATTTTGTAATTAGTAATCATTCTAGATTACTTGTTTAGGCAGTGGGCTCATCTAGTAATCATATTTTGCACTACCAACTCTTAGCAAGGTTGAGGCTTCTAACAAGGCCTAAAGTCCCTTAATCAAGATAGAGACACTATATGCATGTAATAGGCTCCTAACAGGGTCAACATCCTTAACAAGATACTTTTGACTAGTGAATCTTTGTGGGTACCATCCCCACCGGGGTTTTCCCTTGGCCAGGGTTTCCTCGAAAACAAATAATGTGTTATGAGTTCATTTGCTTTACTGTTATGCATATTCTTCAATTTACTATGTTATGCATGTATCAAGTTAATCTGTTATATCCATAATTGGGCAAAAGTAAAAGTTTGTAGAATACTAATTCACCCCCCTCTCAGTATTCCCTATTTCTAACTTCCACCACTACTAGTTTTAAAGGTAACATCGCTAAATGTGGCTTTCTAAATAAGAGTCTGCATTTTTCAAATTTTTTGATGTAGAAGTAGGCATCCTTGAATATTCCAAGATCCAGCAGTATGATATGACAAACAAACTAACTTGGTTTTATTTTCAGATCATAATACGATCTTGGATCTTGGCTACCCATGTTTCTCTTTTGTTCATCCCTACTTCATGTTGTGTCAGAATGCTCTTGAGTGCTATTTCAGGTACATATAAAATTGAATGTGAGTGGATAATATAGTATCTAAATGCACTACCACTCTAACTATAGAGAAATCCTATTTTTCTACAGGTGAATACTTGAGTTCGTGTCTCTTCAATGGAGTACTCATGAATGCAATTGGTGCTTCCTCTCCTTTTTTATTCTTTTGAGTCAAGATACCAGAGAGAGTATGTTTAGAGGCATAACAATAAATAATAAAATATTTTCAAAAATATGGACTATTTAAGGTTGGAGCTTGAGCTATAGTAGATTTAATATCATTAAAATCTTTCTGCACCTCTTCATTCCATTTAAAAGGTTGTTTCTCACTCATCATGTCTATGATATGATTTGTTATTTCCAAGAACTCTGGGATGAAGGCTCTCAGGAAATTTATCTGACCAATAAAAGATTTTTCTCCACTTCTACTGGAGGGTAAGGTGAGTTGTTGAATGGATTTCACTATGTCTAGATCTATCCTGATTCATTTCTTTGAGACAATGTTGCCTAAGATTTCTCCTTCTAAAACAAAGAAAACTCATTTCTTCAAGTTCAATGATATGCCATGTTCCCGAAACCTATACAACACTACCTTCAAGTCCCTCAAATGGTGTTTCCTTCTCTTGGAGAAAACTGTTAGGTCATCTAGATAGACCACAATAATTTTACTTGTTAAGTCTCTAAAAGAGGAGTTCATGGCCCTTTGGAAAATGGCTCCTGCATTGATTAACCCAAATGGCATTATGTTAAAGGAAAAGGTACCCCATGGTGTTATAAAAGAAGTTTTGAGTTGGTCTTCCTTTGCCACACTTACTTGATTGTACTCAGAGAATCCGTCTAAAATAGACATCATCTCAGACCCAGCTACCTTCTGAAGTACATGTTCCATCACAAGCAAAGCATAATTGTCTTTCAGACTAGCCTGATTCAAATTTTAAAAATCAACGCAAATCCTTATCTCTCCATTCTTTTTCCTTACTGGTACTATATTCTCTATCCATGAGGAATGACAAATAGGATATATAATCCTTTATTTTAACATCTTCTCGACCTCCTTGAGTATGGATTCTAACACTTTGGGATTGTAGTTTCTGAGCTTCTTTCTGAAAGATATAGCGTCAAGTTTCAAAGGAATATGATATCTGAACTGACTATTTCCAAGTGTTTAGGTCATCATAACCCTAGTAAAACACATCTTTATAATTCAACAAAAATTCCTTCAACTTATCTCTTTCTTCTAGGGCAAAAGATCTATCGACTGAAACCTATTTAGGCTCGGTTTCACTTCCAACATTAATTTTGTCATATTCCCACAGAGTCTCAAAGTGTTAAATTCTCTCTTTAGTTGGGATATCATCTTTTTTGGAGAAAAAATGTTCTAATAAAACCAAACCTTTAGGAATTTTATTTCCCTTCAAAGGTATCACATCATCACCAACTTCAGAATCTATACAAATATCTTGACATTCATTGTCAGAACCTTCAAAGTATAGTGTGAAAAAAATATGAGCACATGCTGAGAAGTCCTTAATTGGAGTTCACCATCAAATGCCTACCAATATTCTGCATTATCCGTGACACTTGTCTTGTAAATCATCTCTACCCTATAAGTATTTGTCTTGAAATTAGGGTGAGGTAAGAGTAATGAAGAAGATACCGCCAAAGAATCTGCTCGGGTGTTCTTACTCCAGGGAATGGACTCGATACAGAAAGCATCAAAAAATTCAATCTCATCCCAAACCAGGTTCCTATAATATTTGAGCCTTTCATTTTTTACTATAAATAGACCTCTTACTTTCTTGATGATTAGCTCCGCATCACCTTTCACAACTAGCATCTTCACTCCCTTCTTCTTTGCTTCGTGTAGTCCCAACATCAAGGCTTCATACTCAATGGTATTGTTTGTGTTCTTAAAATTTAACTTGAATGAAAAAGGTATGCAATCACCTTTAGGGGATATAAGTACCACTTCAGCACCTAAACCTGAATTTGAACAGCTCCCATCAAACTACATATTCCATAGTGCTTCCCCTTTCTTTGAACCTTCAATAGTGAACTTGTCTTTTTCTCTAGGGACGATAACATAATTACCAAAGTGGCATTCTTCATAGAGTATATGGGCCTTAGGGTCATTTAAAGGAAAAACTATATATTTGTTTTTGGGTTCTGGTTCAAGTTTTGCTTTCTTCTTTCCCACCGGTATAATAGCTTCTGACCAATCCATTTTGATTTCCCCACCTATATCTTTGCCAAAAGTTTGGCTAAGAAGCATATCATAACTTGTCGGGATGTCTGCAACTAGGATGGTTAACTCCACACTTTTATCGAGGCACGCATCCAGTACTATTTGAGCATCTTTCACTTGGCCCATCATTGGAACCTATTTCCCATCCATAGAATAGAATTTCCTAAATGTCTTAGTGAGGGTTAAACCTAAATCTTTGGCAACTGATGAGGGCATGATATTATCTGACACACCTAAGTCTATAATGCAATTGCTTAAATTTAAGCCATTTAGGAATAGATATATGTAGAAAGGATTTCATTTTCTATCTTCTCCATCAGTTTCCACGACATGGAGGGGGTTAGAGTATTCTAGCTAGTTGGAAGTTGCGTTAGAGACAAAAATAGGGGATTATTGTGAGGTTGGTGTTTCTCCTACTAGCAACTAGTTAGCTTGAGTTTGTTGACTTGGTTCTCCTCTAATGAACTTGATTAATTTATCTAACTCTTTCGAGTTCAATTTTAAATATTCGGCATGAGAAATTTATTTGGTGGAGGATTTTCAAAATTCAACTCTATCAAATAAAGGAGAAGGAGAAATTACATTATTTCTTTGCAAAATTTTAATGTCTGGTACCTTGGCACTAGATGGAGTAGCATTGATCACCCGATCTTCGCCTTTGGAAGCAGAGCTTGATGAGGTTGTGCTAGGCGTGAACTTGGAGCTTCTTTCGTTTCGAGTGAGAACCATACATGCAGGATCTTCGAGGGTAACTATAATATCTCCACCTCTATCAGAGTCTGACTTGTACTCAAGATAGTAGGAACTAGAGTCACCAAGTTTCTCTTGATTCATCTCTTCTTCACTAAATTCCCCAAGAGTATCGTTTGTAACCTCCATCTGGATGTGCCTAATCATATCAAGGAAAGTATCACCATAATGATCAATGGTGAGATGGAAAGAACACATGGATCCTTTACTTGGAGGGGCTTCAAGTTGTAATGTGGGTTGAGTAGAAGGAAAAAGGGGCATCTTTCCATAAGATTGATCTAGTTTCTTTCGGTTAATATCTTGATAAAATAGTGGGTATGATGGGCCTTGCTTAGGTAATTGTCTTTTATGGGATATTACATCATTTACTAGCCTCTGTACAACATGATCAAAAGGAGAATTAGAAGACTGGGTGTTTGGAGCTTGGACATCTCTACGCCATTTGCCTACCCTAATCAGATCATCTTTGAACTAAATGGCCATAGTTTGAGCAGCTTGAAGGTCATAAATTTGACCTCTCTTCATGTGAAAACTAATATCTGGTGAAATTTCATTTAGGAAGAAATCTCTTTGATTTTCCTCGGTGGGTGTAGCATTTGCTGGGATCTTTTGAACAATCTTATTAAATTTAGCCACAAATTCTCTCATTGGTTCATGAATTTCCTTTTTCATTTGGCTTAATTAAACCAAGAGGGTGTGTTCTTCTATGATCTTGAAACGGATTTGAAAGGAAGCTCTTATGGTCACCCAATTAGTAATCGTACCACTGGGTAGGTGGCAAATCCAGTCTTACGTAGCATCAGTGAGGGTTTGCACAAAGAGTCTGATAGAAACATCTTCATGTTGGACCGCTAATATACCACATGCCGCATTGAAAGAATTCAAATGGTCTTCTATTAAAATATTACCATCACCTAAGAACTTGGGAAAAAGATCTCTAGCCCCCTTTGGCAAGTTATTTAACTGACCACCCATACCAGCTAGCTTCAAGGGTCCTATAACAACACCCAAGGCTGAGGTTGAGCCATTTGGTGTGTCAGTGGAAGTAGATTAAAGTTCAAAGGGGTTGGGTGAATGGATATGGGTACAGGGGTCCCCAAGAGCATAAGAGCTTGTTAACATATAGGAGAAGCAACTTTACATAGAGGCCTTGGTTTTATTTTTGATCTTCTAGGTCTAGTTAAATTAGGAGAGGGGGTCAAACATTAAAGAACATCTAGGTAAGAGTCTCTAAAGTATTTCCTAGTTTGAGAACGGGTTACCCTTATGTACTCTAGTATTTTGAACTTTTTTTTATCTCCTTATAGGTAGTTGAGAAACTCTTCCTACGATAGTTGCTTCTGGGTCTATGGGTGCTAATAAATTCTCCAATGTCTTCTTCGTCCTCTAGAACCCTAAGCACTTTTTGGTATTTCTGGTTGTTCCATTTGTACTTCCTTTCCACAAAGTTGAAATCATATATTAAATCCTCTTGGGTGTTCTAGAAGCCTAGATTTGGTTACAGTATACGGAAAATATCATTGTGAGGCAAGACCATGGTTTTTCAACACAAGGTCAATTATTTATGCACCAAGTCGTCAATTGTACGACTCCACACTAGAGTCCCCAAAAATCTGTTGGTGAAAAGATTTCTCCTTTTTTATTACCTTATAACTTTAACTCTATTACCCTCCTTTGGAAACAAATTTGATCATTCAGTTCAGTTGGGTAAGTACACGATGGTTACTTCCCTCTGCATTTTTATAAGGTACAACTCTCTTACACATTTCCAATGAATCTTTTCTAATCTATATATATATAACAACTTTTAACCAGAAAGCATATAAGGATACCCACATTACTCTTAGGTAATGAGCTTAATTCAACAAATGCATAGAATTAATTTAAGTTCTAAAAATCAAAGTTTTTTATACCTCATGAACTAAACCAATATCACAATTAACTAATCGTTTACTCAGATATGAAATGTCCACCTACTTTGAACCGATCAAGATAACACAAGGCACAAAATGCAATATTCACAAAGAAACATTCATCTCATGAATTTGAACTCAATGATCCAAATTACTTCCATATGTTAATCTATATTATTTATGCTCAAAGACAAAAATAATTCAGTTTCAAAGTATGCAGGTTCACTTCACTTTTGTTAAACCAAAATAGAAAACTATCTATCAATACTTCTATCTTTAATGTCTATTCCAAAAATTTATAACCTCTACTTAGTTTAGCTCTAGCATATATAGTTTTAGAATGACGAGGAGATCTCCCTAAAAACTCAACCTCCTAGTGATTCAAAGAAATGGTTATTAAAACTAAACACTACCAAAAGCACATGCATCCCCAAATTTTAACTACATAAACACTTTTTAAGAAGTAAATATATAAGATTGGCCCTATATCCTCCAACGTGGCATCACGAGTGAGTTTCCTACACCTATACGTGCTCACAAACTCTTGTACCGCCAGTGCATTGGGGTTCTTCAAACTTGACAGTCGTGCCCTCCAGGTGTCTTTTTCCCATTTGAGTTTCACGATCTGATCTGCATACTTAGGTAACTGGTCAGCATAGAGGCACAACATAATTGGCTTCAACTCGTGCGACTTTAGTAAAATCTATTGTTATCAGGTTCTTTTGTTCCTTGATGGTGACATGGTTATCGTGAATGTTTTCGCCAAAGCCTTTATATCTTGATTTCCCTCCTTCTATTGCAGGATGTCTGTGGGGTTAATGATTTTCTTGTCTTTGATCATAGTGTCATGCATTTCTTTAACTTCATTTTCAATATCTTGAACCATTGAAATGGAAGCTTTGAAAAGAGAGCCTATCCAATCCATATTCTTTTTGAGGACATATAGTATGCATTCATCAACCATTTTCAAAGAATTTTCAGCCAGGAATTTGGGTGCTCCATACCTTTCAACCTATGAAATATGTGAAACCACGGTGGCCCATTTACCTTCGTTTGTTTCCAAACTTAAAATGTGGGTTTCTATTTCTCCCAACAATGCCTCTGCATCATTAAAAAAAATGTTGGAATCCTGGTTGATCCTATTTCAACCTTTTATTATTCTATCAATCCAATCATCCATTGCTAAATTCATTGCCTTACCCCTTTGAATCTGACTTAATAATTTTTTGTCGTCAGGGGAATTAGGATTGAATGCTTGTGGTGCCTGAGCCAAGGGGAATGCTCCAAAGTTGTTGAATGAGTATATATCCTGCCATGGCGATAATAATTTGTTTGAGTTCCTTTTTATCCTAACTGTCCTTTTGGGACTGCATCAGCATATGATATGCAGAGTGTTCAAACAAGTGATCCTTATCATCCCTGTCCATAATCCCTAAATCCACCTTATTTCAAATTCTATATCATCTAAATGCAAGCTTCCTTCCTTCAGTTTATAGACAGAAACTTATGTGGTTACTATCCCAGTCTTCGAATCCTCACCAATCTTGTAGTGTTCTTTACCCTCTTAGGTTTGAGGGATTTTGTTGTGTACTTATTCACCATTTCCCTGATGTGTATAGAGACTGGTGCCAGACTACACTTCTTGCTCACATAATTCAAAAGTCATTGTGGTACTGGACTAGAGGTCATTTTATGCACTACAAGTTTGACAGGTGTGACCATAATTTCTAGTACAAAAGCAACATTATCAAACATATCTTGGCTCTATTTTTCATTATCGAGTGAGGGGGAACTGAGTTCTTTTTCTTTATCCAAATCTACGAAGACTACATCCTGTGTAGCCATTTTACTGTGTTTTTGGGACTGTTGTCAATTAGGATTGCGCCTCTAGCTTGATGCGGAATCTAGCTATCCTATTGAAACATGGAAACGTTCTTGTTGATGGGAGAGAGAACGAATCTTCGGATTCTAGGCCGATTCCTTTTGGATTTGGAATATGACTTGTAACTAAATTTGTATGGGAAAAGGGATGAAAGAAATAACGTAATGAATTCTAAACCGAAACAGGGTGATACACCAATAAATGATATGTAACTTAAATTAATTCAGCATGGATCATTGAAGATGTTTAAGGCTCTTAGTACCCAGACAATCATGCGACTACAAAAGTGATTCTATGTAAGGACCCGCAATATTTTGCACAGATAGGGAAACATTGCTTCACCAATTTACTGCAAAAAGTTAGGACACAAACAAAGACCTGTAATAGCAAGTATCAAGACTCGAAAATGTAACAAGGAATGCAGCTCAGATGAAGGCTAACACAACATCAAAGCAAATAAACTCACAGTATTACACTTCAAAACAAATGGGAAGGAACCACTATCTCTATATATCAATGCTAGTAAAAATCTCTCCTACAAAGTGCCTTACAATTTTCTCTCAAGTCTGTGATATGCAAAACACGTGAGCCAAAAAGAACGCCCCCAATAATGAGGTGAAAATACAATTAATAGAGTTTGAAAACCCTAACTCGGATGCATGAGAAAACCCTCCAAAATGAGGAGATAAACTATCCAAAAATGTAGTCAAAGTGGCCCTTGAACTCCTTCAAGTCATGTGTAACTGAAATGCCACTCAAAATTCCCTCAAAACTGCTCCAAATCCTCAAAAATCATGCATCTATGTGGGGGTCGGATATGAAAGAAAAACCCATCAAAACATGAGCCTAATTGCCAGAAACCAAGAGAGAACTGCTCCAAACAGATTCTCAATTGATACTATCTAATGAAGGACTCAAAAAAGAACTCAAAGATGCTGTAACTGTCCCTAAACTGCCTCCAGAACTGAACATAACTGAAAGAGCTCCTCCTTTACAAAAATGATGATCTCAAAATAACTTTGGTTTATATATTTATTCATTAATATATTCTATAAAAGATTTTATTTATATTTTTTTCCAAACTACACCTATAATATTTAATATTTAATAAATAATATACTTGTACTCAATATAAAAAATAGAATTAATATAATTCTATCTAATATATTTAATAACAAGTACAAGTTTATTCTTTATTTAATATTAAATATAATAAATATAAATTAAATTTAAATTTTAAAAATATATATATTATAATATAATATTATTTAAGTTGAATAGAGAATACAATTATCTATTTTAACTCACAATTATATTATACTATAGTATATATTACCAAAATATAAAATTTAAAAGGAAAGGAAAAAAAATATATCTAAAAACTCTAACCTAGCATATAACCAAATAAATACATACAACCTAAAGCATTTTATCAAACAAAACAAATGCTTATCTCTCGGTCAACATGACCTCTTCAAATATCTCCATTTTTTTCATAACGCACGTGACTTCTTAGTCGTGGCATGTTTGGGGCAACGGCTATGTAGCCACGAAAATTGCAAACCATACGAAGGGGAAACACTTAGTCTTTTTTCCAAAAGTTTATAAAAAGTTATATAGAAAAAACAAATTTCGTGGCTGGATAGCCACTACCCATGTTTGGAAGGCTTCCGTAAACTGCAGCATATTTCATACTCCAAATCATCTTAAAATTTGGCAAAGGCATTTCATCTTATCTCATCTTTTGTCTTCACACTTAGGTATTTTTCATTCGGATGAAGAGGAGCTAGGGTTTATACTTGGAGCCGCCATGTTCTTTGAAGCTTTTCTCTAGTTACATACCTGGCATTGCGTGACTAAGAACTCACAATATTGAATCATAGTTATGAATAGATGAATCATGGGCTGACCTTGATAAATGTAACTCTCTCTTTGAATGGAGCTGGTATTCATAGCAAGAACTTAGCATCACTAATTCCCATATGATGAAGAGCTTGGCTTTTGCGACAATAAATCTGAACTCGAGCCAGACTAAAGATAAGTCCTTTCTTTGCTTTTGCTGTACTTTAATAGTTATGTTGACAACTGAGTTTGCTCTCCTTAGTTTGTATAAGCCTAGGGCTTTACTGTAAATTTTCCATTATATGAAGCACGGCTATATACTGAGAATTGTAATCATGCCGAATAGCACTTTGTATGTGTTTTTGAAAGAACTCGAACTTGGGTTTTGCTGATTGAACCTGCTGTAGCATGTATCAAACTTGTATTTGATCTGGGTGTTTATTTACCTTCATAGCAGTGAGCTATTTTGTAAGAAAGAACTCGGGCTTTTTTTTTTGTTTTTTTAAACTTTCCTTGTTCACTAAGTTTAATATGCATCATGGCTATACCTGTGAGTGTTGATGAATCTGTTTGAGCTCTCCATTATTTGTGACGTGGGTATCTGTAGCTTTAAATACTGATATCTTTATGTAATATTTTTCTCAACTCAAACTTCTCTTAGATTGGAAGTGTGAGCCCGTGATGCGCTACTTTGGGTTTTTAATACCTGGCTTTGTCGATTATATCGTATCTATGCCACTTTTCTTTCCATGATTAATGAGTTTGCTTTGAAAATCTCTTGTTGATTCCATTATATCTGCTGTTGATTTCTTCTTTTGCTGCTGAATGGTAAACATTACTTGACCTGATTATATCAAGCTCTGTAGTTTAATCTTGAACTCCTTGGCTTATGGAAATCATGCTCTATTAATACAGCATGCTGGAATGTTAATCTATATGGGTGAAAACTTTGAGCTGCAAGCTTTTAGCTGTTTAGAACTTCACTTTTGTTTACCAGTATGTTACCAGCATGCTGTATTAATACTCCAGCTCAGTCTTTCGCCTTTCTTCAGTGTGAACTTCTGACAAGTAAAAATCTGCCTTTGCAAAATCACCATGTTTGTAGTACAGCCAGCACTTGGAAGGTAATCCATCTCTACCACATCTACCACTCTCTTGGTAATAAGATTCTAGACTTTTTGGACACCCATAGTGTATTACTTGCCTAATGTTCAGTTTGTCAATGCCCATCCCAAAAACAACAATTGCCACCATAACTTGTAGCTCATCTTTAATAAAAGACCTGTGCACAGATTCTCTAGCCTTGTTTGACATTTGACCATGATAGTGACCCGCCTCTATGCCTGCAAGTTTTAAATATTGGCTATAAACTAACCTTTATTTGCTGAAAATCCATATGTTTATACACTGTATATTGGTTCCATTATGCTGTAGCCTCAATATGCACTGTCAATTCTATTATGTAAAAAAATTGGAGATCTATCTGCTACAGCATTGCATAAAATCTGTTCTTGTAATTGAACCCATGTAATGCTCGGCTGGAAATGATTTGATCAAGCTCTTCTTGAGATTCATTACTGTTGCTTTGACCTTGCTATTATATGGACCTCATCAGTTCATTGCTTGGCTGAAACATGCTAACTGAAACTGATTTTGTCATCATGCCTGAACATTACCACTGAATAACTACATTTTAATTGAAACCGTGCTTTCTCTTTTTGCATCATGTTTGAATATCTCTATCATACAGTTTCATATTTCATAATGGCAAGTATCACAGGCTGTGAACGGTTGAACCACCTCTTTGTGAAAGAATTACTCATGAGGTTCGAGCTCAAGCTCGTGACTCTCATAAGTCATATACATGACATGAAGCTCATTTTGACATGATGTAATTATTTTCTGTAAATGCACACTTATAACAGCAAATAAAAACATTGTTACTTTAATTTCTTTGCACATTGTTTCTATTACTTCTGTCAAAAAATTACACACCTGCACATGAAGCAAACAGTATTAGTATAAAAAACATCTTCTTTTCTGTTTTTTCTCTTTCTGAATATGTATCTGTACTGCTGTCATGCTTAGAGATAAGTGTTAATTTCATCATTGCTTAGTCTTTTTAGACTAACACTTTCTCTTCCATATTCTGCAGACACCCCTAGGATGCGGGACCTCTTCAATCAGCCAACCAAAGCCACTCAACAACCTCGTCCATCATTCCATCCAAGCAATGATGGATTTGACCCTTATCTCTTTCTTGACTTCTGTACATATGCATATTTTCTTCTATTTCTTGCATTTTTATATTATTAAGAGCTATCCCATGGCTTGTGTGGGACCCATTCTGTATATTCCTTTGCAAATGAATAAAGAACTCTTGATTGCAAATACACTTATATTTTACTTGTAAATAATGAATTTGCGAATTAAAGAAAGGTTCTCTTTTTCTGTACTTTCATTTAGCATACAGTAATTAATCATGAAGGCTTTAAAAAATTTTAAATGTACCAAAAGTACCTTTCACCAATGTTGTATGAACTTTGCCAATTTTAGCATGATGCTAAAATTGGTAATAGGGACCTAGCTCTAGAACTGGTTTTCTTTATGATAGAATGGTTTGCAGTAGGTTGAGAATCTTGTTCACCAGAATTAGCCTTTATACCTGAGAGGTGTACTTTACCCACAACATCAATTGAGGGAGACGTGTTAGAAGCACTGATAGGGGAATAAAAGGGACTTTTATCGGACTTGTCTAATTGAACCATTTGTGTTCTTTCTTTTCTCTTTTGTTTCAGCCAGGTCTTGGTATATCTAGTAACAACTCTAACTCTAGGGCTCTTCTGACAAACCCTTTATTATCAAATCCTTTTATGTTAGAATAATATTTGAAATCAAAATTACACAGATCACAACCTATACTTACTACATCCTCCATGGATTTACATGCAAGACGGCCCAACTGAAAGGGAAAAATCTTATCCCATTTTTTCTCGAGTAGAAATTTATTAACCACAAGAGAGACTTGTCTGCATACTTCTGCCAACACGAAAAAATCCAATGCATACCTCAGAAACTTCATAGGTTCGTCTTCAAAACTGTCGACTCGAATGTATGTGAACCGAGGGAATTAAATATAGAAACTATCGTACACTTGAACTAAGTTCTGGGCTTCTTGTGACATCCTTCTTTCTGGAGTCCTAGCTAGTTCCAAGACATAATTTTCCCATGAACACATCATGCACTCTCCTATAATTCTCAAGGGCTTTGTTCCTCAGTAGCATGGAGCAATGTTCATAGATAGTAGTGTTGTCATCCCAAGGTAGTTAAATTCTAGGTACAGGCGAGGAAGTACATTAGGTAGGACATGTAGAATTTGTTTCTTGACCACTTGAGATAATTTGACTTGTTCTCTCAGTAAACCTTCTATGAGTTCTCCCCAATCCATGTATTGTTCACCCTCAAGAATTATTTCAATATAAAAATACATCCAGTCTGCAAATAAAAAGGCTTCAGGGGAACCTCTTACCTCATGCAATAGCACTACCAAATCATGGATATACTACTTCATATGATCTTTATTTAGGCTTTTTGGTAGACAGAAACCCCCCTTATAGAATATTTCGGTCCATTTTCTTGCAATAACATTGTGATGTTTTTTAGCCAATTCATTTAACTTGGCTAGGGATTGGGTAGGGATGAATTCTAAGAAACCTTGTTCCAGGATTTTTAACACATACATTATTGTCTCTCTATTAATAGCGATTAGATTTTCACCACTAGTTTTCTTGATATAGTTAGCCTTAATGTCATAGAGGTTTATGCATTCTCAAATTAGTTTAGGGTTCACAGTTGTAGGTGGAAAATCAACAGCTTGTAACAAACCACTCGACATGATTTCAAGAAAAAAATGCTCGGCAAACTAGTCGGTAACTCTATCATTTATCCTTTCTACGTCTACCCCTTTCAAGTCAGTGTCGCTTATAATGGGACCTTTGCAATTCATACTTGTGACATTACCAAAGAAATGTAGGGTGGATCTCATAATTCTTCTTTCAGAACAACAAAAACCCCTAAAAGAAATTCCAAAAACACAGATGGGAAAAGGTTATCATTTTTTACCTTGAACTTGCAGACATAGTGAACACTCCTTTGTACTTCTTCGATTCACCTTTGTAATTCACATTTAAAAGGAATATTACCAATCCCACATCATTATATAACACTCGTAAACTAACAGATGAAAGAAACATATCTCGAGGGTTAGTTATGGAAAGATTTACTTGTGGTAAGAGATTTTGTTTTGACGATCTTGTGGCATGGGTAATTAATATTTGTCACATCCTATCTTTGGGCTTACAATGTCATGATTTCCACACTCGTGACGGCTGCCTTTTTGCTTGTGTTATGCTTCAAAGTACATTCTTTTTCAAGCCCTCAAACTTTAATATCGTCGTACTATACTTAAGTCAATCCATTGCACATTATTTCATGCCGCTGAATTATGTTGTTGTACTTGAAAATTTGGCATAGATACTTGATATAGATACAAAATGCCACTAAATTATGTTGAACTAAGTACAAAATGGTTCCATGAGGTACATTCACAGTTGATATAATCTGGATGTGGGACTTGCCTCTAAATACCTTACAATCTGCATTAAACTTAGTCGAACCTATTTGAACCTCCTAGAACTTGGTACAAAGTGGTTCAATCGGTTCATAATAGTTCATGGGTTCAAAATCCTTAATGTTTGGGACAAAGACCGAGTACATAACTCAAACTGACATGACATACACAAGAATGACACATGTACAAGAGAACGAAAAGAAAGGAGAGGAGAGGACCGACTAAAATAAGGGTATTGAAGACATCTGTATTTTTGGAGTGAGATGACAAAATCAAAAGCAGGGGAAGGTCTTCAATCAATAAAATAAGGTGACTCTGAAATGAGGACTAACACATTGCAAAGGAGTATTTTTATTTGAGCTTGTTTATTTTATTATGTACTTCACTTTGAGGTCTTTATTAGTTAGGTTAGGTTAATGTTACATGATTATGGCTTTTCGTGGTTGGCTTATGATGCCATGTCTGTTTTACTCTAATTTCTCGATCTACACTCTCAAGTGATGCATCAATAATGAATAGGCTTCAGGAGAAACTCAAAAGCTTATAGATAAAATCATTGTCCACTCCTCCTAGTGTTTATGAAATAATGAATTGTTATAACTTAAGCTAATTGAAGGTATGGCTTGAAGAAAAAGATGTAAAGGTTGTTGGTAAATATATTAGTCACTACAATTATTGCTTTTAAACCAACTTTATGTCATGTCCCCTCTTTAGTGACATGTCATTTTTCAGTGGATTTGCCTATCATGGACTCTCGTAGGCAGATGGTTTTGGTGAGAGAGTCATTCTGATGATTATTTGGGGATTGGATGGTCTTATTTGCTCTTGGAGAGATGGTGTTTATCATATTTTTATTATAATGTGTTATGTGGGGCCAAAATGTTATAATTTTCAGTTGAGTTGCACTTTTTATTCTATAAAGTTACTTTTTATATAAAAATGCATTATAAAGGGATTTTATAAGAATATTTTATGGATACTTCTAGAAGTTCTATTGGCTTCTTAGAAAAGTAAATAAATAGAGTGTTTGGCCTCTCATTTGGACATCCCATGACTTGAGTTTACACTACTTTTCTCTTTGAGCATTTGTGGCGCCATCTTGGTCTACAGATTGTCATTTGATCTTTAGGAACGAAGTTTCTTAAGGATTTGCATAACTGAGGAGGTGAAATATCCTTTGAAGCGTTGCACTTTGCAAGTGGTATTCAGCCATTTCAAATTGAGCTTATTTGGAGTCCTCAGACTTACCTGAGGGTTTGAGTTTTTGATTGCAAGAGGAAAAAAAGCAGATCCGAAAAAAGCAGTCCTAAAAAGAAAAGCGAAAAAGCAATCCAAAAAAGTAGATCCGAAAAAACAAAGCGAAAAAGCATATCCGAAAAAGCAGTCTGAAAAAGCAGATCCGAAAAAGCAAAGTGAAAAAACATATCCGAAAAAGCAAAGCGAAAAAGTAGATCCGAAAAAGCAGAGCGAAAAAGCAATCCAAAAAAGTAAAGTGAAAAAGCATATCCGAAAAAGCAAAGCGAAAAAGTAGATCCGAAAAAGCAGAGCGAAAAAGCAATCCGAAAAAGTTTTTGCTACAAGTCTAATTCAATTTTCAGAATTTCAGGATAGGGTTTTGGAACTACATTTTTGCTCATATCTTCCTCATTACTCAGCATATCATTCTGGGTATTTTTGCATCGGATTTCTATCGTCGAGGAGATAAAGATAGGTGCATTTTGGAGTCCCAAAATGCCATGATTTATTTTTAAAGAATTTTCAAAATTTCTAGACATTTTCGAAAATCTGCAAGAAAGTACATTTTCAGATTTGGGGTGACTTTGGCTTGGGTTTTGGCATCTTCAGCACTGGCAAAAATTATCGCAGCCACCTACAATCAGGTTCCTCACTTCTCATTTGGCATTTGGCATATTTTCTGAGAACTGTATGTTTTCAGCTGAGTACAAAACATAGCTTCAGCACTTTACTATTTTACATTGTACTTGTCTTTGTTTGCCATTTGGCATTATTGGTATCAAAGGAAGGCTAGGATTTTGCAAGTGAAAGGGCATTGTAATTTTCAGTCTATCTATATTGCAAACCTAGGGTTTGATGATCATATTATTGGCTGAAATATGTATGGCATTGTTGCAAATTGTTGATATATGAATGGCATATGGTTTTGAGCAATTTCCTACATCATTGATAGTGTTTTAGATGGTATTTGGTTGTTATCTATTATTCTGAAATTTTGGGACAGTGAACTCATATACTCGAAAATAATTTTCTATCTACATCTTGAGTTGCATTTTTGAGGGTTTATTTAGTGGCCTATTGGTAGGGGTCATTACACTTTAACTCACTCAATAGGTAGTGAAAAATGTACCAACAGTTGGAGATTTTTTAAAGATTATAATTTTTTCTTTGTGTTTAATATGGAGAGCTCCCTCATTATAATTTTTAGTGTTTTTTGAGGTATATTTTTTACTAGAAAGAAAGAAAGGTGTAATATTTAAACTTAAAAAAAGTCACATAAAATATAGAGTATGAGTGTGAAGTCTCACAATAGATACAATTTATAAAGAGTGAAATGAAGATGTTAGAAATTTGGAAGATATTTAGTTGACATTTGTTAAAAAATAAGAATAAGAGCATCTAAATGAAGAATTGAATATAAGATTTTAAAAACCAATTAATATTTCAAATAGAATTCATAAAAAGAATATATAAAATATTATTACAAGCTTAACATAAGAACATTTACAACCACAAAAGGAATGACTCAAAGTTCATTAAAAATTTCTAGCTTTCAAATATTTAGAGAAGAAAGTATCTTCACTTATTTTTTAACAAATATTTGTGCAAATATTTTATAGTTGTGGGAAGAAAAACAAACCCTAATAAAAAATCTAGAATTAGAAAACAAAAAATAGTTCTCCTAAAAGATCTCATTTCGTTTCTCCATTCTACCTTATACACAATTACAAATGAAACAGTTTCGTGTTCCCTTAAAAGGAAAATAAAATTAAAAAATTATTTTTTCTCTTCTATAATAAGAATAAAGTTGGCTTTATAGTTTCAATAAGATCTCAAAAATTCACTTTATTTTGAACCTCCTTTTCATTCACTACTTCTCATTGGCTAGAAACTTTGTTTAAGGAGTCATTTTCACCTTGCAATTTCTAAATTTGATCACTATTGGTGTTATATCTTTCCCATTTAAAACTATCATATTATAGAGAAGTATCTTCCATGTCGATAATATTTCACCAATTTTCTAAAATATTTCCATCCATGGTATCTTTCTTAAATGATTCATTAAAATTAAAACTTTGAAAATTTTCTTCACCACACCAATCATAGCTAAGTCAACTTCATTTTTACTTAGAATATTAGCATATATGAAAAGACAATTTGATTAATTATCCATCGAAATTGAAACAAAAATTTTAATCATCTTTTTGCACTTGTTTAATGATTGTTTAATCACAAAAAATTTACATTTGATTCCTTTCACCAACTTGATGGTTTCATTTTGTTGATAATTTATTTAGCAATTATGAAGCTCACAAATTCTATCACTTGTTTGGTGACAAGAGTCCCCTCATTTCCTTCCAACAAGGTTATGAGGCTAAATAGTGTACGAGAAGCCTACATGAGTTTTGTAGTCCATTGAGGGGTTAAAAAAAAGCTAAAGCCACATAATCCCTACTGGAAGTTGTTAAAGGGATAACATCTATAACCACAACATGATCCACCAACAAGGAGGAAGGAACCTTGTTCTCCAAAGGGGAAGAGACAAGGAAAACCGTAATCTAATGAGGGAATTGCACCACCAAGTAGTAGAGCTTACATTCCTACAACGAGGACAAAGAAATCAGAAGCAAGATGTCTATTAGCAAAGTATTCTCACTATCAAAATGGTAGAATCTCATAATTGAGTGGTTGAATCCACTCCCAATCTCAACCATCAAGATGACCTCTCCATGAAGAGGCGTAGAGATGTCATGTCCACCAAAATATGGATACAAGTAGAGTGACTAATATTGGATGTGGTTGAATCCATCTTCAAAGAATGAACAATAGAATTGCCAATATCTTGAATGAAAATAGCATCCATGGTGAGAGACTTCAACAACCCCAAAACCCACTTATAAAAAATTAAAAGAGAAGGCCACAAAATATTAGATATACTGATTAAACTTCAACAAGAATTAAAAAATAAGTTTCAGAACATTTTTATTATAAACCATGTCAAGGGGAGTTTGAAAATAGGAATGGATGAACCTTTCCATACATAGAAAGGAAAGGATTCGGGGAGTTTAAATTTTCCCGTAAAACGTGTATGTATCTTTATAGGTGTTCATATTGCAGTAACAACCACAAGTCATGGAGGAAATCTCACCAATACATACCGAATTTAGTGGTATTCGATACCTGAATGGAAACACAAGTGCACTTGTAATAAGGATGTAGTTCATTAGCACAATCCAAGACATGATGATGTTAAGAGGATATTCAGCGATACTAAAAGAAACCAGGAATTGTCAAATATTTTTGTATGCTACCACGAGGTTGGAGTTAAAAATGGTGGCAATACATGTAGACATGTAGTAAGAAAATTTTATTTTTTTAGTGTGTAGCAATAGCTACATATACACAGTGATTATCTACATGGAGACATCATGTTTGATCATGTCCAACATGCTAATGTCATGGTACAGTTAAGATATAGTTATGTCATTCTTTGTATTCCCATGTATTTTTTGGACAATTAGATGATTGTTATTTATGGCAATGCATATGAGTATCTTATCATGTGAATCTTCCAAGGTTGTAAATGATAAACATTGAATGGTTGACTGAGAAAGGTACAAATATAGATTGAGACTTTACAAGAGATCTATTGTATTGAATCTTTGGACTTCAGGTAATATAATTATGAATATCTTTTAGTTGTAGGTTTTTCTTCATTAAGGTTTTCCCAATTAACATTGGTGTCTCATGTAGTCTTGTGTTTGCAAAATGTTCTATTTATTTCTATTGTTATTGTTAGATAGATTGGTTAATAATTTTTATTTTTTTTCACAACCTTAGATTCTTTTATCACAACATATCAACAATTTGGAATAAATGTACATAATCCCCAACAAAAATATAGAGTGCACAAGAGTATACATGCGTTCTAGAAGAGGGTAGTACAACTAGTTGGAGATATCATCTCAAAGGATATAATGAAATATATTGGTGGGTTGTTCAAACACCCAAAAACACTAGTACCTAGGGAAAAACTTAACCATATTAATGAGGCATCTTCCCAACATATATGTGTAATGCATGAGAAAGTCACAGTTATATTTAGTAAAACTATAAATAGTAAGAGCTTACCAAGTGTATGCATCAATCTTGAATTTTGTAATGAAATTCATGTTTTAAAAGGGGTTACACACTCTAAGAAGCATATAAAATATATGGTAGTGTAATATAACTATTAGAGCTATTTCCAAGGCAAAGAGGGTAATTTTTTTCAAATTATTTTTATAACAAAAAACTTACACAAAGTTACATGTGGTTGTTGCAAATTTGCATGTGATTACATTTTATAAGAAAAGACTTGCATTTGGTTGTAAAATATTTACATACAATTGCATACTAAAATCATAAGCTTGCATGAGGTTACATTTGGCCATAGAAGATTTGTATGTAGTTGCACACTATAAGAAAAAACTTATATGAGATTACTTATGGTTGTAGAAAGAGTTACATGTGATTGTCCATTATAACTAAAGGCTTATATGTGGCTGTAAGAAATTTGCATGTCATCACAAAGAGCTTGCATGTTGTAAGAGTGCTCTAAAATAGTTTGTACAATTAATGAAGTTGATTAAGGATGAAACAAATTCATTTACACAGTTTCCATAAATTTAAGAGTACTTTGGTTAAATATTAACTTGATTAATAGGTAATAGTAGAATATAAAGACGTGCATGGCTAGTTTTGAAGAATAATGCAAAAATTGATATGAAGATTTCTATTGGTTTAAGTAAAAATATTATAAACTCTTAGAATGTAATCAAGAACAAATATTATAAATTCTTAGAATGTAGTCATGGCCCTTTACAATATTGTTTAACCAATAATAAAGCATATTCTTCTTCAATTTAATCCTTAAAATTCGAAGAATATAAGTTATCATGTGATGTAAATAAAATATTATAAATCTCATTTTTACCATATATTATACAAATAGGTATTTATTCTCATAATTTGAAAACAAAACATAGACAGTTGAATATAATTTACCAAGAATATGATATTGTGATTTATGCAAATACTTTGTAAGTCACCCGCTAGTTCATCAGATATGTATGGAATATTGAAGTAGTCTTTAGCGAGATTCTATAGAGCCTTATCAAGTACAAGGCATCAATCTTGAACATTATAATTGAAATTCTGCCATAAAAGGAGGTCACCCCTCAAAAAGACCAGCCATATATTGTATTGTGATTTAACTATTTAAAAACATATATTTTCTATATTTCAATTATTTGACCAATAATTTAGAAAAAGGATCATAACGAGATTTCATGAAGTAGTATTCCTCGTTATTCCGTCTTACTTGTTAACATGTCTTTTCCATTATTTCTTTCTTCAATCTGCTTACTTTTCATTTGTCTTCCATGCTACATAGACTGCCTCGTAAGTTTTCCTAAGCCTTAAAATTGCCTAATTCGATGAAGTTGAAAACATCAGAAACCATTTAAGGTGGAAAAATATGTAAATGCCCCACGGCCATTCTATGATACTGCTTACCAGGAACAAGGATGCTGGAACTTTTTCAAGAAATGGTACAAAAACTAAAAACTCTCCACTTACAATCAGCAAAACCTATATCGTTTACTTAATATTCAACTATGGTCATCCTTCTCGACTATCTTATTACAACCAATGATACTCCAAAACAATTCATCACATATCCGCCTCACATACAGATTCAATTGTCCCAACAAACACAATAGGTGTCTTATATCACTAACCAATCCAGATAACTACTGCTTAATTAAACTTGGCATTTCGAACTGCAGCCATGAAGCATTACCAATACAGGGAGTAAATAGCTGCAAAAACGACTTTTACATATCTATTCCCTATTCAAATTAAAAAAGTCTATTCCAGGTAGGCAACAAAAGAACACTTAAACAAAGAAAATATGGCAACGGCAACATTTTTCTCAAATTATCTCATCTTCTTTAAATACTTGTGTCCACTATCTTGTCCAAGAGCTCAAATCTTCAGGAGGCAGGGCCCAGTTTCAAATTTTCTAAAACTAACTCTGGCACATGTTGGTCTTATAATTGATTGTAAAAAACATAAATCAAATGCTAATATATGAACATGCGCGAGAAAAATGAGGGAACGCTGGCTTAAAAAACTCATGGAGCTCGTTTAGTCCGATCTCTTATTATAATGTACACACCATCATATGGTACATGATTGCTTCTTAAATTTCTTCAGCAAAGTACATTTCTCTTGCATTTATCCTTTTGCTAAATTTTTCGTCACGTTTCAACTTGCTAATTTCAATATTTTGGAATGTAAGATGAGATTTATTGCATAAAACGAAATCTCCAAAATATGACCCATTTAATCTTCAGACAAGAGCTCATCTAATTCTTGAACAAAATCGTCAGCAACTTTCTTTGTATGTGGTTCCATCTAGCCTTTTTTCTACATTAAATGTCTGTTTTTCAGACAAGAACTCATCTAGCTCTTCAACAAAATCATCAGAAACTTTGTTTGTATGTGTTTCATCTAGTCTATTTTCTACATAAAATGACTGTCGTTGTTGATTCCAAATTTCAGCAATCCTCTCTAGATCCTCCCCGACTTTTGCTCCATTTTCTTTTGCAACATCTAATAGTTCATCTACACCTTCCATGGTACTAGTCTTTGTCAAATTACAAACATCATCTTAAAAGTTCTTCAAAAAAAACTAAGCCCAATAGATTTCGAGTTTACAAATGAACTTCAAAATGGCTTCTTATCTAAAAAGCAACGATCATTTTGAAAATATACCTTGAATAACTAACTCTTTCGCCTTTGAGTACTCAGAAGCAAGTTTCCTAAGTTCATTGAGTCTTAGATCCATCCCCTGCCATTGCAAACATAAATCTTAAGGTTCATAATAAATAGTTAAAGACGCATAGTTCAGTATCTTTGCTGGAAAAGACCCAGTTCTTAAACAAATTTCAGGTTCCTGCCTCATTAACAAATTAAATTATTTTTTACTTTTCTTAAAAACTATTGTTTCTCTATAACCAAATTTGGCAAAATCTTATAATTCTTCCATAAATTTATAACCATAAGAAAGATCTTCAGCAATTTTTGACAGCAGTCATGAAATCTGATGACACTTACAAGGTTCATGTGAATATGGTTTTGTATTGAAGATGTGATAACAACCTGAAATCCGAAAAAGACAGATCAGTCAGCAATTTCCCCATTTAAGAGTGCAAGAAATAGAGATGAACTTAATTTCAAAAGAAATAAGGTGCTTCGTTAGTTACTTCTTGGAGGCAACTTCGAGATGCGTGTGTTGCTATTTTGCCATAGCATTAACTGTTTTGAAAACCAATTCCTCATCAACTTCAACAAAACCAAAAAGAAACATGTTTTTGGTCAGCATCATCTTTACTGTCGCAACAGCAACTCCAACACCATTCTGCTTTGCATCAATCACAAGTAAAGTTAGCTTCTCCAAGTCCTCTGTATTTATATAAATTCATAAAAAAACACTGCCATTAGATCAGATACAAGAAAAGAAAAGTACAAGACTTGAAACAACTACAGAAGCTAAAAACATTTTGTACGAAACTCTATCCAAACTGTAGCTAGATAATTAGTAAATTTTGAATCTACAGAATTAATTTTCTGAATCCAAATCGAAAATAAAAAATTGATCAATGTTATGGTAAATCGATGTTGGTGTATTAAACAAAGGAGATGAAAGCTCCTTAAATAGATTTACAAAGACAATGTTTCTAAAAGAAACAGTCATGAACTAAAGATGAAAATAGAAACTACCTAATAAACTAAGATTAACTAAGATGACCATTATAGAATCATTATAATATTCTAATACCATCCCTTAATGGTCATCTTCTAACTGCTGTCTTTTGATGACAAATTCTTCAGAACATTCTGCTGCTGTTGATACCCTCCCTAGATCTGCAAACTGTTAATGACCAAGAATAGCCAAAGAGAAAATGGAGAAGGCTGTCCCCTTCTTCAGAATGGTCTGCAACAAGAGAGTAGAGCCAACCACGGACTCTTCCACTGACCCTCCCTGAATCTGCAAAACCGTTGAATATAAATCATCACAAAAACATCCAACCTGATGTTGGATAACTAAGCTGCCCTTCTTTGTAGACAGAGACACAATGAGAACAACTGCCAAACCCTCCAAACTATTGCAGATGAGCAGGATGCCCCAAAACCGACTGTAAACAACTTTGATTTAAAGAGTACAAAGCATCATTTTTTCGAATAAAATGGTAAAAATCCCAAAATAACATCCCACGCGAACTTTGCGTATTACAGAACCTAGAAACTAGTTTTGAGGCGGAAAATAGACCAAAACCAAACATGATTTTGAGGTGAAAAATCAATCAAAACCAAACACAAAATCCGAGACACGGATCGGAGAATAACCCCCAGATAATTTTTGAGGAAAAAATTATGAAAACCCATCAGAGAAACCTTCATGCGACAAAAAACTAGACTTCGCATGGTAAAACAGCATATGCAAGAATATGCAACAACAAAAAGAACATGCAAGTAATATTAAAGTACATGCAACCCTTGAAAATCAGAGACTTTTGCTCAAATCAAGCAATTGTGTGATCAAATCCCTCAACCAAACTCGTGATTCTTCAGCAAAAATCTTCACAAACGAACTACATAATTTTCATAAAATAACTCCAACAATTTTTATTTTAAAAAATCGAAAAACAAATTTCTGGAAAAAGAATTCTAGATCAGAAGAGGCTCGAATTTTTCTTAAATTCACCAAAATTTATGAAATCCCATTGACCCGCTCTGATACCATGTTATCGTAAATCGATGTTGATGTATTAAACAAAGTAGATGAAAGCTCCTTAAATAGATTTACAAAGACAATGTTTCTAAAAGAAACAATCGTGAACTAAAGACGAAAATAGACACTACCTAATAAACTAAAATTAACTAAGATGACCATTATAGAATCATTATAATATTGTAATAATTAAGAGCATACTGACAGTCCCAACCGGTTCTCAGAGGGGAGGGGTGAATCAGCACTTGAAAAATTCTTTCCTCTTTCTTTAATCGAGTGAAGTAAACTTTCAGCACAAAAGCAAGCAGTTCTAAGCAAATAAAATAGTAAGTGAACAAACACAAAGTGACACCAGATTTATCACGTAGAAATCCAATTAGGGTGAAAACCACGGTGTGAGGAGACCTCACAATATTTGTACTCTTCTGAAGTACACCTTGTTAAGAGCCTACCCGGTCAAGGGATAAAACACACTTGGTAGGTGCAACCCAGTTAAGGGATTTGTTACAATAAGGTTTGTTAAGACCTACTCAGTTAAGGGACTTCAAACACTTTGAAAGATGTCACCCGGCTAAGGGATTTTGATACAAGGGACCTGTTAGAGTCCACCCAAATACTAGGATTTGTCTATTGTCATTTGCTAGAAAACAATAGAATCAAGATCTATACAGAAGGCTCTGCTTAGCCAGATGTGATCTCTATTTGTGCTCTACTGAGAGTTATCACCGGTTGACACAGGTGTATTCTCAACTGTTGTTGTGCTGCCTTGCACAACCTATTATCTCTCTTTGTCGATTTTCTCTAACCCTTGCTTCTGTAGCATATAGGTTCATTCTTTTTCTCAGTAGAATGAAGGCAATTCTTCTTCTCAACAGACATAAGAATATATACAGTTTTGTTGCCCTAACTACTCCTCAAATGCATGACCTAATCCTGAGATCTTACGAATACATCACTCAGTGAAGTGTTTGTCCTCTGAGCAAGCATCCGATGCAAGCTCTGGCTTCATCCACTACATGAAGAAAACAACAGTTGCGTGTCAGGCAACCTTTCTTCATAAGAGATAACACCTCGATTTAAAGCCACTGAATCCGGCTTTAAATCTTTCAGTCGCGCCTCAAGAAACCATTGATTCCAGCTTTAAATCCTTTACTTGCGCCTCAAACCGATCACCAAGACAACTCAAGATCACTCGGATTTACTACAATAAATCCCGATCACGAAGAGTTGGTTGGAACAGACAGTTGACAATGACTTCCTCAGTTCATACCGGAGTCTTATAATATATCGATTGAGTTCTTCATGCTATAAACAGGTAAGAGTCTGCTGCTGTCTCTTTCTTGGCTTACCGGTTACACGTCCTTGGTGTGCTTCCTTTTGCGCAGATTACCGGTTGCACTGTCCCGGTTGTGTTATAGACATTAGTTGGATATGCTTTTATTTGTACTTGTCTATACCGATTGAAGGTCGGTCCTTGGTTGATACTAGGATACTCTCTTCCCTGCTGAGTGCATTATCCGGTTGCTGATGCTTAGTGTAGTGACCACTTTCACAACCTCTCTTGATGAAGAGTTCCTTCTATAGAGACAACAAATCTCTATCCTCTTTTGCCAATCAATGACAACACTCGGACCGATAGAGAACTTACCGATTAGTGATGCCAACAATCTCCCCCTTTGGCATTGGTGGCAAAAATATAATAGGTAATCATATTCTCCCCCTTTTTGACAATAGAATGCCAAAAGGCTAATCAGAGATATTTGCATACTCTGCTCCCCCTGGGAGCAGCAGTCCTTTTCATCAGTTCATAAAAGATAAGATGTAACCTTTTGTTTGAATCATAATGAATTGATGGCTCCCTGTTGATGATTACTGATGATCTGCGAGGGGTACAACCCCCAATCTACCTCTAAAATACTCAAAAGTACTCTTTAGTAATGGCTTTGTGAATATATCAACAATCTGTTCTTTGGTGGACACATACTCCACTCTTACTTTTTTGTTCTGTACAAGTTCCCTCAAGTAGCGATACTTGATGGCAATGTGCTTGGTCTTGGAGTGCATAACAGGATTTTTGGATATGTTTATGGCATACTGTCACAGTGAATTGCGATCGGTTCAGGTACCTGTTCCTGAATACCTTCCAGCAGTTGTTTGATCCAGATCACCTGTGTGCAATTTATTGTAGCAGCAACATATTCAGCTTCAGCAATGGATTGTGAAATGCAATTCTGCTTCTTACTTCTCGACGATACTATTCTTCCACCTAGAAAGAATGCACCACCACTTGTGCTCTTTCTATCATCCACGTTGCCAGCCTAATCTGCATCTGTGTAGACCTTAATTTGGAATCCACCCTTGTCTGGAAACCATAAGCCATATTCCTCGGTTCCCTTTAGATATCTGAAGCTTCTTTTTACTGCCATTAGATGTGTGTCCTTGGGATTAGCAGAGAATCTTGCCACTATGCCAACTACATGAGCAATGTCCAGTCTGTTGTGAACAACATACTGCAATTTCCCTATCATGGACCGATACATTGTTTCATTTACTTCTTTGGCATCATCCTCTTTTGATAACTTGAGATTAGTTATCATTGGAGTTCCAACCGGTTTGGATTCTTCTAGTCCAAAAGTCTTGAAAAAAAATTTTATGTACTTGGACTGAGAGATGAAGATACCTTCTTTTAGCTGATGGACCTATAGTCCAATAAAGAATTTTATGGGCCCTATCATAGACATCTCAAATTCTTTCTCCATTTCTTCAGCAAATGCTTTGCTCATTTTGTCATCTCCTCCAAAGATGATGTCATCAACAAAGATTTCAACAATTAGGTTTCCATCCTTTCCGGTTTTTAGATACATATTGTTGTTGTCACCGGTTCTGATGAATCCAATTGTCAGAAGATATGAATGCAACCTTTCATACGAAGCCCTTAGGGCTTGCTTGAGCCCATAGAGAGACTTTTTTAGTTTGTAGACCATATCAGTCTTTTGAGCAGATGTAAACCCTTCCGGTTGCTCAATGTAGACTTCTTCCTCTAGTATTCCATTGAGGAATGCAGACTTCACATCCATTTGGTACAATTTAAAGCCTTTGTGAGCTGCATAGGCAAGAAGAATTCTCACCTCTTCCAGTTTGGCTACTGGTGCAAAAGTTTCTCCACGGTCTAGTCTAGCTTCCTGAGCATAGCCTTTGCAAACCAGCCTTGCTTTATTTATGATGACTTTACCATCCTCATTCAGTTTGTTTCTATAAACCCATTTAGTCCCAATGACATTTTTGTCATGAGGTCTTGGCACAAGTTCCCATGTGTCATTCTTTTCTATTTGCTCAATTTCTTCGTCCATGGCCTTGACCCAATTTTCATCTTCAAGGGCTTCTCTGGTGGCTTTGGGCTCAACACACGAGAAAAGATAGATGTTCTCTTTGGCCCTTTTCCTGGTCAAGATATTCCCATGTCTGTCACCAATTATATTGTCAGTAGAGTGATATATGACATACCTCGGAAGAGTCGACCTCTGTTCCTGGTCCGGTTCATCTTGTTGAGCAATATCTTTGTCATGGTTCTGAACATCTACTTATTCACCATCCTAGGGTGTCCTGTCAGCTTCGGGCATAGTCTCTCGCTCTTGATTTCTGTTAATGGCAGTTGCCTCTTCTTCAGTTCTTGCTTCATGGAACTCAAAGACATCTCCTCCATTAGTAAGTTTAAGATTTTAAGATTGACATGTCCAATCCTCTTGTTTGGTTCTGATGATTCATCAATTTTTACATTGACACTTTCAATTATCTTGCTTGTTCTTTTTTTCAAACACCAATAAGCTTTGTTTTTGGTGAAATGTTTCTTTATTGCTCTTGGGATCAAACTTCCCAAAAAACATTTCTCTTTTGATATAACATTTACTACCAAAGATTCTGAAGTAGCCTACACTGGGAGTATGCTTAAACCATAGTTCGTAAGGCGTCTTATCGGTTCCCTTTTTTACTTGAACTTAGTTGATTGTATAGACAACGGTGTTGACAGCTTCTCTCCAGAAGTGATGAGGAAGATTCTTTTGGATCAACAGGCTTCTGGCACAGTCAATCAACGTTTTGTTTCTTCTTTCTGCTACTCCATTCTACTAAGGAGTCCTAGGTGTAGAGAACTGTCTCTGTATGCCATGTTCCTCACAATAATGAGTAAACTCCTGAGATGTGTACTCGCCTCCTCTGTCTGACCTCAGACATTTCAAGCTTCTACTAGTTTCCTTTTCCAGTCTAGCCTTGTAAACTTTGAACATGTGAAAGGCTTCCGATTTCTCACGGAGAAATAGCGTCCACATCATTCTCGAGAAATCATCTACAAATAGCATGAAATACCGGTCTCCATGATAGCTCTTTGTCCTAATTGGTCCACACAGGTCTGTGTGCACAAGATCTAGAACATTTCCAACAGAGAAGGACTTGCTCCTGTCAGTTTTCCTAACTGACAATCCTTACAAATACCACCCATGGGTTTTGCAATTTGTAGGAGTCCTCTGACCGATTTCTTCTTGCTCACTTTGACAATGCTGTCAAAGTTTATATGGCAAAGTCTCTTGTGCCATAGCCAGCTATTGTCTTCTTTGTAGATAAAACCAATCTTGCTTGATTCTCTTTTGATAGAAGCAATTAAACAAGCTCCTTCTGTTGAGTCTAGGTAGAACAGATTGCCTTTGCTCTGTCTACCGGTTGCAACATGAGATCCAGATTGATTTTTGACTACGCAGGAGCCTTGACCGAATTCCAATTGGAAACCTTTGTTGTTCAACTATGCAACACTCATCAAGTTGTAACTGAGTCCTTCGACCCAGTACACATCTTCACACACAACATTGTTGCAGAGAACAATAGATTCCTTACCCTTGATGACACAAGGGGCATTGTTTCCAAATGTGACTGATCCGCTGTCGTTGAGCTCCAAGTTGATGAACTTGCTCTTGTCACCGGTCATATGGTGAGTACATCCACTGTCAATGATCCAATCGTCATACTCATGAGATCTGGATATGAGTGCAACTTCATTAAGAGCTGGGCTCTCCTCCTTTATTGCAACAAATGCAATTTCTGGATCTTCTGAGTCTTCAGACTCATTGTCTGTGACTCCTTCCTCCGCACGATAGCATTCCTGCTTTGCTTTGTTCTTGAACCGGTCTCTTTTGTCTCTGTTTTCATTATCTGGACATCGGGCAACAATGTGTCCTATTTTGTTGCAAGAGAAGCATTTTAAAGGGAGTTTCCCTTTATACTTCCCTTTCCCTCTGGGGAATGTCTTAGCAATCAAAGCTTCAAACTCATCTTGCTTCGTCTCCTCTACGAGTAGATTCTCAATGAGGTTGCCGATCTTACCGGTAGAGGAGTTACAGGTTTCTCTACCCTTTTTGGTGCAAGAGGCATTGACCGATGATTTAAATGTTGCTTCTTGAACGGATAGGCTATTATCAAAGTTGCTTAATTCAAAAGCAGCCAACTTACCGATTAGGGAATCTAGGGTGACTTGATCGTTGCTCACGGATCTGAGTTCTTGAATGGCAAAGATCTTTATGAAATACTAAGGTCTAAGAGTTCTTAGTATTTTGCTCACCACCTCTTCTTCAGTCAGCTTGCCTCCCGCACTTCTGATGGAGTTGATCACTTCCTTGATTCGGTTCCTATATTGCTCGATATCTTCTCCATCATTCATCCTCATGTCGTCATACTTTTCCCTGAGGCTTTCGACCTTGGCTCTCTGAACACTGGGATCTCTGTCATGTCCCCATTTTGGCTGACATCGTTTGGCATGATGGATTTGCCTATCATCGACTCTCGTAGGCAAATGGTTTGGAGAGAGGGTAATTATGTTGATCATTTGATTGCATATTGCTGACAGAGCCTACATTCGATAGAGCCTACATCCAGTTTGGGCCTACATGCAGTTGTAGTGGAGCCTACATCCAGAGTGAGCCTACATCCAGTTTGAGCCTACATCCAGTTGTAGTAGAGCCTACGTTCAGTCTTGAGCCTACGTTCAGTCGTAGTTGGGCCTGCATTCAGTTATGAGACATTTGGGCCTACATTGTTATAATTTTGAGTTGAGAAATGTACTTTATTATTATAATGTTATTTTATTATAAAGCACATTATAATTGGATGTTTCTAGAAGTTCTAGCAACTTCTCAAGGAAAAGAATAAATAGAGGGCTTGCGCTTTCATTTTAACATGCTTGGATTTGGGGTTTCTTCTACTTCTTCATTGCGAAGCAATTTGTAGCCTTGTGGTCTGCAAATATTATTCGATCTTTGGGAACGATCACTCCCCTAGATTGGCATAACTGAGGTAGTGAAATATCTACTGGAAGGTTGCAAGTTTGGAGTTGGTACTCAGCCATCTCATTGGTACTTCATTGAAAATTTGATGTAAGGGTTTGTTTGTGATTGAAACAACATTTCAGGAGGCATTTTTAGTAGGGCCGAAATTATAGGAGGCAATTTTTAGCAGGTCCGAAATTATAGGCGGCCGTTTTTAGCAGGTCCGAAAAAGTAGTCCGAACAAGCAAATCCGAAAAAGCAGTCCGAAAAAGCAGACCTGAAAAATTGATATTGAGGGTTTGTAACTGGTTGAATAAGGGTTTGATATTGATTGCATAGGAGTCTTGAATTTCATCTACTCATTGGAGAATCATTTTGACAAGGGTTTGGAAGCAATACGGTGCATTTTTGTGTAGTTTTTATCAGGGCCTGTTATACAGCTGAGTCACACATTTTCATTCATAACTCCCTATACCCTTGGAGTTTGATTTTACGAATTTGGGATATCATATAACCCCAGGCGATTCTGTTCCTGGTATTTTCAGCTCCCAACATCATTGCAAAAAAATTGTTATAAGTGTCGTACATGTCCGTACTGTACGGCCAGGTACAGCAGCAGGGGTACGGCCCAGTTTTGGTGCTCCAATTCAATCCCAGTCATCATTGACAGTCAGCGCTTTTGGGGTGCAGTTCGACCTCATTTCCTTCAGCATTTTGGCTTACACATTGCGTCAATTTCCAGGTTCTTTATATTGCATTTGGTCATAAGAAAAAATAGCAAATGTTAATGGATATGTACTGATTTGAAGAACAGTCTAGTTGTAATTCAGTCACTGTTGTAATCAGTCCTTGAAAGATACATATCTTAGTTAGTTGTGTAGGTCCTTGCGTTGGTATAAGGGTTGCATTCATAGACACTGCTGTAACAGTTAATGCATATTCAGAAAATCAGTCAAGGCTATCTCTTTGCATATTGTATTCAGACTTTGCTATTGATTTGGAATAGGAAAAGTGCATCAATAGGACTTGTTTATGTAATATGGATCATGTGTTGTAAACAGACCATGATGCAACAGTCATATATATTCTGGAAAGTGCAATCAGAATTAGAGAAGTTTGATATATTTGTAGTAAGTCTTACATTGCTTTGAGTTTCATTGTTATCTCAATTGCTTTGATGCCCAAAAACAACAATCACATTGAAACACATCATTTCAAACAAAACAATTCAGTGCATGCCAAGTGTTTGACAAATTGTCTCTGGTCAGATTTGGGGTTTTTAGTGGCCTTTATAGTAAGGGTCATTACAATCTCCTCCATAGACTGTTTGTAACTTTTTCCACATTTTGCAAGCGGAGTTAAGATGTTCAATTTCAGCATACACGTGGTCGGGTAAGGTGCTAGCTATCATGCCCATGGCAACCGTGTGCTCAGTCTTAATTTTCTCTTCATTAGGTGTCAACATGCCAGTGGGCTCACTGTAGTCATCGGTAACATGATTCCAGTACTGGTCACCATTGGTCTTCATATATAGCTTCATTCTGCTGCACCATAAGGTGAAGTTTTCCTTTGAAAACTTTGGTCCTTCCTTTCTCATCATCATAGATTTCTCTCTGTGCGGTTAAGCAACAAAGAAAAACAAAACAAGGCTTTGATACCAATTGACAGTCCCAACCGGTGCTGAGAGGGGAGGGGTGAATCAGCACTTGAAAAATTCTTTCCTCTTTCTTTAATCCAGTGAAGTAAACTTACAGCACAAAAGCAAGCAGTTCTAAGCAAATAAAATAGTAAGTGAACAAACACAAAGTGACACCAAATTTATCACGTGGAAACCCAGTTAGGGTGAAAACCACGGTGTGAGGAGACCTCACAATATTTGTACTCTTCTGAAGTACGCCCTGTTAAGAGCCTACCCGGTCAAGGGATAAAACGCACTTGTTAGGTGCGACCCAGTCAAGGGATTTGTTACAGTAAGGTCTGTTAAGACCTGCCTGGTTAAGGGACTTCAAACACCTTGAAAGATGTCACCCGGTTAAGGGATTTTGATACAAGGGACCTGTTAAAGTCCACCCAAATAATGTGATTTGTCTATTGTAGTTTGCTAGAAAACAATAGAATCAAGATCTTTACAGAAGGCTCTGCTTAGCCAGATGTGATCTCTATTTGTGCTCTACTGAGAATTATCACCGGTTGACACAGGTGTATTCTCAACTGTTGTTGTGCTGCCTTGCACAACCTATTATCTCTCTTCGTCAATTTTCTTTAACCCTTGCTTCTGTAGCATATAGGTTCACTCTTTCTCGGCAGAATGAAGGCAATTCTTCTTCTCAACAGACAGAAGAATATGTACAGTTTTGTTGCCCGAACTGCGCCTCAAATGCATGACCTAATCCTGAGATCTTAGGAATACATCACTCAATGAAGTGTTTGTTCTTTGAGCAAGCATCCGATGCAAGCTCTGGCTTCATCCACTACATGAAGAAAACAATAGTTGCGTGTCAGGCAACCTTTCTTCATAAGAGATAACACCTCGATTTAAAGCCACTGAATCCGGCTTTAAATCCTTCAGTCGCACCTCAAGAAGCCATTGATTCGGGCTTTAAATCCTTTACCTACGCCTCAAACCGATCACCAAGACAACTCAAGATCACTCGGATTTACTGCAATAAATCCCGGTCAAGAAGAGTTGGTTGGAACAGAGAGTTGACTATGACTTCCTCAGTTCATACCGGAGTCTTATAATATATCAGTTAAGTTCTTCATGTTATAAACAGGTAAGCGTCTGCTGCTATCTCTTTCTTGGCTTACCGGTTACACGTCCTTGGTGTGCTTCCTTTTGCGCGGATTACCGGTTGCACTGTCCCGGTTGTGTTATAGACATTAGTTGGATATGCTTTTATTTGTACTTGTCTATACCGGTTGAAGGTCGGTCCCTGGTTGATAATAGGATACTCTCTTCCCTACAGAGTGCATTATCCGGTTGCTGATGCTTAGTGTAGTGACCGATTTCACAGCCTCTCTTGATGAAGAGTTCCGTCTATAGAGACAACAAATCTCTATCCTCTTTTGCCAATCAATGACAACACTCGGACCGGTAGAGAGCTTACCGGTTAGTGATGCCAACATATACTTAGAGATAAATAAATTTTGAATGGTTGTTCAAATAGTTGTGTTTCATAGAGACAATATAAGGTATATAATCCTGCTAGTCTCTTTGAAAGTGATCCTCCAAAAACCGTATGACCTGCATACATTAGTTTCTATCACTATCAGTGGGTCCAAAACAATGCTTCCAAACTTGTAGAGAAGATATAAACAGCATTTCAGAATAAATGGAATGACACTAATGTGATAGGGAAATGTCTAAACTAAACGGATGTGTGGCATTTAATTGGATAATGAATGGCTGCTTACTAATTGCGCGGTCATATAATGTCTGCATGAAGAATGCTGAATCCTTATCAGTGGGCCTAGCCTTGTGGACGAAGCTAAATTTTCTGTTGTGCCATATAATTTTCATTTGTGCAAGAGTTGTTGCTTCAATCTACAATGCAATAAGACTTCTAGTTTATAACATAGACTTCTAGTTTATAAGAGATAAAGACCACCTCTATAAATTCAGCTACAAGCTCATCAAAATCCAACTTAAAAGGAGTCATATCCATGGCCAAAGTGAAGAATTGTCTGGTTACCTGATAAATGATAAATCAAAAGATTATGGCAAAATATGCTACCCAAAACAACCTTAAAGAAGCTACCAATTTCATATAATTTCTTGATGAAAAGTACACACAACTCAAAAAAAAATGAAAGAAATAAATTATGCTGATGTCTAGAGAAGACCAAATTAGGTCAGAAGGCATTAAAACGTTAGCCAGTTACAATAGGAAAGAATAATGTAAGACATTCGACTATGGAAGTAGGCAATTATAATATGAAAGAATATTTGAAGACCTTCGGCTATGGAAGTAAACCAAACCATAGTTTAAAAAATTTGCAAGTACTTGCAAGATTCATGAGAAGCCACCTAGAAAAACCCAAGCTGAATAATCACAAGAAAAAATCAGTGCCAAGTTTTCAGTATAAATCGATGCAGGGTTTTCGTAAGACTTGCCAAAAATTCATAAAGAACTCACCTAAATTTTCTTTGTTAAGATCTTAGCTAGGGATAAAATGCAAAAACATGATGTCAAATGTGTTTTCTCTAGATGAAAGAAAACTTCAATGAGCTATTAGGTCAACAGCTAAGGTGTGATTTGAGACTGCTACGAAGGAATTCAAGGCCGTGGCTGAGTTTTTGTGGTTCTCTAGTGTGCATGGTTTCAAACTTTCAAACTTCCGTTCAAACTTTCAAGCTTCAGAAGTCTGCACAGACTTTCAAGGATGTACATTTCAAAATGGGAAATAAAACAATGTAAGTTAAAACTTTGAATTTTCATTTTTTTTTCTTCATTGTGCTTGTGATTTTTTAAAATTTTATTGTGGGGTTGTATAATCCATGACAATAATTTTTTCAAAATTTAACACCTGTCAAGGGTTGTATCATAGTTGAAAAATTTATAGACTCTGCAAAACTTGGCTGGCCCAAAATTTAAAAAAACTTGGGACTTGCAAAAAAAAACTCCGGAAAAAATCAGCAACAATTCGGCAAATTTATTGAGCATTTTAAAATACATATTTTTTCTAAAATATTTTTCAAAAACACACATATTACTAAATTTATTGAGCATATCACTACTTTCCATCATATATAAATCAAAATTAGAGTTTAATGCTAAGTTGGCAGTATGGATATAGGAATGAGTACAAGTACGAGAATGAGGTACACTGGTACAGGGAAAAATATTTGCCCTTGGGTACGATACGTTTGGTTGTGTATATATATACAAAAGAATTTAAAGACAAATACACAATTGCAAAACCAAATGCAAATGATAGTATGATAGTATGATACTTCATAATTGATCAATGCCAAAATGGTAGTGATAAAGATAAATAGTAAAGCCAATTGACAGTTAAATATTTAATATTTATCTTTATCAATTGGCATTTAATAGTGATAATTTTAATTGTCTAAGTTCTTGATTCTGGTCTCCACTCCCAGACCCCTCATTGTAATCAAATTTCTTATATGACAAGAGATCCTTTTACTCAAAGACAAAATTATGTTTGCAAAAAGGAGTGGGATCTTAATATTTTCATCATGATGGAGGATACCACATTTCTCTATCATTCTGAATTTTAACAATGGCAATCAAGAGTTTCTATTGATTGTCCAGGATCTTTGGTACAAATGAAATGACAGAGCAGAAGATCATTATAGTATAAGATCTTATTCAACATGATCAAGACAATCCTTCTTATTCTTTTTCAAGGCCAAAATCTAACACTATAAATATGAACAGCAGAATTTTTGTAGTACTTGGGTTGATCTGAGCATATTGTTTCATAACAAACACCGTGCACAACCACCTAAGAGAGCGTGGTGCATAAATATGGAGTTTCGTAAGCAAGGAATAACTTGTGAAAGCTCCCTAGCTGCTATGAAAATGACCATAATACAATATTTCCCATCTTATTATGGCATTCAATGGGTGAAACCTTGGTGACTTTCCCACACAAAACTCAACTAGTGCATGGAAGTTCATACAAAAGAGGGAAGTTCTATTGGATTATAATAAGAACATATTCCTATCACATACTATAAAAAGACTCTATTGGGGAGTGAAATTTTTTTTTCTTATTTTGGGAAAGGAGAAGAAATTTGCATTCATCACTATTCCAAGGCAAATAATACCATCTATAGTGTATAAGTGTAATGCTCCTATGTTCTACATTTTGATTAAGGGGGAAGAAAGGCAAGAATTGGTGGAAAACATCACATTCGTTTTTAGTATTTACACAATCGATGGCTGATCTGAAATTCACCTACTAGATTGTTTGGGTTAATAAAAATCAAATGGTAATATATGGGGTAATAAAAATCAAATGGAAGCCATAATTCACACTAATTTGATCATAATTAACCAATATCATGACGCTGAAAAAGAAGGCATAGTGACACCAAGAGAAATTAGGGAAATTGAATAAGATTTTATCATACAAAGTAAAGGAACCATGAAAAGCACCATTGCAGATCTAAAGAATGAGCTTATTCCATTAAGAGTATTGAGTGAAAACAATGAGAAGTTATGTATTCAAGAAAAAGATTAAAAGATGAAGGAATGCAACAATATGATTGAGAAATTAACAGCAAAAGATGAATAAAGATGGATGCTCATGGGATGCTTGTAAAACAAATATTCATGAAGAAATGTACACAAAGCTAAGACCAGAACAAAATGACTTGGACAACACATTGTAAGAGTATAAGGATATAAGTAAGGAACTACAAGAAAAAATGATTCAAAATGACATTTTATTTGATGCTTGTAAGGTGGAGTTGGAAAAATTGGGCTACAAAATCCCTTTTTGTTTCTTTTCTCTAAGGATGAGAGAAAACTTATCTTAATGAACCCTGCAAATTTCCAACACTTGGAATGTTGTTGAGTGTCAATGGGAAATACAAGTTCATGAGCCAGAAGAATAAAGATCAATAAACTGTCCTCATACTTTAGAGGATAGTATCAACATTATGACATTGAAGGACTACATTGGTAGTCTGGTACAGATAGGTACTGTTATCTCTCAAAAATGCACCCTGCTAGATAGCCAGAATCTAGCCTTCTGGAGAAACATGGAAACACTCCTGGGCTGTGGGTTTCCCAAAAAAAACGGAGTGAATCTCCGGGTTCTAGGCCGGTTCCTATATGATGATCACCTTATTTGCTTTTTGAAAGACTGAAAACTGAAACTGATGGAGGAAAAAGGACAGAAGGATTGCATAAAAGTAACACTGAACAGGAAAAGCTTAAAATGGAACTTGAGGTGATACACCAAAACTGAAAAATGGGAAAAACAATGCCTTAACACAATGAAACCTTCCTGAAAACAGACCAAATACTTGACACAATATTGATGTCAAGATACCCACATATAAAGCTTTGTAAGAAGGATATTCTTTACTCCAAAAACGTGACAGGAACAAAGGCATTCACAGCTAAGAATCTGAAAGAAAACCCACAACTTACAACCTATATGGCTATCAAAACATTCATTTGCAGATGTTAAAACTGAGACAACTTACTAAAGGATCATAAATAGATCACAGCAATAAACATTAAATCAGATAGACTCACATACAATAAGATGAACTCAATAAAGGCCTTCAATCTGTATCTTATTCATGCTTCAAAGGTTACACAGGGTCATTCCCATGACTGAGCTACAAGCAAAAATGACAGAGAACTAAGAAGGATTTGAAAAATAATCACTCTCTGAGCTATCTGCATAAAATTTTCTAACTCCCTTACAAAGAGTACTCAGCCCCTATTTATACAATCTTCCTCAACCACATGAGGGCAAAATATCAAGGGGTCGGATGCAGAGAAAAAGACAAAAACTAAGCCTTAAAAGCCCTTGAAAACATGTGTCCAAGTGGCTCAGAAGTCATCACCAGATAATATCAACATAAATTCTGCTCAGAAACGCGTCAGATCCCTCTAGAAGACTCATAAAAATCTCTGAAACTGCAATAACTCTACTGCAGAGAAAACAGCTTTATTCAATGACTCAACACTTGGGAAAAATTAAAAAATATCTGCCTTTCAACTTTAAACTTTTATAAGAGACAATTAGATATTATTTTTTGCATAAAATAATTATTAAATAATTTCTATTTCATAACGAAATACAATTATTTAATAATTGATTTAATAATAATTTATTATAATATAACTTATTTATTTATTTATTTTGGAAATATTAATTATTTTTAAATAATATCCTAAGTGATAAATATTAAATATATTATATTTCATATGTGAAATATAAACTATTTAATATTTATTTTATTATTTAGGATTATATTGAAAATAATTAATATTTATCAAAATAAAAGAAATAAGTTATATAATAATAAATTTTAAAAAAAAAATATTTAATTTAATTTATTTAAGTTTAAAGTTGAAAGGCAAAATAAAAATTTTAATTTTTTTCCTAAGTGTCAAATACAAAAAGAAATACACTAGACGGCATAGCAAAGTGCCGACATTTGGCGACCAAGGGGGATATAGGGTATTTGAACCCTCATTGCATTTCATTTTGTATTTTTACATCTCATTTTTTGTCTTTGGCTGGCGAAGAAGAAGGAAGGAGGGTTCGAAACCCTAGCCGCCATGAATTCTTTGACGTAAACTCCTCTCTGCTGCTTCCCCTTTTCACAGTTTTTCTGGTTAAAAACTCGCCATGCTGCCTGGGTTCGAGCCGCCATGGATTTTTGGAAAGGTAAGCTTGTGGTTTGCACAAAAACGTGCCATAATTTTTAACAAAATGTCTTCTTCTCTGCTGCTGCTATCTGAACGAAACCATTAAAAGACATGGGTCTTTTAGAAGAGCTGTTCTGTTAAGATTTTGGGTCGAAACCCCTCTTTTTTCTGTGCATATCATCACTATGTTTAAGGAAGAAGGCCGCCTTTCTGAACATGGCCGCCATGATTTTTATATCTCTGTTATAGTTGCGTTTTGTTCAAAATGAAATCTCTGTTATATTTCATTGTAAAAAAAAGGGCACCATAAAATTTCTTTTTCCTGTGCATAGAAATGTTGTTTCTCTGCTATAAATGCTTTTAAAATGAAAACTCTGCACATTGAATACTTTCTTGAGGCTTGCTTTCATGTCCCTTGATAAGATTCAAAACAATGATAGGATTCCCATATCTCTTTACAAGATTCTCAAAATGAAGTTTTGTAGCCTGATATGTCTGATCCTCTTTTTTTTTTTTTGTAATATAATATCAGACTTTAAATTTAAGCATGAAGTTTCCTGAGACCAGTACAGGGGTATTGAGCCCCGATGTTGGACAACAGAGCAAACTTGCCGTGGGCTTTCTTCAGACACATCTTCAAAAACAATCTGCTCTGTTTCAACATCATTTGCTACTCTACCTTTATCATTAACTCCTCGTTTCAAATACCTTGTTTCAGCATAATGTCTTGAACGCCTGGCGATGAGAGTCAAACTCAATTCAGAACCATTGTCATCATTTTCATTATCTTCTTTTCTTCGTTTCAATCTCTCAAAATACGGTATCTAATGATTCAGTTGTAGAAATTTGTGGCTTGGACTCCTCTCTTTCCTGAAGCTGCCATAGGGGAACAAATTTTTTGGCTCCTAGATTTGCTTTCATACTTTGTAGATTTGACTTCATTGACCCCCACTTCGTTGCTAAGCCAGAAGGAATATCAAACTGGTTTCTGCTGTTAGGTATATTATCAAAGTTACTAGGCTGAGTAACATTCCTTATATCCTGTCTCTGCGGTTGTATCACTCCTGATTGAAGATGAGACGGTTTACTCTGATGTTCTCTAAAAGAAGCATACTTACTTGCAATAGCACCTTCGCTCCCTTGTGTATGAATGTCCTCTTTCGAAGTCTTCGGCTGAATACCCTTTACATCATCCCCTTTTTAGTGCCACTTTTACTTCTGTACCAGTCTTATTCCAGGCATCATCAGCACTCCATGTTGATTTCTTGGGCATACTGTCTGCTTCAATGTCCTCACTCAAATTGTTGAAGTTGCGGGCCAATGGAACTACTTGCTCTCCAACTGCATGTCCTTGTTCCAGCCAAGTTCTTTCCCTTTTAAAGATTATTGAGCTAGATTGATCAAAACCACCAGCATCTTCAGCCTCATTTTCAAATCTGAACTTCTACCAGGAAAATGACAGTGACAGTTCATCTCACTTCATCTACAACCTTGCCAAGGGTATAAACAATGTTCTTGAGAGACACACTGTCCCATGTCATTTCACTGTTACATGCATTCTTATCAACACCATACTGCTTCACTCCCTTGTCATACCACATGTAAATGATGGCAGGTACCTTACCAAACACAAATTTCCATTCTCCACCATAAACATCATCATACTGTCCTTTTAGTACCTTGAGGACCAAATCACCACATTGACTGTCACATATAGATGCACTGTCACATCTAAACTGAACAATGTACTGTTCCCCTGTCTTATCACCACATACACAAAGGAAATAAAGTGTCTCATCCATGTTATTTCACTGTCTCTCTACTATTATACCGTCCATTTATGGTTTTCTCTGCCAAATAAATGGAGTGACTGTCCCAAACAACGAATTCACTGCCACCAACAGTCCTTAACCCTGTACTCTGTCACAATGTGGCTGCTGTCTTTTGTTTATCTGTCATCATAGAAAACTGCCAATCACTATCCTCTTGACTGTCCTATATAAATGCTGTCACAACAGGTGCTGCTCTGTCCTGCTGTTGTACATTGCAACCATTCTTGTACTGTCACTGTCATTTTGTTGAAACTTTGTCCAAAAAAAAACGGGACAGCGTCATCAATGTCACCCATTCTCTTTTAAACCATTAGAAAACAGCGTGTCCTGAAAACTCTATCATGATTTGTATTTCTGACATCCTATTGTAGATGCATGATTCCAATATACTCATAATGTGTTTAGATCTAAAGTGAATGGAACATCAGCACAAAGGCCTGTTTATGAAGTTCGAGCACGGGCTCGTGACGTTCATAAATAGATTTATGTGACCCTACTTTGTAGATATACTGTAGCAACATGCCCCCTTTAACACTGTATCTATTTTCTTGCTTTATCTGATTCACTCCTACCACTGACATGCTGGGCTCGACCCTCATGGGAGCCACATTTCGTCCACATGTCAGTGGTAGGCGTGATGCTGCACAGGAAACAACTCATTAGAAAAATGTATAAATTTGGTGATTATTTCAGGGATATGAATGTATGTATTGAGTAGGATGGTGAGTTAGCTAGCTGTTGCTTAGATCGTTAGATCTAACCCTTTTCTTTTCAATCTCTCTTGCAGGGGCTGGCATGGAGACAAGACATGACGGGGCAGCGGGATGCGATCAGCAACACGGCCAGTCATTCCAAGTATCAGGCAATGGCTGGCTCCCATGAACCTTCTCTCATTTACATGCTTTCTGTACTTAGCATTTATGCTTCTCTTTAAGCACTTGATTTATTTATTTTTCTAATGAGGTCAGTTTCACGGCCTGTGTGAAACATAATGAGCATTCAATTAAATGAACCATTTACATTTTCAAAAAAGCGTGTGATAAAATCCATTTTCCTTTCATGCTGTTGATTACTTTTCATCATAGAATGTAAACCTATATTTGCAAAACAAACCAAATGACTGTCATAGGCAGCAAGCATGTTAATTTCATACATGAATGAAAAGTTCCAGCCTTGTTGGCTGTACCAATTTGGCCTCAGAATTGGTAACAGGTACACTGACAACTACTTTCCAGGAACATCATTGTAGTACAGAGCCAAACATAACCAAGTCAACAAGAGAAGCATCACTTGGTGTAGAGTTTTCCATTCCGAATTAGATAAAAATAGCACAGAAAAAAATGAATTGTGAAATAGACCTTCATTAAGCACAATTCCTCAGAAAGTTAAAATTGCAGAGACAAAACCTTTAACTAAGTCGGGTATGACTCAAGAAGTTTTGCTAACTAGAAGAAAAAACATAGCATAAATTGAACATAATATTATTTGAATTATTCAAATATGATAATTAAATTCATGATTTAGATTTAAGCTAAAAATATAAATGTAATTATCATTTTAGAACTTGAAATATTGTTATAAGAAAAAAACCAAAGGGATGTTACACTCTATGTCATCAATTGCCAAAAGTATTAAATTGCAAAATATTCTATTCGTTACATACTTTGGTATCTTTTGACTTCCTTTCTTAAATCATTAACCTCGATCATTGTCTAGTATGATCCAATGTATCAATCACTCAAAATACAAGTGCTAGGAAAAATTCTATATATTCATAATTATCACAGAATTTTGAAAAGACAATCCATGGAAAAATAAGGTTGATCCTTGCACAATTATAGGAGGAAAATTTGAACATCCTCTAGGAGTTAAAGTGACACAATTAATCAGGCATTGCATTCATGGTGGTTTCCATGAAATGCAAGTAGAAGAACTACTAAATTATGGTTTTCTTTTTATCAAGGTCCGTCAACTTAAAATTCCATCCACGCTGAGGATGAAAGTGAGAATGAAAATGCATCATGAACATCAATGGTTAAGGAAATAAAGTGGGTGGTGGTGGCCAGGAGGACTATGTTATTTCTATTGAGTGTCAATTCCTTGTTAAGGAGCTCTAGCTTCTTTGTCCTTGTATCCCATGTGATTTTAGGTTCGACTGATTGCAATGGAACGCATTGCAATGGAAGGTATCTTAGATATGAGGTAGTTGCAGCATATCCTTTATTGCAATTGTAGTTACCACAACTCTCACAGAGTTACCCATAATAACTCTATGTTCAGAAGTATGCCAACTTGCACAAGGTTCAACTAATTCTAGGCAGAGCTTAAATTAAATAACCATGTATTGTGCCAATTTTGTGGTGCAAATCCAAATGCCAAAAGTTTGACTTTTCCTTGATATTAATTTTTTCTCACAACCAGGCATGAGCTCCCCTTATTAAATTCTAGTTGGCTTATAACTTTTGGTCCGGAACATTATCTGCACTGTTAAAGACCAAGTTAAGATTCAAACAGTTTCCCTTTATAACCATTTTGACATATATCATTCCTCTAAGGAACAATCTAAAAGGGAGGCTAAGGTATAAGATTTAATAACCTTGTACTAGCAGCAATTCAAGAGATTGCAACTGCTTCCTTTCTTCTTTCCCTTCGACATCTAGATTCTATGTTAGTTGGATTAGCTTGTATCTTGGAGCTCCCTTCACAATGGTTTAGCTTATTAGCATGCAAGGTCTATGCTTCACGACTTCAAATTGTTAAGAAAATAGAGTTGTGGTCTTTTACAAATCAACAATAAAGTCTGAAAGCTGTTTGAACTAGTGTTTATAACTAAAAGATAGTGTGGTCTGCAGCTACCATATTAATGGCAACTTAATCTCCCTTTGATTTGGAATGACATCACAGCACTTGAAATTTCAAATCTTAATTGCCCCACTCCTTTTACTCTTTTTAGATTTGATTTGATACAAACATTTGGTGTTTTAACTTTTAATTGTAACTTTTGATGGGAAATGATGACAGTTATCTGCCACATTTTCCCTTTTAGTATAATTTGTTCTATTTGAAATAATTTCCCCTTTGGGGCTCCTTTACCCTATTAAATGCATAGATCTAACATTTAGGATTCAACAGTCACTGATAGGGCAATTAATATAATTTCCATCACATATGCAGCTGACACTTAGGGGACATTCACCAACCTTTGATCTTCAAAGAATTGATGATGTGAACCACAAGATAGCTCTCTGGGTTAAATAGCACTTTTGAAAGCATACAAAAACTAAAACACTATATCATTAGTCTTTTGATCATAGAACCTGAGACCTTTCAGCTTTTGATACAATGTTTTAAATTTCCTGCAGCAAGTGAATCCAAAATTTAAACACTACACCAGCCTCAAAGAACATGCCCCAATACTACAAGCACAAAACTTCTTTTACAAGCCTCATAAATGTTAAAATTAGAACTAGAAAAGCATAGAAGCAATGTACAGAAACTTAAAAACATACAAGAACAAATGAGACAATAATTGTATCCTGGGAAAACCCTCCAAATTGAGGGAAAAAACCCAGCCACACTAAAAAATGATTCTTTATTGAATAATCATCAAGTTTGAATACACAGCTCACAAGCTTAACAAAGGAGTTAATCCTTCTCTATGATTGCTCACACTTAGAAATCACAGATAGAATGCTTTATCACAATCTTGATACGATACTCAGCAAAAATTCTCTTCTGATCAATACAGAGAATAAGTCTCAATCCTGAATGACAGTAGAAAAACAACACTTAAGCAAAAAACTACCGCAACTCTATCAAGACAGAATCAATATACAATAATAATCATCGAGAGAAAAACGTACTCAACTTGAGTGTTTTTCCAAAACATGGGAACTACAATCGATCATAACACTAGCAACACTAGCACTCCAAATGTAATTAGTGTGGACAGTGACGGTTATGAATAAGTGTTGTTTCGTCTTCAAATCATCCGAAGCATCAAAGGCGGAGATTACACAATGAAGAGAAAAGACATGATGACATATTAGTTGGCAACGGTAACACAGCCACTCCATAGACAAACACGAAGGCATACTAAGTTATTGCAATGAGCCAAGAGCTAGAATCAAGCATGATATCGTGCCTTCAAGAAATAGAACACAAGATGGGATACAAAACAAGAGAGACTCGTCCAACAGTACCATCATAGGTAACATAGGATGATAGAACCATCCAGCATAATCAAAGCAGGTCAACATAACCATCACAAGAATAAACAATTAAAGAACTGTTCAGTATAGTCGTTCTGCAATCACAGGCTTATGAACAAGAGTAACATCAACGAAGAAGAGATAACAATGTTTGATAGGCACAACCATTGCAGGTAAGAATGATAGCTCCTGTAGCTACCAAAAACTCTAACAATAAACAGGTAACACACAGAAAAAGCAAAAGATATGATATACATTCACAAGAAACACCCCCTGTGGCTTAAGTATGGTGTTTGAGATATATCCCTTTGACCAGGATAGTAAGTACATGCCCATCCATACTCATGAGCTCAAAGGAAATCTCCTGTTTGCATCCAGAAACTGCATATGATCCACCTCATAGGGAATTGAATTTAGAATGTGGTCCAAGCTTCACCATAATGACTTCTAATTTGAGGACTTTCTCCCAGCCTAAAAAGGTTTTCTCTATAAAATGTTTGTGTCAAACCAGCATTTGACAATCCCTTGGTGACTTTATTTTCATTTCTGGTAGTTTCATTCTTCTCTTCTAGATCAAAAAGCTCCATTTTCCTCACCTCCTTCACTTTGTTTTCTTCTATCTTAACTGCTTGATAAACAGTACAGTATGAAGTTATAAAGAGCTAGTGAAGGACATCTTTGTCATATATTAGGGATTAAGGAGACATACCAATTGCTCTTTTTGGTCTTATCTTATCTAACCATAGCACTTGCTATAGATGCAGCTGTCATCCTTTGTAACAGTTAATGCCAATCCTTGTTATGATTCTAATGATGTTTTTATCAGTAAACTTACTGATTCATTAACCTAAAGGTAGTGGTTTGATGATGTTTACAAGCAAATGCTATATCTTAGAGTGAATGTTGGCATTTTTACGCCTAGCACGTCCATGGTTGTGGCAATTAGGGGACATCCTAACAGTCGTGCTCTAGTGAATGGGTGAATTGAATCCCTATTACAAACTACCAATAGATTGTGACATTGGACTACCTTAAATTATTTGAGATCAAACACTTCATCAAGATAGTGAGTCATCTAGTATCTTGTCTCACCCAGGAATTGTCAGTGGATTAATGGCACACCAAAATTCAAAATTTTTAACTATTTATGTTTATCCACTAGTAGTTCTATGGTCATGAACGCATCAGTGTATCTACAATCTTGAAATCCCACAGGCACCCTCCACAGCCAACCTGCCTTGTGCGGCCTCTACATGCTTCCAAGTTTTCTATGATCTACAGACACATCTAATGTAAAATTCCCTCTCGACTGATGAACCTCATCACCAAGAACACTCTCTATCACACATAAAATCTATGCTAGCCTGTCATGCAAACTACACTTATCCCAAAACATCTATCACCTTAGAGCAAGAATATTGACTTATCACATAGCAGCAAAGAAACCAAAATAGAAAGCACCAACGTACTTAAAACAAATCAAAACCTGACAAAAGGATATAAATCATCTAGGATTCGACATTATGGATAAATATATCTACAATCCAACACTCTCATGTATAAATTCAACATAATAATATTTTGAAGGATAGGTACGAGCATGACAAGAGTAAGAGAGCATGTAAATTTGTATATTTTGATATGGTAGCCTTTTTATCATAGATAATTTTAACGTATACATGAGCTCCCTAATTGTCTAGACTCTAATGCACACTCTCTCTTTGTAGTTAACTTCAGCTTCCACATACCTACACAGGCAATCTGCTCTGCCCAATAACTTTGAATTTCACAATAAGATTATTGCCACTTTATTCCAAAACATCTCAAGTTTGGATCAAGTCTATTCACACCATCATGGTACTAGTTCACTGAACATTTCATAGAATGCCAAAAAGCCAGCGTCTCAATTTCATTTGATCATCCAAGACTTTCAGTTGAATATTTCAAAGAATGTATATTACAATCATCTATTCCATTAAATACAAATTCAAAATTTAAAGTTATACATAAGTATAAATCTCTGATTACAAAGTGTTAGGCTCACTGCCAGAGAACTCAACGCTCAGGACTTGCAATAAGTTTCACTACCTATGAAGCAAGATACAAAAGATGACTTGCAATCTGAAGATCACTTCTCCATAACAAGAAGCACAATACAATCTGATTAAAGGACAAATTGAACTGATAAAAAATAGCATCTGATATGTCGGATTACAATTCACACTAAATACTCATTCGAATTTGTCTTCATCTTTGAACCATCCAATGCCCGAACTACAAAATCATTGTTCAAAACTTTGTCCTTCCCACCTTTCTCCCACACAATATCATACATAATCTATCCCACACCCACACACCAAATGTTCATAAAGATTGTTCATATATACCATCTAGATCACACAATAGGTCGGCCCAATAGAGGGCATAACATGTGGGCACAAGGTTGGCCAAAAAATCCTTAAACAAAAATTATAAGAGGAAGGAAAAGAAGATATGCAGAGATCCACACTGATTCGGCACACCTTACGAAACTATTCAAGAAACTGCTTCAAACACCGCACGTTACCACATGCAAAAATAGGTCCAGACCCAAAATAGGTCATTAGTCCATTAATGGAGAATCAATATAGTTAACATGATCAATCTTACAAATTCCCAAAGTAAATAAGACTAGGAAAGTAATCCACACCAAAAAAGACATCTAAGACAACATCAAAACAATAGCAACACACCAACAGACACTTTTTGAACCAAACTGAGCACCACTATACAAGCAGGAAATCCATGTTGAATGTCCTCAAAAATATTTGTATATAGATTCAATACATCCAAACATCACTATCAATCCAAAATTGCATAATCTTATTCCTAACCGGTTATTGAGAGGGGGGGTAAATCAATAAATACTATTTCTATCTCATTTAAACCTTGTATATATATTCTTGCAGTATAAACAGAATATAATTAATCATTCATAAACAGAAATAGGAAAACTCATATCAACACAGCATATATATGTGGAAACCCTCGGTTAGAAGGAAAAAACCACGGTGAGACACAGCTCACAACTTCACTACTGCAGTAATAAAGGTGCCTTGTGAAGAGCTTACAAAGCACTTGTAAGAGTGCTACCCGATAAAGGGATTTGATAGAAGACCTATTAAGATCTTGACCCTGTTAAGAGTCACCTTGCAAAAGGACTTTCAACACCAATTGAGATGCTACCCGAGTAAGGGATTTATACAACAAACCTATTAGGGTTCACCCTAATAGAGGGATTTGAATTTGCTTTAACAATGTAAAAGCAATGATCTGAATTGACACTTTTTGTCTGATTAGATCATACCTATTAACCTTTCCACTCTGCTTGGCTGTTGAACCTCTATGCCTTTCACCTCTTGTGACTGTAGCTTCTCTCAGAAGATTCTCTATCCTGCTTTGTATATTCAACAACACTTCTTTTGTATCCTATGACCTGTATTTATAAGAAATTAATCTTAATAAAAGCTCAACTCATAGTACCGCCAAGCTGAAAACTCACCCATAAATCATGCAGCAAAAAGCTTTGCAAAATGATCTTGAGTTTACCTTGAAACATCCACATAGAAATAAAACTAACTCCTGTTAAAAAGCTAACTCCAGTTCTAATTGTGAACGCTTCGTATAATCCGGTTTTAACTGAAACAGCTCTGCATAATCCGGTGCGGATTATCATGCAGTCGACCGGTATAGATCTTGTACCCGGTTGTTCATACATCCCCTATATGTTTTATAAGACTGGTTGTAGACACTTTTTCTGGTCTACCGGTGCATATACTCTGTCAGGTCTATTGATGCCTATTAAGGAGTATAAGTGGTCTACCGGTTTACCAGTGGGATTGATGTTTGCCTTAAACTTATCCAATGACAACTCAAATAAGCCACCAATCTTCGCCTTTGGCATTGCTGGCAAAACATCACTTTTCATTCCCTGTCATGTAGACTTCCCCTGTGCTTGTGTTTCTGCTTTGTAGCTGAATCTACCTTGTATTCTGAATCTACCTTTCCAAATCTTCTTCCAGTTCTCCATCTTCTTCCCCTGTTTGCCTCCATAGGACAAAGGATTATGCTTCTAGATTATATCTGTAACTTAGTGAAGATATCCTTGTAAATTTTCTTAGCTATTTGAAGAAAAGGATTCCATTGACCGGTGACATGTTCCACATTTTTCTGTGCTGCTTGCAGCAATACAATTATATTCTCCATGTCTTCTACAGTCTTGTAGTCCGGTTCCTTGATCAGGGTTTCGGCCTCTGTTGCAGTTCGTTGCATTAGATCAAATGTTGTGGCAAGAAATAATTTGAATCCAATGAGATATTGGATTATCTTAGTTCTCTCTTCAGATAGCTTTCTCAAAATGAGAGCTAGGCTTGTCATTTCGTTACTGAAATCTGTTGCAGATGTGTTTTCTTTACATCAAATTGGGAAGAAAAAATTCTTATATCTTTTAAAGACTTAGATGACTTCTCTGTGATATCTTGAACAAAAACATCGAAGTTTGAAGTCCTTGTCATTAGACTTCCTGCAACCTGTAGCTGTTGCTGGAGTACCCTTGTGTTTGTAGATACTGTTACTTTTATCTCTTCAACCTATTTATGGAGAATTTCTACTCTTTTCTTCTCATAATGATCAATGGCAACTATCTCCGGATCGGTGACATCTTCTCCTATTGCTTGTGCCAAAATCTCCAATTGATCAATAACAAGTTCTTCTTCATCGATATCTGCATCCGATACAAAGTTGTATAGGATGTTTCTTACACTAGTGAGGACCATGTCCTGCTTCCTCTTTGTGAGCTCCTTTAGTTGCCTAGTTAACATCTTGCTTATGTCAACCATAGTTTCGCTAACTTTGCTCTTTTTAGCTTTTGTTTCTGCTACAAAGGTTAACTTCCTCTTAGATGAGGATGAGCTTGGAACATCAACCTGTTCCTTTTGCTTTTGTTCCAGTACCGGTTGATCCTCTACGGGCTTTTCCTGTTCAGTATGTACATGTACCTCTTGTTCTTGTTTGTCCTGCTGTTCTTTATTTTCTTCTTCTCCCGGTCATACTTCCTCTTCTCGCAGGACCTCTTCGTCAATACGGACCTCTTCTTCTAGGCATGCTTTTTGCTGTTGAACTTGCTCTTTAAGTGGAGCTTCCTCTGTGTGTTGCTCCACAGCTTCCTGTTGCTTATCAGCAATGATCTCTGCCTAATTTGATCCTTTATCAGTAGTCATCTTGATTTATGACTCTCCCAGTACTTGTTCATCTGGTAGAGCTTGTTCTCCCAGATTTAGTTGTTCACTAGTTGTGAACGGCTCTCTTGGAACTTGTTAATCACCAGTCGGTTCATGAGCAGTGAATTGAAACTGGTGGTTCTAGTACTGTCTCGGGTTCTTCCTGTGGACCTATTGTCTTGAGAACACTAAAGTCATATTAATGCTAGAAATCTAGTCTCTCTTCATAGACTTCCTTTTCATAACCATTTACTATCTTGGCAACTCTATTTTTAGTACCGAAATTCATTGATACTTACTCCATTAAAAGTTTAATAGTATCTTCATTGAGACCAGGATTTACTTGTGACAATCTCTCCTTAACAATTCTATTATTGGAGCCTAGATCGGTTCTCCATTTACTCATCAGTCTCATATTGAGTTCAGGACGAAATTTAGACCTATAGTCTTTTGGACTTCTATTGAAATCTTTTAAGGTTTCCAACAGAGCCACTTCTATCTTTTTTTTATCTTCCTCTCCTAACACACTAAACCATTTAGCTGCATTGGCTACTTCATCAAAATCAACGACTTCATCTACCATTTCATCAACGGTTAGTGTACGAGCCTTACCTTTTACTGGAGACACCAATATGGTTGGTGGAGCTAGATAGCCACCTTTGTCGTCAATGATATCGATGATGACCAGTTCAGTCGATAACTTTGCATTGACTTGAGCCTCGGCTCCCAGAATTCCCTTTCCTTTATCGGTATCTTTGACTGGTGGCTCAATGTTCTTCCGGCATGCTTCTTTTGCCTGTTGTTGGGTCTGAAGAAGTTTTGTCCATGTAGCAACACCTTCTTCGTGCACCTTGCCAACTTCTCCAACAAGCATTTGACTTATCCTCTTTCTTATCAAGAAATTTTTCTTGTGCAATTCTGCTTGATGAGTTGCCTCGTCCAGAGTTAAATGATTCCGAACTTCAAGTAGAGCCCTAACTCTTAGCTCTTTTTTTCTTTCCATTGAAGCTTTCCATCTTTCTCCAATAATCTCTTGAAGATCGTCAGGTATTGTTTTATGAAGTTGAGTAGGAGTAAGATTGAACTTATGAATACAATATACCATAGCTTCTATTTTTCTCCTATCTTCTTCATTAGCCAGATCATACCTCCTTCCAACTGATGACATACCACCTATATTCTTTAACCCTGTCACAAATTCATCAATTGTGAGTTTCCTTCCTCTTGGTGCATCTTCCTTCACCAGTTTAGCAGATTTCCTTCTTCGAAGAAGAGGAGTTGTGTCTTCAGTCTCTATTTCCTCCTATTCTTCCCCTTGAACGTTGGTCGCTTGTTGTGCTCTCTTCCTTTAAACTTTGGGTTGTTTTGTTGCCGGTTTCTTCTTCGGTGTGGGAGACCTTTTTACATATACCTTTTTGGTTCTTTAACCAATGACTTTTTCTTTACATTCTCCTGAATTTCTTCAAAGGCCCCAAACTGGTAGGCTGACAGATCAAGATCACTTTCTTGTAAGGCATTTGCATATGCCTTGGCTGTCTTTATAGATATCTCATACCCTAGTTCTGGTGCATAACCGGTTCTAGGTTCCACAACCTGAATGATGCAGTGATCAGTGGAGACTAGGAAACACACCTCATCTTTGTAAGAGTCAACAATAGTTGAGGGAATCCTTTCCCTGGCGTGCATCCTCAGCTGGAATGCCTCAAAATAGTCATTCATGACTTACTAAACTAGTTTCCCAGTTTGTTGGCCATATCACTAATCTGGATCATAACTGGTCTATCGGTTTCCCATGTCACCTTGCCTATTGCCGAAAAGTAATTCAAATAATAAAAGAATAAGCATACCAGTAGGGTTCCATATTTCAGGAACTTCTTCCTCACGATACCGAACTTCTTTAAATTCTGAAGAATCTGCCCTTGAAGCATGGCGCAAAGGTCATACTACACGTCATGCATGATCCGGTGAGCGGCGTGAATGGCTCCTCCCATCACACTGTTCAAATTGCTCGATTGATAGATTTTATAACCTATCACTGCAGACGCAAACCGAACTCCATCTTCAACATCATTAACGATCTTCAGCCAATTGTCAGATTTTGATTTTGTCAATTTTGAGACGACAATCGAAATAGTTCTTAGGGTGAGGGCTTCCCCTTTTTCGATGTACCCGATGACCCTATGCAAATCCTCCTTGGTGATATGAGAGCATGTGCCTTTCACAAGCCAGAAACCAGGGTCATGCACACAACTAAGGACCACACATATCCAATCCAATCGAAACAAAGTTGGATAGCAAACTCCATTTATCAACCCTGAGGATACCAGCTTCGTGTATTTATCCTGAAGCTTTTCATCTTTGCACAATGACAGATACTCACTTTGGATGAAAGTTTCACACAATTCTTCTTGTTTAGCATGTATAAAAGTTGTGACATCTTCAGTCATCAGAACTCCATTGGGCACAGATGACAGTGCACCAGACATGTCATTTTCCCTGTTCTGCACTGCCATGATGTCGTAAACAGGTCGGTCGAATTGATTCCCTTGAATCAGCTTGACGACAGAAGATGATGATGTCGTTGCTATTAACTAGTTTACAAAGAAAATCGCTTGATCGGTCTTACAGAAATAACTTATCAATGACAGTGAATCAAAGCACGAGAATATTACTCAAACATAAGAAATCATAAATAACAATTCACAAAGTAAACTGAAATGAGTAATCCTCCTTCCTTTATATAGATTTAGGTCTAACTGTAATTACCAAACGGTAACTATTTGTTAACGGCTATAGCATTAATTACCTTACGTAAGCTTTCTTTCCTTTTTCGACAACCGGTATTTAGGCTTTTATCTGTTGAACAAACCCCAGTTGAGATGACATCTCTTAACTGTCTGGTTTTACATACTGACTGAGTGAGTTTATCACTCACCAGTCTTACGGGAACAATAGACGGGCTATCGGTTCCCTCTAAGCCTTTTCGGCTCAGTTTGCTGAAGAGATATCACCGTCAGCAGATGATGATCTTCCCTCTGTCTTCTCCTCAGCAGAGCTCTTTGGTTCCTTCTTGAACCAAATCTTCTTGGCTTCCTTCTCGGTCTCTGTTCCCTTGTTGTCCTTTTGATTGGGAGACAAGGTCTTATTCACCGGTTTGACCGATCCTCTTGTTTTGTTCACTAGCCGGTTCCTACAATCTTTGGCCAAATGTCCAACTTTGTTGTAGGTGTAGCAGACTATCCCAGTTGCCTTCCATCGATTTACCCTTCTTTTATTGTGTGAATGACACCATGAGTTATTATGGCTATGCATGCCATAGTTAGCAGAATTAGTTGTGCTCCGGTTCTCATTCCTCTTAGGGAATATCGGTCTCGGTGGGGATCTGAATGCCATTGTTTTGGATCTGCATTCATCAACCTTGTGTCCAAACTTGTTGCATCCGTAGCAATAGCCCTTGAAGCTTCCCCTGGTTCCACTGGACACACTATTGGGTCGAGACCTACATTCCGAGGTCTTGTGGCCATACTTGTAACAGTTTTTGCAGTAACTATTAGTTGGCTTTACCGGAGCATTTTTCCAGTCACTTGTGCTATGTCCCGGTTTGCCACAGTAATTGCAAGAAGTATTGAAGGACTTTTTACCCTTTTGTTCTACCAGTTTCTTCTTTTCCTTCTTGACTTTGTTGACTCCAGATGACTCACCAATTTCCTTGGTGTTTTGATCGGTGAACCCAAGTCCTGTGGGATCTTTGTGCTTTCTTTGAGCCTTCAGTTGCTCATCAAGCTTTACTGAGCTTTCATTGTATCTTCTGAGTGTTTCACTTCTTTCTTCGAGAGCTTTCATCTGTTCCTTCAATTGATACAATTCAATTGCCAACCTCTTGCATGCGTTACCTTTATACTGTCAATTCTTTTGCATGTTTGCATTTTCTTGAGTGACTATTTGCATGTCTTCTTGAAGTTGCAGAACAACGAGATCACTTTCTCTTACTACTTCTACTGCTAGATTTCTTGCTCTCTTAGAGGCTGCTAGTGATTTTAGTGAAGTGTTTCTTTCATCTTCAGCTTTCCTCTTTTTCTCAATTAATTCAGTCATTCTTAGGGCATTATCTTCCTGCTCGCTTTTCAGGTTGGAGATCTAATCGGTTAGCATATGATTCTTCTCTATAAGCTCAGAGACTTGTTGGAATCATTTGCCGTTGCACCAAAAGCTCGAACTATCAATGCCTGATACAAATGCCAGATTTAACCCGATCCACAGGAGGTGGTTAAGCCATGTCACGAATCTCCAAGGAGGTGCTGACCACCAAGTCAACAATCTCCCCCTCAGCACCGACTAAACCTTCACCACCCACTGAAGGGAGACTTGAACCCGTGACCCAAGGCTCTGATACCAATTGTTGGAATCATTTGCCGTTGCACCAAAAGCTCAAACTATCAATGCTCGATACAAATGCCAGATTTAACCCGATCCACGAGAGGCGGTTAAGCCATGTCACGAATGTCCAAGGAGGTGCTGACCACCAAGTCAACAAGACTGCCCCCTCATCTTCATCTGATCCACTTTGCCCAAAGATTTCTTCAATTGTTTCATTGCTCTCACTCAACTGCAGAGCCAACTCCTTTCTTTTAGCAAGAGATCTTCTTAGCCTATTCTAAAGAGAGGCAATGATGTCATTGGCTTCCTCAAACTGCTTCTGATACCTGTAACCCTCCATGATCTTTTACTCAAGCGGTTAAGCTTTATATCTTTGAGAACCAAATGGCTCTGATACCAATTGTTATTCCTAACCAGTTACTGAGAGGGGGGGCCTGGGGTGAATTAATAAATAATATTTCTATCTCATTTAAACCTTGTATATATATTCTTGTAGTATAAACAAAACATAATTAATCATTCATAAACAGAAATAGAAAAACTCATATCAACACAGCATATGTAAGTGGAAACCTTTAGTTAGAAGGGAAAAACCATGGTGAGACAAACCTCACAACTTCACTACTACAGTAATAAAGGTTCCCTGTGAAGAGCTTACAAAGCACTTGTAAGAGTGCTACCCGGTAAAGGGATTTGATTTAAGACCTGTTAAGATCTTAACCCTGTTAGGAGTCACCTTGCACAAGGACTTTCAACACCAATTAAGATGCTACCCGGTTAAGAGATTTATACAACGAACCTATTAGGGTTCACCCTGGTAGAGGGATTTGAATATGCTTTAACAATGTAAAAGCAATGATCTGAATTGACACTTTCTGTCTGATTAGATCATACCTGTTAACCTTTCCGCTTTACTTGGCTGTCGAACCTCTCTGCCTTCCACCTCTTGTGACTGTAGCTTCTCTCAGAAGATATCTCTCTCCTGCTCTATATATTCAACAACACTTCTTTTGTATCCTATGACCTGTATTTATAAGAAATTAATCTTTAAAAAAGCTCAACTCATAGTACCGCCAAGCTATAAACTCACCCATAAATCATGCAGCAAAAAGCTTTGCAAAATGATCTTGAGTTTACCTTGAAACATCCGCATAGAAATAAAACTAACTCCTGTTAAAAAGCTAACTCTAGTTCTAATTGTGAACGCTCCATATAATCCGGTTTTAACTGAAAACGCTTCGCATAATCCGGTGCGGATTATCATGCAGTTGACCGGTATAGATCTTGTACCCAGTTCTTCATACATCCCTTGCATGTTTTATAAGACCGGTTGTAGACACTCTGTTTGGTCTACCCATGCATATACTCTGTCAAGTCTACCGGTGCCTATTAAGGAGTATGAGTGGTTTACCGGTTTACCTGTACGAGTCATGTTTGCCTTAAACTTATCCAGTGACAACTCAAATATGCCAACACATACAAACCGAAAGCACGAAACTATACCACATAAGCATAAAACTGAACAAGGAACTCAGCGACATCATCACAGGACTAAATATAAAAAGGAACTCTCCATCACTACTATACGGTATCTCGAACACAACTGGAATTCTATATCATTAGATGAACATCTTTCATACCAAGGGAAATACAAGTGTATAACACATATGACAGATTCTGAATCATATCCACAAATGGAACTTCCACCATGATTCTTGTTATCCATACCAGGCTAATTAGTTTGAATACATCCAAACCATCAACGACAACATAACTAGATCAAGAAACAATGTACCAACAAATTTGTCACCATTGCTTCATTCTTCCAACTAGTCATCAATAGTTCATCCTTCCAACGAGTGTGACATCAATGACAACAAATATCTATATTTACAACAATCGATATTCCTTATAAAGACCTTTTGGAAGTCTCTAGGTCTCTCGCCAAGTCTTTCCTTTTTTATTAATTTATTCCTTAAGTTTTTTTTTTAATGAATAGTCCTATTTCTATTGAATAAATATAAACGTTACATATTCACAAAAAGGGACCGGGGAATACAAGATCACCGCGCAATAGTTCACACGGCACAAGGCCAGAATCACAAACTATTCATCAAAAACATATAAGCGTTCAGGCTGCAAGAGCAGTGCCAAAGGCAGAGGATATCTGTCATCAGATTCCAGACATCCTTGGGTTGATAAAGATGATGTTGTTGATGGGTGATCGATTCCTTAAGTTTTTCACTCCATATGAGGGAAATATATTTTATTTTTATTTTAGTTTCTTTCCCCATTTTATTTCGTATAAAGTCACTTTTTATTATATTTTACTTTATAATTAAAAAGTAATATTTTCACTTCTATAAATAAAGTGACTTTCTTTTCTTAAATAACTTTCTAAAAATAGAAAGTTTCCTTGTTCGTTGACAAATGGCTTCAATATTCCACATTTCTTACCTCCAATTGGCTCAATGTTCTTAACTCCAAATTTGGGGACATTTGAGTCCTCCCACCCCAATATTGCTTGTCCTCAAGCAATTGCATGTATCAAATTTGTATTGAGTTCAAATGTTGCAACCAATACCTAGATCCCAAATTAATCTAGGACCTTGGAATGTCTTCTCATGTGTTATGCTATGCGCCGCATAAGGTTTGCGAAAGGATAGATTATGCAACCTTCTCTTTGAAAATTATACAATCTTCAACATTTAGTTGGCTAATTTTCCAAAGTTATGCAAATCTCTATCAAGCTTATGCTTCTCTACTCTAATATGAACATCACTATTCCAAGAGTTCTGAAGAAACTAATCATGATCTCGCTGAAGTTATGCACCAAACATAACAATATTAGGATCCTAATCATCACACTTTCACACCAACAAAAAGTAGAGGGATATATGTCTCTTACCTTGCCACCAACACCAAATGTACATTTAAATCTAAATGAACTCCCATTGATGTGAAGAATGATCATCCTAAGTCCATAATCAATCATGACAATACACCATATGTTACTATTATAAATCAAAACAGCATCTACCCAACTGAGAACCTCACTCTAGATGAAACAAGTACCTCCAAAGTCAAAAGATGATTAGAGCTCATCAATATGCCAACCTCCAATAAGGAAATGATGATACAAACCTCTCAAACTCATCCAATTAGCTTTTGTCCCCAAAACACAAACTGAAATTTCTGTGGTTAGTAGTACTAAATTGTTGTCTAACACCAATTTTTGGACTACAACCCAATGAATTAGGGTTGAAATGCTTCTTTGTCTATGCAATTCACCATGCCATGCACCATAGCTCAGCTGAAACTTGTCCGCTCCAAGTAAATGCCACTCAACACGACGAACATCGATTGTGCATACCTCATACCCTGAAAATTGAACAAGAGAAGTGTATCAATGGCCTCTCTAAGAGTGTCCACATGCTTAAACAAATTTGAATCAGCAATGCTGCCATCCATGGTACACTCCTTCATAGGATGGTCCAAAAGATGTAAGATATACCGTGTGCCCCTCTAGAAGAGATAACTCCTCTCTCTCTCCATGAATGACCAAAGGCCCAACTGAATCCAAATCACTTATGTCTCCCTCTACATGTGTAGGTATAACACTAGTGGCTGTCCACCAAGTGTCTGCTCAACTATCCCATCTTCATCTATGATTTGAGCTTTCAACGGGTTCTCTAAAAGAGGAAACTCATGAACCTTATGATGCAAATTGGATACCCCGACAGAATTTTCTGAATCATATCTCTTTATTTGTTCACTCATAACTACATCTTCTTCTAGCTTCCTCATCTTAAGTGGCCCATCCCTTGTATGCTCCATCTCCATGTCTTCTTCCTTTGCAAGAAATAGTGAATAAAGATGAACTTCTCTTCATTGTCTTACTTGATCTATATGATTGTAGCGTTCCTTGATTCCTTGTAGATGTTGTTTTGCTTGGGCAGCAGCAACTTCGCCTTCTTTCACATGTATGTTTTGTCTTCTTAACATCCTCCATGGTAAGATGTACAAAATTGGATCCTTTGTGGCTTGAATCCACAACACATTCCTCATGTTTAACACACAAAACTTGAATGCCGACATTGGGAAACTCCATAACATTATCATCTTCATCTCTACAAACTGCCAACTTATGATTCTACAAAGGTATAAGGAACTTGTAAAGAGCCCAACTGGCTCTCATTTACAATCTAGCTCTTTCCTCAAATTAAATTGCACTTCTAAATTTCTTTCAAAATATATAGAAATTAATGAACATCAAATATGAATTTCAATGATACTTCTCAGATTTGTTAACTACTTGATAAATAACTACAGCCATTAATTCGCCACCGAGTGCTAACAAAATATCAGAATTACAATAACTATCAAATTAATTCCCTATTACAAGCATTCACAATTAAATCTAGGCACCTTTAATTACATGTGACTGCTGGAAAAGAATCACAGCCCAAGGGAATTGAAGCACAGCTGCAAATGAAGAATGCAGCCTCTCGGATTATTAACGCAGCCTCCTCCAATAGTCACACAGCTTCTAAAGAATGTCACAACCCTCTTAGACTGGTCACGCGGCCACCAAGGAATGACGCAGCACTTATAGTTATTCGCAGCTCACAATTCAATGCAGTACAACATTGAAAAAACTCTTTCAGCAGCAACCTCAATCTGTACGGTATTGTCTCACATTCTTGTCTAACTCAAATCTGCAAATACAACTATCAATTTCACTCCAGCTCTAAAACACTAGCATTGAATTCGATCCAGCCTGGAAACCCTCTATATCATATATAAATTGATAATTCTTCCTCCAATTTGGTATACCTCAGCACCAATATTTACATTCACAAATTCAGTATAAATTTTCAGAATTCAGTTTGCAAAATTCATCATCAATCAGTGATGATTCAAATTGCTCAGAGAGAGAAATCAATCCTCAAACCCTAGCCAGCTTCTCACAATCAACAACTTCATCAATTTTATCAAATGAACAATGGATAACTTAGAATGAGCTCTCAAGTCCCTTTTTATTGTTTCTTGTGAGAGCTCAAACACAATTCTTACCAATATAGGATAAAAAGATATAGTTTTCCTTTTAATAATTCATTTACTCCAATACTTTAAATTAATACCTTGGCTTGGGCTTCCATGAATTAATTAAATAAATGGCCCCTTCCCATGATGACTCAACCCTCAACTTAAGTGAAATTATAACTTTATAATAAGCCATTTAATGATTTAATAATAATTTGGCCACCAAAATAATAATAACTCCCAAAATACTTATCCTTTTAATATGTCGTCTGAAACAGGAGTCACACCTATTATTTCCCCATGTGAAGAAATGCAGTTTCCAAAAATAGAAAGGGTCCTTCTCGAACAACATCATACTTACTATAAATAGTAAACGTGGCAAAACTATAGCAAATGAAGTCCGAATGACCCAAAACGAAAGCCAAACCAAAGCATACTGAATCCTGAAGTAGATGCCCACTGAAAGAGACCCTCTATCCATCCTCATTAGCCTACGAGGGTCACATGATAGGCTAATCACAAAAGCCTAAAAAACAGGGACATTACAAAACTGATATTACAAATCAAAAAATCAAGACTTGTCCTATACCTTTGTGTAGTGTACTCAACATCCTCAAGTACCTCTTGCTTTCTTGATGCATGTTCTCCATCAAGTGTTGATCCAATATGTGTCTCCCAGTGTAATTCCAATGCCTCAAGGTTAGAACGGTTCTTCAAATCACATCTCTTCATGACATCTTAAACATCTAATTTCTATTTTCAAAATAGGGCTGCAGCAGGTTCCTTGAATCCTCCTTGATGGGTTAAGTCTTCCTCTAAATCTGTAATAATGGTTTTTTTTGCCCATCCTTCCAATATACCCAAGTCTTTTTGCTCATCACATTCCTTGCCACTATGATGTAGAGATAGTGAGGTAATGTTATGCTCAAGAAATGGATCATTAGTAGAACTCATACCATCATGTGGCTGATCAATGATTGCTGATTTACCACACTCCAAATCAGTGCACTTATCAAACTCATCATATAGGTTTTTGGATACTTCACTTACAGTTGTGAATGAGTCACAATGATACCTAGATTGTCTAGATAGGGAGTCTTCATACCGAGCAATCTTCCATTGTTGCTGACTAAGAATTCTTATTGCCTTTCCTAAGCTAGGCATATTTTCCATCATTGCTGAGGCAAGAAAGAAAGTAGGTAACAATCTTCCATCCTTCATTCTAGCCATTGTTGTAACCTGTAGCTAAAGTAAACTGTTTTATACCCTCACACTATAAAACCCCTTCACATTCGGTCCCAAAACTCAGTAGGATTGGTTTGACATTTTCTTAAGCACTTGGCATGCAAAGTGTTGAAATTCTGATTTTTTTCTGACTTATTCTTGTTAGAGAATAGCATCGATCTGATTGATGGAATATCTATATATGTGTGTATATATATATATATATATACACACACACATACATATGTGTGTGTGTGTGTATAATTGTATTTAATATACATAACCATCTAAATGAATCGGTTCTGCTTAACTAATTAATTAGTAAACTAATTAATAGTTACATATATGTAGAGTTGTGACTCTATTGTAAAAGTCACACCTCTACGTATATATCACTACCTATTAGTGTATATATAAAGGATGCTTATTCTATCGTTGATATCAATCACAACGGCAATATCAAGCAATAGTAAGCATTCAGATTCTTTCTATATACGATCCTTGTTTATAACATGGTATTAGAGCCTCTATAGAAATGAATCAAAACATAGAAACGGCGAAAGAGGAAACCAAAATAAGACACAGACAAAAAGAATTGATATACAGTCAGCGTAGGAAGTATTCCATTTAAACACAGGTACAAAAGTTACGTGGCAGATAATATTGAGAAATATAGGAGAACCTTACTAACGGTGATTACAATTTATGAATGGAGTTAGAAAACATCAAGGGAAGAATTACCAACATTAATATGCAATGGTAATCAATCAAGGGGAAGCAATTCAGCGTTGGATATGCTGAGTTAGTAAATATATATAAGCAAATCAAAATATGGAGAGTTGTATGGCCAAACTCCAATCAGCAACAAGGCACGGGAAGCATTTCACTCAGCATTTACGGAGCATCAGATAGAGATAGGGAAATAAAAAAACAGAGATAATATATTAGATGTATTCCACGAAGACTTAATACTGATAATAAAAATAAAAATCGCTGGAGATTATCTCAACTACCAATATACCATCAAACTTAGCTTTTATACAGAAAATAAGCTTTAGAACGAAGAGAGCACTGGAGAAGTAACATTCAGAATCCTGTAAACAGTATATATATACAAAGAGGAGATCTTACATCTCAACGTATAGAGTACCACAAGTTTTGAGTAAGCTAGAATGGTCTTAGACAGTGCAAGATAATTTCCAATTTGTATATGTTTAGAATAATCGCTTAAAAACTCATCCATACCAGTGACAAGTGACCAACGTAGGAGATTCAGTAAGGAGTTACACAACAATACATCGAACCAACTTACAAGAAATTTCTCTTAAAGCCAATAAAATCTAATAAGAATCTATTCTCCTTGTAAGTGGCCACGACAATATATTGACATCGAGGACTTCAAATTTAAGGAAAGACAAAGGATGTTTGCAGATTAAGAAAATTGAAATATTTGCAATACTAAAGGAAAGAACACAAGTTCATATTAGTTTTCATTAATATCAAGGCAATAATACAGTCTGGATAAAACTCACCGATACGAATCTCAGTGATAGTTCAATCTAGCCTACAGATCTTTATAGGAGAACATTGGACTTATTCTTCGCACGCTGCTAGAAATATCGAGCATGTTCAATACATACACAGTCGGGATCATATCTTTTACGGGAATCGATCTATGGCTGGTTCTTTGTTGAAGACTCTCTAGCATGGAGATGGACGTAGGAATCGTCATTTAAGGATGAGACGGACATAATCTCATTCGGGCTGCGTAGACCAGTCAATGGTACCGTCAGCTTCTTGAAGTATAGAATATCTCCATCAGTACACATGAATTTGGCTTACTTCTGCCAAGTAACTATTATCGTATATGGTGATTCAAAGGATAAAGCAGCAACAGTTCTAAAATCTGTAAAATACAATCGACTATTAGAAGGATAACTATGATGATGACAGACCAGAACATTGTTGATACTGATTGATGAGAGTAGCCTACCCATCATTGAAACACGATATTAAATAAATCAATAAGTGGGGAGGATAGTAGTGTAAATTGCCAAAAATATTGAGATACAAATCGGGTCCAATATTATGGAAGAGTATAAATGGCACCGAATATGGAAGAGAAGAGGAACACATAAATTATGCTGCTTTCCAAACATCACAGAATTAATACTAACAAGAAGCCCTATACATTCAACAAACAGGAGATTTGGAAAGAGTATATAAAATAGATAATAGGGAAGACCCTATAACTAAATCTGAACGATTCAGTCAAGCAACAAAGTCTATAATAGGAAAGTATATCATCCAAACATTTGATTAAGGGAAAGCTTCATAACAGAGCTTCATAATTATAATGATCTGGCTAGGAAAATTTGCAAATTTGAGAATAATATCAGATAGGAAGATCTCAGACAATGTAGAGATTACGGAAGACCTTACAATACCATCTCAATTCCTAAAACAATATTTTGTTATTGGTGGGGGAGAAAATTACTTAGACAAAAGCACCTCGAGGAAGATGGCAGTCTAATTGGTAATATGAAGATAACTAATGCTAGTGATCTAATACTTAAGAAGACATGATTAAGTTCAGTAATTACAATATGGGAGGGGGTGCGATTAGTTAATGACGGGAGGCATTGATGGATAGCTTGATTGGTCTCAAACCAAGAGCATAGGTCACTTAGATATCATCATAGGAATAACTCAACCATGCTTAAGGATGCAATCTCAACTCAACATAAAGCAATTTAAGTATGTTTTGAGATACGATGATCTGGTTAAGAATAGTGACCATATGGAGACAAAACGATAACTAAGGAATAATAAGCAATAACATCAATACCATCGATTAATTATTAACAAGTTAGTTAGTGACTTGACTTATGACTTATTAGTCAGTAGCCATAATAGAAGACTTGTCAGATAGTTATGAAGAAGGCTGCGATTGCTAATGAAGACAACATTGATGCCAAGTATTCATTAATGTACGAAGTCAACATCTAATCGATAGTTATCATAATGAGATAGTGCTATTACATTTGCAATGATCCTAAAACCTTAACATGTGTTTTGTAAAGAAGAAAATTAACATAAAGATCAGAATGAAACTAATATGTTATGAAGAAGGACAATGAGTATGAGTATCGTATTAATGGGCTCACCTTACGAAAGGAAATATTTGAAAAGATAAGTATCTCATGTTTTATTAATCCATATGAATTTGCAAGTTGTAATTCATTAAATAATAAATTTTGTATGCTTCTATCATTTTTATGTTCGGGATACTTTAGCTTTATGAACTATTCGTAATCTATCTCTGACATCTTCAAAAAGATCAAGAAGTTGGTGAAATTTAGCTTCTAAGGAAACGGATGATTCAGTCAACTTGGACAAACTCGATCATATTGTTTGAGAGGGAGTTCACTATTGAAGTAGGAACCCATGGATACAATTGCTGATGACATGCACGTGGATAGAATCCCTGATTAAGGCTTTCCTTACATCATGAGACTGCACCTCATTGAGATAAGCATCATACCAGAGGGATTTATTATCTTTCCTCAAGTCCAAGAGGGAGTGTTAATGTTATGGCCTTGGAAAAGATCAAAATGCATCTTATGCTAGCCAATGTAATCTTATGACTAGTTAGATTATTCGTAATAGTTCTCTCAGGAAGGAAGGTATGAAGTGACATCTTGCAATGACACCGAGTTGAGTATATAAATAGGGTATGCCTTCGTGACAAAGGGAGAAGCTAAAGGATCTGCATCAGTGGACATTCGAGGATCTTGATTCAGAGGGAGTAAACCATGATTTGTTGGTTCTCTAGTAATCAAGAAATTGTAGCAGAGAATTATGATTATTACCATGTGAGAAGGCTATATGTCAAAGGGAGAAGCTAGAAGATCAAATTAAGTTGGCACCCCAGCATCTTGGTCATACAAATTCAGAGGGAGTGTACCATGTTAAGATGGTGTATACTTTGTAAACTCAGTAACTCACCAAGACTATGAGACAGTACAAACAAATGCAATTCAATGGAGAACCTACGACAGACATTCTTACCAAACCCTCTGCTAGAAAGAAGATTGTCTACTTTCAAATAAACTTGGTATGTTGAGAAGTAAAGCCTTAGCTGAAAAGAAGGTTTCAGCTTCAGTGATCCATCATTTTTGTATCTTAAGTGATTCTTGTCCTTGATAGATAAGTCTAAGGTGGAAGTCTTGGTTTCCAATCTCTGGGATGAGCCATGGTGGATCCACCCTTTGAGAAGAGTCAAGGTGGATGTCATATGTGTGACTTTATGGGCCCATTCATTTTGTGTTATATTATGAAAGGTGACAATCTTTCATATGTGTTGGGTTAATATTGCTAGGTGATGACTTAGACAATAGCGTAACCTAGTGTCAGGTATGACTATGTATTGTAGTCACTAGTCCTAAGACTAAATTTTTGGAGTTGTTAAATCCAGTTCCGAATTGGTCGGGGATTATAACATGTGAATCAAGATTAGACTACATTAAGTTGTTGTCCCGGAATGTGCTGGATATCTTGACTGTTATCACTAAATCTAGTTCCGAATTGGTCGGGGATTGCGATAACTCTTCTATCAAGATGAGTACATCATCATGATGTCCTAAGCTGTGTCGGATATCTTGATATGAACTTGTGTGTAAATTATCATCTAATCCAGTTCCGAATTTAGTCGGGGATCATGATAACGAATGGTTCAAGTTCTGATCCGGATTGCGCCAGATATCTTGACACCTATATATATCATTAAATCCAGTTCCGAATTGGTCGGGGATTTTGATAAATTTCTTATCAGGTTGAATTATGTTCCGGATTATGCCGGAAATCCTGACTCAAAGTGGTTATGTGTTATTTAAATGAAATCTAGTTCCAAACCAAGTCAGGGATTTCAATAACACTCACTTCTTGTGAATATCAATCTCCTCTTGCTAATAGGGAGTGTTAGAGAATAGCATCGATCTGATTGATGGAATATCTATATATGTGTGTATATATATATACACACATATATGTGTGTGTGTGTGTGTGTGTATAATTGTATTTAATATACATAACCATCTAAATGAATCAGTTCTGCTTAACTAAATAATTAGTAAACTAATTAATAGTTACATATATGTAGAGTTGTGACTCTATTGTAAAAGTCACACCTCTACGTATATATCACTACCTATTAATGTATATATAAAGGATGCTTATTCTATGGTTGATATCAATAACAACAACAATATCAAGAAATAGTAAGCATTCGGATTCTTTCTATATACGATCCTTGTTTATAACAATTCTCTGGTGTTGAATGTCGTAAAACTCATTCAGTTGATATTTGCATTAAAAAGTAAATATAACGACAGCAAATAATATAGAACACAAAGCAATGAAGGAACACACAATAAACTTCCTATTTCTCGTCAAATGTCAATGAAGGTACAATGATATCAGATCTAATATAAGTCTGATATAATTACAACAGTAAGATATTTCCTTCAATAATGTAATCAATATTGATTCCAAATGAAATACAAACATTACCTGAATCATACGAATGATGTAGAAACACAATAGGATGCCATATGATCAATTTGTCAAGGAAGAAGGTGATCTTCAGCTGGAAGAGGTACGACAGTAGGTGAAAATTCCAAATAAGCAATGAACACTTGGAAAGAAACTGGAAATCTCACATAAATCTGCAATATCAATGATGCCTTCAAACCCTATGTGCGCTTGGACTGAAATGATGATTTCCTCTTCAATCTTCACAAATACCAATCACCCATAAGTAGAACTAACTTAAAAAAATTATTTGGCAGCTGATATAACCTTAGGCCTTCACCAAATGCTTCCAAAAATTCCCCAAACCAGTCGCCTCTATGCAAAAAATTATTATAAAATGTTTTGATCACAAAATTATCAAAATGTCACAAAATAAGGGTTTAAAACCCTAGCACCTAGATAAGCAAGCTTAAAACAAAAACAAAAGCCTCATCCAATCTATCAAAATGATTGCCACAATGCTATCATGAAACCCTCTTGGTTGAATCTTCAATATTTCACAAAATCTCAAACACCCAACTTGGAATTTGTTTGCAAATCTCTTCCAAGTGGCTCCAAACCTTAGCCACCAAAGAATGATGTAAAAACTTGCAATACAAATCTTCCTTATGGCTGCCAAACATCAACAACTTGCAATTTATTCACAATATTGAACACTAGATGGATCCACCTCTCAAACTAGAGTTGGGATTTTGTCCAATCTACAAATTTCCAAGGGTTTCCATCCTTACAACCAGTTGAGCCTAATAGTTACAGCAGAAAATGGAAATTCTCCAACAATAGAAAAATACTCAAATGATGCCTCTAAATTGATATTGATGATCCTTATAACGACCTTTTGAAAGTTTCTAGGTCTTTCTGCAATTTTCCCCTTTTTTCATTAATTTATTCCTTCCTCAAGTTATTCACCCCATATAAGGGGAATATATTAAATTCTTATTTTATTTTATTTTCCTACTTTATTTATTTTAAAGCCACTTTTTATAATATTTTTACTTTTTAATTAAAAAGTAATATCTTCACTCTTAGAAATAAAGTGACTTTATCTCCTTAAATAACTTTCTAAAAATAGAAAGTTTCCATGTTCCTTCATAAATGATTTCAATGTTGCCCATTTCTTACCTCAACTTGAAGACATTACAATATTTTACTTGTTCATAGCTTATTTAAGCATATTAAAGGTATTTTAAGGCTATTTAAGTGGTATATAACAAATATCGACCCAAATGACATTTGTTATGCCTCACAACCCTCTATATCTGTGATGTCTCTGATATTATTAAATAAGTTAATTTAATAATTTTCGTATGTTTGGCCTCGACATTAATTTTATTATCTCTCGAGCCCTTTTAATTTTTATTACTCCAGTGTGTTGGCCGTGTTGGCTCTTTTTGTAAGTATGCAAATTTGGTATTTTCTTTTAAGTGTGAATTCCTGTTGGAGTTCAGTGTCTGCTATTTCGGAGGTGAAAGATCCTCCCTACTTGGCATCCACGGTTTCGGTGGGAGTAACTCTTCACCCTATTCTGCTTGCTCTCAATCGGAGATTATTGTAATCTGAAGTGCTACCATTATTAATCCGAATATCTTTTACGTGTGTGAATCTTCATATCTGTGTTTTTCATCAGATAGTTTGTGGTGTGTCCATCAGTGCCAAACTGTATTATCATTTCGGTTTGAAATGTCATTGGAATCTGTTGGCGACTGACTGGAGAGGCATCATACGACATTGATTTAGTCTGTACGTCATCGTATGGTAAATACATACCACCTCGCCACCCTGTCGTACGACATCCGTTGGGACTCTTTACGGGAGTACCAAGCTGCATACCACGTCAAGTCCCTCGTACGACCGAAGGAGTATTCTGTCGTACGAGTTAAGGGCCCGTTTGGGTGCTGGTATACGGAATGTTGGATATAGTCAATTCTGGAATATGCTGCAATTCTGGAAGATACATATCCTGAAAATGATTTCCCGAATATGGACTGACCCATTTGGTTTACCCGGAAGATGAGAACCCGCAATTTTGCAACCTCCAAACCCTAGCTACCCACAATGCCACAGAAATGACTAGGAAGCAGATTTTATGATAGCAATCTATTTGAAGGTTCTTAAAACTGTATATACACCACTGTGAGCATGACAGAGCACATACAAACGGTGAAAACAGTAGCATAAAACTGTTTTCATGCTCACAGTGGTAGCCGCAGAGTAGCCGTTTTGCAGAGTAGCTGCTCTGCAGATCCTTTCCCTATTATGTTGCAGTCCCGATGACTGGCCTGGCCTTTTGTCCTTGTCTGATGGTATCCGCTCCTTTCCCCGCTTCTCTGTCTCGTGCTGCAATCGTTCCCTGGTAGCCTTACGAACGGGAAAACGGTGAAAATGAAAGGAAAAGGTTAAAAATTGCAGACATGAAAAATTATTAATGCAAGCGGACCCGACGGACATGGTAAAATTGGAATTTGAAAAGTGGAATTAGAGCTCAAATTCTAATTCCATCTTTTCAACTGGAAGACGAAATGCCCATTTTGTGGGCAAAATTGGAATTCCGAAATTCCAATTCCAACTTATTTAGATGGACACAAACATGGAAGACAATAATCGGAAAATGGTATTTCGGAATTAGGGCCCATATTGCATGTACCAAACGGGCCCTAAGTGATTTCCATATGAAGTAGTGATCCTTTGTACGAAGATTGGGCGATTGTCGTACGAAGTCCATACAAATCGTACGGAAGGTTTGAGCCATGCGTTGCAAAGGTGTTGGCATTGCCTTTGAAAGGGAGGTGAAACTTGTAACTGTCGTATGTCTAAGACCGTGGGCCGACACATTACAGTGGTATCAGAGCTGGTGATCTTGTCAGCCTGTTGGGTGACGTTGGATGTGGACAAGATATTAATCACTAGACAGGATGGGAGAATAGAGCATTGAAATGATGACATTGCTACAGGAGCTAACAAGAGGGAGCAACAACTCAACGAGATATTAGTGAATGGACAACAACTTGGTGAGACCTTGGTGAAGGGAAAACAACAAATTGGCCAAACCCTTCGACTTTTGGTGGAAGGAAGGACAAATGGAGGTAACAATGGGTATGGTGATAATTTTGTCAATGAGAGGCCTCACACAGAGTGCTCCAACACACGACCAATGATGTCGAAATTTCCCCAAAGGGTTGAACAATGTGGAGAACAAGAACCTACATTCCTGCAAATGCAAATCAGTTTTCGCAAGACTGGTTCGATGCTGGATTTGGAGCATAACTACCCTTCAAGAATTATGTGCATTTGCGGATGAGATATTCTAGTAGACATGGCCATTACAATGATGACATCTAACGAAAGACTGGCAAGATAAACTTATCATCCTTTGATGGGTCAGGACATACATCAACACAAGCATAGGTACAGAAGGCAGATACCTACTTCCAGCTCAACCCAATGCCTAAAGAAGAGGCAATTAAGTTTGTAGCACTTTAGTTGGAAGGAGTTTCTCATGAATGGTGGCACCATGGGATGGTCACCTTGGTCATGATTGAGTCACTTCATATGCTAACTTCACAGAGAGACTTATAGACCGCTTTGACGGAAAGGATCTAGAGCTCAACTTCAAGGAGTTATCATAACTAAAGCAAAGTGGATCAATGGACAACTACATCACAGAATTTCAGAGACTATCAGTGTTGGTTACAAACATTTCGGAGAGAAGACTAGTTGTGTTGTTTATGGATGGATTAATTGAGACCCTAAAAGGTTGGGTCAAGGGTTTTAACCCCAACTTACTCATGATGGCAATCAAGAAGGCACGTGACATGACAACATCCTCTTCTTCTTCCAAGAGTTATTCACACTCCAAGCCACCCCTCTCTCTGAAGGAGAAAGACAACAAGCCCCCTCCAAAGTAGCCATCCTTGGATGAAGTTACCCGACATGAGCTCAGGAGAAGGAAGCTTTTTTATAATTGTAAGGAGTCGTTGAAACCAAGGAACTGATGTTTGGGTGAAGGAAAAATCCATTACATTGAAGTGATGTCTGATGGCAAGGAGCATGAGGAGCTCGAGTCCGAAGATGTCCAGCAAGCTTCCAAGGAGCTTAACATAAACCGTGCGGAAAAAATTGCTATGCTGGTACAACGAGGTATCATTGCAGCACTTGCTTGTACTCCGAGATGCACTATATTCCGGGTGCAGGGTACACTCCAGGGGCAGCCAATCATGGTCATGCTCGACAGAGGGGCCACACTCAACTTTGTCAACTCATCACTCGTGAAACGAAAGGGATTGCGTACGGAGGCACACAAAGGGCTCGAGGTCAAGGTGGCGGGAGGAAATCTCTTGTCATGTACGCATCTGGTCTCGCAACTGATCATTAACATGGGGAGCCACACGATAACAAATGACTTCTTTGTGCTAGATCTAGATGACATGGAGGTCATATTGGGCATCCAATGGATGGAGACTCTTGACAAGTACACAGAGTTTCAAGAGGATGGAGTTCTCCTTCGAAGTGGACACCAAAAAGGTCATGCTAAGGGGAATTTTGAATTGTGGCCCAAAGGAAATCTCGACACGACGGATAGAGGCAATCTTCAGATATGTAGTCTAGGCGGCACACTGCGTGGAATCAACAGAACCCTTGAGGAGTCAACAAACTGTTATTAGTCAAAATTCCACCCTAATGCTAAGTCCTGAAACCTTAGCAATTCTGGAGAAACATGGGAACAATCACGAGCTTGTGGGTAAACTCATAGGTGTGACTGAACCTCCAGGTTCTAGGCCGACTTCCTATTCTGGTAACTCACTTTATACTACCTGAAACTGACTCTTTTTTGATGGAGGAAAGAGATAGAAGGAAAACAGAAAATAAAATCTATATCCTAAATGGTGATGCACCAGAAAAGTATCTTTGAGGTTCAACAGATAATCAACACATACTAAAAACAGTAATGGAAAGCTTCCTTGCACAACTCAACAGTTCACAATCCTTGCATCAGCAACTGATAAGAAGGTTAAAATAACAGTCCCTAAAAGGAGGATGAATTCCTCACAATCTAAAACTGCTTCTTCAAAAAACACAACTTTCAACCTGCAAAAAGACTAAATAATCATGTAGAAGGCATCAACATGATACACAAACACAGAAATAAGAGAAGGCACCAGCTAGAAATCACTGTCCAAAAGTGTTGCAAATCTGTATATCTCTCTGAAAAATCGGTTACAAAAAGTCTCTGCTCCTGTCAAAAACTCTGAAAAAATTACAAGAACAACAAAGCAAAGAAGAGAAGAACCCCTAAAAAAGAGTCTCAACCCTATACTTATAGAAATCTTCCCAGCCTTAGCCTCTCAAAATATCTGAAAATATCTGAAAAATAATATCTCAGCCAATTCTTATCCTCATCTCATGAGTCAACACTTAGTCAGATATTTTGTGAAATATCTTAGATTTTTTAAAAGTAAAATAAATATCTTAGTCTAAATTATAAATATTAAATAATTATTTATCCATTTCTTTAATAAATATCAAAGATATTTTATTAAATAAATGGATTATAAGATATTTATTATTTATAACAATTTAATAATAATTAATAATTAATGTATAATTTATTATTTTTATAAATATTTAATTACATTAATAATGTTTATTAAGTGATAAGTAAAATCACTTATTAACATCATTAATTTAATAATATTTATAAAAATAATAGATAATAAATTAATTATTAATAATTATTAATAATAATTTATAATAAGATTTTTTATTATTAACTTAAAAAGAAAATCTAAGTAAGATATTACATTTGGACTTATATTATTAAAATGATTTATAAATTATCATTTTAATAATATAGTCTTCTACATTTTATCATTATGAGACTTTGGAAAAGAAGAAAGTGATAAAAAATTAATCACTTTACATACCATAATATTATGGCATGAGTCATAGAGAAATGAAAAAATAAAAGAGAAGGCAAAAAGCCTTTCTTTCTTGCTCACGTAAGCATGGAATATAGGGATTTTCGAACCCTAAAAGCATTCATTTCATTTTCATTTGCTTTTGGTCTTGGAAAGAAAGATAAAGAAGAGCTGCTGCCATGGGAAAGAAGAGGTTTTGGACTGCAAAAACTGGAGATTTTCTTGGGTTTTTGCTGCATCTCTTGACTGTTACTTATGTCATGGATGAAGTTGGCTCGCGAGTTTGAAGGCTGCTGCTCTTTTCTTTGTCATTTTCTCTGCTATTGCAGGCGCCATGAGAGAGAGAGGGTTTGAAGTAATTTATTGCAGCATATCTGATCTTTGTGCTCACGCCATGAGTGAGGATATTTAATTTGTTTCTCTTCCTCTTTGCTGCTGGTTGTTATAATGGTGAAAGAGGGTTTGCCTGCGATTTTTAGAGAGCTATTTGCAGATTTTCCTCCCTTATCTTTGCTATCACTGCCATGAGGGTTTTTTTACATGGATATTCTTGGTCTTTCATGAAGGGTTTTGAAAGCCAACACCTGCGTTTTGAAGCTTTCATCATGCTGATTACAAAAATGGTAAGCATCTTGGTATTCAATCTAAAGAAGGGTAGAGAGCTTTGCTACATTTTTATAGAATCCACCTCCTTGTTTTTTTGTAAGTCTGAAACTTTACAAAATGACTGTAGACTTCTTTGCTTCTTTGCTCAAAAATCTGAAAATGTATGTATTTTTTCCATTTTTTATTTCTCCATATCTGTGGACTCTTTGTGCTGTAGATAAACACATGAAGAATAAATCTATTATGATGCAAAGGACTGATTTTTATTTGCTGGCTTCGAAATGAGGGTTTTACTGTTACTGGCTGTCACTATGAACTCTGAAAATTGCTCATTCCTTGTTCCTCTTTCATACTGAGAAACCCTGTAAATCTAAAGATAAAACTGAAACCAAAAAGAAGCAAACATAAAATGATAACTCTCAGCTTGATCTGAATGTTTTGAATCTTCATTTGTCATTTCCAGAATTCCATGGCAAATCTAGAGGATCTCATACTCTGTATCTTGCTGGGGTTTTTTCCTTTTTGGCGTTAACAAAAAGAGCCTTCATTTCTATTACTTGCTGTTGCAAAACTTGTAATTTGTTTGCTACTTAGCACTTTGATTCGATACTTAAAGATAAGTATTCATTCTTTGCTCTTTTCCCTCTATAAAAAAAACTTATATGCTGGAACGTTTCTTATATGTAGCAAACTCTAAATTTGATATAGTAGTTTACAGCTTTCCATACATTTTGGTAGCCTTTATCTACTGCTGTTTTAGCACTTCTTTGTTTTGATCTGTTACTCGGAATGAAACATTGAAGAATATCGAGCTCCCTTGCTAACTAAAAACAATACATCCACCTTGAAAAAGCTGAGTCCATATCGCGTTCTAGTGGGCTTGTAATGAACTTGGAGCTCGATCTTTAACTCTATAACTTTCTATTCCTGGCATTGTCTTCTCCTCTTCACCCTGTTGTGACTTCTTATTTCAAGCATTATGACCTGATATTTATTCAGCTTAACCATAAGATATTAGATGCTGGAACTGAACTTTTGATTGGAACTCATGCATGGCTATACGGTTGTCTTTGACTGGCATTTGGCTGGAAACTGAGCATCATGATAAACATCTACTTGAAATTGCGGCCTTGAATATAATAGTGATCTCTTTATGTTGAAAAATTTAGCATTTTTCATAAAATCTGTATTTGAAACCAATATTGCCCAAAGAATGCAATAAATTTGCTGTTGTTGTAGTCCACAAAGAAAATTTATCTTTACTATTTCTGCAATACTTTGATTCCTTGCTGTCATATATACTTCATCGGTTCATTACTTGGATGGAAAATGCTAACTGAAACTGATTTTTTAAATACCATGCTTGAACCTTTTCACTGAATGTCTATACTTTATCTTGAAACTGTACACACTCTTTATGCATCATGTATGAATATACAGTTTCATATATGCTTGAACATTATACTGTCAATCAGAACTATTTTTCCGGATACACTTATTCAGCATTAAAATAAAAGAAATCTCTGCGTTCTACATTTGTTGAAATGCCGAATATTTCAGATTTCTTTTGATGTTTAAAAACTGTACTGTTTTATCAATTTAGCATCTTTACCGTACTCAACATTTTGAACTGTCACTCATGGGGTTTGAGCACGGGCTCGTGACACCCACAAGCAGACTTTATGTGACCTAGCACTTGATTTTAAAATCAATCCAGCATACGAACAAAATTTGATCAGTACATTGTATCCTTTTGAAAAAAAGACATTATGTAACTTATTCTCTGTAGATGCACTGCAGCAACATGTACACTTTATGACAGCATTTGCTTACAAAACTTGTGATATTTTGTCATTTTTACCACGCTTTTCTTTACCTTTGAAATTCTGATCCGTTTCCTGTTGCTATTCTGGCCTGTATGATTCTTGTATATTTGATTATAGTGAAAGGTTTCATATCAGAAATAACATGTCCCTTTAACATTATGTATGCCTTTCCTGATTTCAACACCTGTTTGTTCTTTCCTTTCCCAAGTGCTCTACTGGCAATACTTTTAGAAATATGCTTGACTGCTTCTCAGATTATTTCTTCCTACACTCGGAATGCAACAAAAGGCTCCATGAAAAACTACACATGCCCCCTTTAATACTATATCTACTATTGCTTGATCTGAATCACTCCTATCACTGACATGCTGGACTCGAACCCTTAAGGGAGCCATATTTACGTCCACATGTCAGTGGTAGGCGTGATACTGCACAGGAAACAAACTCATTAGAATAATGCATAAATCTGGTGGTTATTTCAGCGAAATGATTGTATGTATTGAGTAGGATGGTGAGTTGGCTAACTATTTCTTAGATCGTTAGATCTAACCCTTTTTTCCTCAATTTATCTTGCAAGGGCTAGCATGGAGGCGAGGTGTGATGGGACAGCAGGATACAATCAGCAACATGGCCAGCTATGTCCAATACAAGGCAATGGCTAGCACCCATGAACCTCCTTTCTTTTACATGCTTTCTGTACTTAGCATTTATGCTCCTTTTGCTTAAGCACTTGATTTGTTTATTCTTTTAATGAGGTTAGTTTCACGGCTTGTGTGAAACGTAATGAGCACTTTGATGAATAAACAATTTACATTTTCAGAAAAGCACAAGATTAATCCATTTTCCTTTCATGTTGTTGCTTACTTTTCATCATAAAATGTAAACTTATACTCATAAAATAAATCAAATGACTGTCATAGGCTTTAAGCATGTTTTTTTAGATATGAATGAATAGTTCCAGCCAGCATGGCTGTACCGGTTTAAGCCCAAAACTAAACTGGTAACACAAATATGCTATCATGATGAAGAGATTTATGCAGCATTGGACAAACATCGTTTGCTTTTCGTTGACATTCAACCTAGTATCCCTCCACACAGAAGCTTGGAGCACACCATCGAGTTGCAGGAAGGAGCCAAGCTTATAATCACCACACCCTACCGTCATCCCAAGAAGTTCAAGGATGAGATAGAAAAGACGATCCAAGAACTCCTCGACAAGGGATGGATCAAGCTCAACTCTAGTCCCTTCACGTCGTCAGTGGTGCTAGTGAAGGATGGATCCCTCTAAATGTGTGTGGACTACCATGCATTGAACAAAAAGACTATAAAAAAAAGGTACCCCATCCCCAGGATCGACAAGTTGTTGGACAAATTACACGGTGCAGTCTATTTTTCCAAAATAGATCTTCGCTTCAGTTGTTGGACAAATTACACGGTGCAGTCTATTTTTCCAAAATAGATCTTCGCTTCGACTACCATCAGATTTGCATGAGGGAGCGAGATGTGGAGAAGACAACTATTCGTTGCCATTATGGACACTGAGTTTTTGGTCATGGCATTTGGGTTGACTAATGCTCCAGCCACTTTCAAATCCTGCATGAACCACATCTTCAACAAGAAACTGCGCAACTTCCTATTGGTGTCCTCCGATGACATACTCATTTACAGTAAGACATGGGAGGAGCATCTAAGGCATTTGGATGAAATGCTGGAAATTATGGAGTCAAAATCACTGTTTGCCAAAAGGTCCTAATGTGAATTTGGAATGACGTAGATATTTAATCTGGGACACATCATCAATGCCTAAGGGGTTCAAGTACACCAGGAGAAGATTCAAGCCATTTTAGATTCGCCGCCTCACAAGACTCTCTCGGATCTGAATGGATTCTTTGGGTTGTGCAGTTATTACAAAAGCTTTGTAAAGGGATTCTCACAACTTAGTGCACCACTGACGGATCTGATGAAGAAGGGATCTTTCTAGTGGAATGAGCAGGCGCAGTACACCTTCGACAATCTAAAGGAAGTCAAGAGTTACTATCCTGTTCTGGCACTGCCAAACTTCATTGAGCCCTTTATCCTGGAGTGTGACGCATGTAGAGAAGACAATGGGGTGGTGTTGATGCAGGACCATCACCCCATTGCATTCGAGAGTCAAAATTTCTCGGGAGCAGATTGATTGGACTGCATCTACAACAAGGAGATGCTCGCCATCATGCACAAACTAACAAAGTTTCGGCAGTACTTTGTCAGAGCTAATTTTGTCGTATGTACAGACCACAATAGCTTGATATATTTCCTGGAGCAGAGGGATTTGAACAAAAGGAAACAAAAGTGGATAAGCAAAATTCAAGCATTTGATTTTGATATAGAGTATGTGAAAGGAAAAAATAATGCGGTGGCTAATGCTCTATCAAGAAGGCCTACCATATGCTCTCTATCTCAGATTTTGACAAATTGGAAAGGACATATGTTGGTTGAGTACTCCAAGAATACTTTTGCGTGCCAGTTGATGGATAGTGTAAAGAGTCTGCCTGGCTCTTAGCTGAATATAATGTTTCTTATTTAATCACTTCCAAATTGTGTCCTTAAGACTTTGATAATGTTACTGTTTTGTTAACTTTCCACCAGCATTAAATATTATAAATAACATTTAAACTGTATAATTTTGAATGTCATCAAATATTAAATTTAATATAATTTATAAACTTCAAATTGTTACACAAATTATTGGCACCTGAGAGTCAAATTTGTGCTTGAGAAATTTGTGATAACTCCCACATACATGGGCGCAGCCTGAGGAATGTACGACAACCTCCAGTTATAAACATGCAGTTGGCTTTGAAAGTAACACAGCTTGCTGGAAACTCACGCAAGCCTCAGAATTAATAATTCTTCCCACCAAGGTAGTCCCGCAGCCAAGGGAAAAAGATAACACAGCCTTCCTAAACCACATGTGCCCCTTCCAAACACTCACGCAGCTCCACCACTAAATAGTAGTTCATATTAAAAAATTTGCAGCTTCCTGTGTAATATTACAGCCTCAAAAGAAACCAATGCCATTGCAAACATGCCGCAGCCAACCTGGCATCAATTCCGATAGCCCATGGAATTAATCCAACCTCCAAAGAATTCAGTAAATGAAGAATTTCGAATATCTAGAATTAATATTAACTCGCAGCTTGATGTAGATATTAAAATCTTCACATGCTTGGTATACTTCAGCACCAAGAATGATATCCACAAATCCAAAACGAAATTTCAGAATTCAGCTTGCAAAATTCATCATCAATCAGTGATGATTCAAATTGCCACAAAGAGGAATCAGTCCTCAAACCCTAGCCATTTACACAGCCAAGAGACTTCATAAAATTTTCATCAAATAAACAATGGATGATCAAAGTGCTTTTTCGAATTGAATATATAGCTTTTTTGGAAAAAGCTTCAATTTCACTTTTTTCACTTAAGAGGCTTTTTAATCAAACCTTCATTTTATAACATTAAAGTTATAAAGTAATAAAGTTATTAAATTAAAATAATTTAATTTAATAACAATAACTTTTAAAATAAAAAGCCACTGAAGCCCACTAACTGCAACAAACACATTTCTGACATCAAAGCCTCAAACTTCAACTGCCCTCCCAGAAATAACCAACTGCCAAAAATAGACTTACTATAAATAGTAAGTCCCTCAAACTGGAGATTCCCTGAAACTCGGTCCTGAAAAATCTGACACCCTGTGCAGACGCCCTGCTAAATCTGGCCATACCCAAAAATACCACTTACTAAATATAGTAAGTTGACCAAATTGACCCAAACGAAGAGCAGACCTGATAATCTGAACCTTCAAAATGGAGTCCCAACACTGGCTCTACAAATTGACCCCCTCTGATCACTTGATTAACCTGCGAGGATCACCAAACCAAGCTAATCCCAAAAGTCTGAAAAACGGGGACATTACAATCCTCCCTTCCCAAGATTGCTTGTCCTCAAGCAATCAGGAAAACAAGCAACATCACAAACCACCTGGATCCCAAGTATGGTCATAAGTAATGTCCCAATCCTCACCATACTCCTGTGAAGAAAATACCAGCATCAACAGAACAGACACCAGCATCTGAGAAACTACCCTCAACACCCAAATAACTGACATCACTGAAAACATCCGAAGACCAATTGCAAATGTCGATGCAGAGAACAACCTAGGGGAGCTCAACCCAACTGAAATAACAAGTCTGTCAAAACTTGAGTCCCTGTCTATCCAACACTCACCCCCAACTGCACTGAGAAAACGACAATGACCAAATGTGCTTGAATCACTGTTATCAACTCTAACCTCTGATAAACAATCCTGGGTGTGTGGATACTGCAAGTAGTCTAACTTGCAACTGCCAATTCCATCTGTAAAAGATGGTGCCAATCCATCCCATAATGGATGGTAAGAAACTGAAGCCGGTCGACCCCTATTTGAGATCAAATCTTCTACCTGTGGGTCAAAAGACAAATGAACATACCCCACCGTATATCGCCGGTAGGAAGCCCCAATTTTCGTCAATAGCTCATCATTACCAAACTGGGAATCATGAGATGGCTCCAATCTCTAACTCCGCATAACTGCAGGCTAGGTAGGATCCTGAGCAACCCTCTACGCAAACCCAACCTCAAAATCCCTATGGGGAAGCATAGTAGATAGAGTCTCTACAATCTTTCCCACCAACCTCCGGATAGCACAAGATCCTCGGATGAGAGTACCCTCAAACACTCTATAAGAATCATCTCGCACATCAGCACTCTCAAGTAAATACTCCATGAAAGACAGTGCAGAAAAATTTATACGTGGAAGCATCAACTTGCTCCCCCACATCCCACATCTGATCCATCTGAAAATGTGGCACAACCAACTGTCCCATGCTATCAACTATATGAGATAAAGAAATAGATTCACTTCCAGCAAAAGGAAGCAAATCAACATGAGAGCTTGATTCCACTGGTACTCCTACCTCATCCGTACCTATTGTTAAGGTTTTAGGATCATTGCAAATGTAATAGCACTATCTCATTGTATGTGTTTTCCAAATGGAAAAATCTCTTTCATTTATATTCAGAATGAGCCAAGAAGAGACATGTCCCTTCATGAGACATGTCTATTCATTAATATGTAATTAATATAATCACAATTATGATTATATATACACACACACACATATATATATATACATATATATATATATAATATCTCTTGAGTATTATATTAATTTCTCTAATATTTACATAATAATATTTGTATATATATATATATACTAGTATTGATTCATAGTGTTTATCCAACTGAAGCTACAAAACATCAACACTCCCTCTTAGCAAGGGAGGATAAATCAATCTAATGTAAATACTTAAGACACTTGACAACATCAATCATATGATGTAAGAAATAAAGGAATCATCCTCAAGATGTAATCAATAGAAACATAGTCTCAATATGTGGATTGCCTCCATCAGCGATTCTATCCACAAGTTCTCAAATGGATTGCCTCAATCGGCGATTCTATCCACAAGCTCTTAAGTATTGGCCTATCAGAATGTCAACACATGACATTCACCAAATACTCTGAGTATTGGCCTATCAGAACATCAACATATGATATTCACCAAGTACTCAACAAGGTATTAGCCTGCAAAATATCAACACATGATACTCACCAAATACCTATCATATATCTATACAAACAACTCATAGACCGTCAATGACATCTAACACTTAGTTGTTGATTTAAAAGATATATCTATGCAAACAACTTATAGACCGTCAATTTAATGACATCTAACACAGTTGTTTCTTTACAAGATGTATCTATACAAGCAACTTATAGACCGTCAATTTAATGACATCTAACACTTAGTTGTTGCTTTACAAGATATATTTATGCAAACAACTCATAGACCGTCAACTTAATGACATCTAACACTTAGTTGTTGCATTAATTTATCATGATCTATTTCAACATTATAAATAATGTATATCATGATTTAAGTTATTGTAAGATCGTCACCTTCCAATAACTTCTGAAAATACAAGTGATAATCATTTGGAAGTCGTCACTTCCTCATCATTTACACAGGGGGAAAGCCCATTAAAAACATTCATGATTCATTAGTATAATAATCAATTATATCAAGTTTACCTCAAAAGTGTTTCACCTTCAATGGTGAACTCCCTCTTAATCAACATGATTAAGATTGTCAAAAGTTGACTAAACCATCTACTCCCTCTGAAGCTCAAGTTTATCAACTTCTTGACCTCTTTTGAAATGTCATAATCCCTTTGCATCTAGTCTCAATCATCAATGCATTTGCAAGCATCAAGTTCTTTCTCCCTTGAATGCAATTAGCTCGTGCTTCTATCCTGAAGGTATGTCAGAGAGAGATTACAAATAGTTCATAAAACTAAATTATCCCAAAGAAATATTAATGATAAAAGCATACAAGATTTGCTATCCCAATGTTATAGTATGAATTAATAACTACATAAAAATTTATTAACATTAATCAACATGGAATACTTCTCTTGATTAATGTAATGATCCTTTTCTTATTTGCACTATAAAAAGTGTTTGTAGCTTTTAATCAAAGAACTCTCTTTGTTCAGAAATCTGCATAGACCTGTACACATTCGGTCATAACTTTTTAAACAGACATTTTCTTTCCAATCGCTTCAGTGAGATTCTTCTATATTTGGTTTCCACAAACATATCCAAAATTTAGCAAAATCCAACGGTGCATTTGTGAGATATGGTCGTCGTACTGAGACTGTAATTTTCTGAGACAGTCACACATTCACCATTAACAAACTACTCTCTTACATTTGCAACTTGGCTTTCATACCATGTTAAGGTTTTAGGATCATTGCAAATGTAATAGCACTATCTCATTGTATGTGTTTTCCAAATGGAAAAATCTCTTACAGTTATATTGAGAATGAGTCAAGAAGAGACATGTCCCTTCATGAGACATGTCTATTCATTAATATGTAATTAATATAATGACAATTATGATTATACACACACACACACACACATATATATATATATATATATAATATCTCGAGTATTATATTAATTTCTCTAATATTTACATAGTAATATTTGTATATATATATATATATATATATATATATATATATATACTAGTATTGATTCATAGTGTTTATCCGACTGAAGCTACAAAACATCAACACCTACTGCATCCACATCCTGAACAGATGTGTCTGCCACATCATCATGTCGCTCATCACCAACTGTACAAGAAAACTCACCACCAACCACCTCAATGTGCAACTGAACTAGGTCTGGGGCTGGTCTGAACTGTAAATGCTCCAACTCCACTGTCACCTCCTCTAATTGCATCTGTGACTCCTGAAGATACCGCTGAGTGCCCTCTAAAGCCTCAGTAGTCGTTGTGAGCTCCTGAGTAAGCTCACTCACCTCCTCTCTATCCATCAATGCCTCATATGTTGTACTCCCCCACTCAACTAGGTGATCTCAGTCGGCTACCAATTGTCAATAATTCTGTCTCAAAATCCTAATAGCCACCCACAAGGAATGAGTCTCTGTCAAGGAAAGGTAACCACCGGTGTGATCATCTGTCATAGGAGCACCCCAACCATTAACAACCAACAAGTGACGAGTGGCATCAAAATGCTCGAGAGTAGAAGTAATCTCTCTCATCAACTCACAACTGGCTAGTCACATGATGACTCTGCACAACGGGTCTCCTATGAACAACCTCAACTGTGTTGTCCACACTATGAGAGGAAGCTGCATCCAACAAACTCCACTCAAGATCACCGTATCTCTATGTACTTTCATCCAAGTACACATCTACAAACTGAGTACAGGCATCAAACTCGTTCTCATCTAACCCCGAGGAAGATGCTGCTGAATTCAACTCAACACAATCTCCAGTTACCTCGTCCTTTGTAACCATATGACAATCCAGATCCTGGGATACATCCTCACTCACTAACAACTTAGAGTCCTCTCCCAAGGTCTGAAAAATCAAACATGTCCCACTGCAGGACAATCATCCTCATGAGTCACCAAAGAAGTAACCCCCTCTCTAAAAGTGGAAGCCCTGGCTGTAACAAACTCCTGCCACTCATAAGCTTCCCTGTCCTCATCTCTGAGTCCCTGTAACACAAAATCCTGGAACCCATCACCACCATATGACAACGCTGAATCTACACCCAAAGTCAGATATAGAGAGCCAGAAACACTACAGCACTCATCATCCTCGCTCTCAACCTCGAAAATATATGTGATGCTAGTGTCCACATTGTCTATCCGCGACTCATCCACTAACTCTGGCTGCATACATGACTCAATGTCGTCATGTGAATCAACTATACTGTGGCATGAATCTATGTCACCCAACTCAACTGCAACACTCCCATCATGAGTGTCATCACTAGATAGCTCCATGCTCACATCCTCAACACAGGAAAAAACCACTGTCTCCTGTACTGATCCCACACTATGACTGTTATCATAAACCTCAAAGCTGTCAGAGCTCATACGCTCCTCACAGTCATCGCCCAATATCTCACAGGGGGTGTCATCCCCAATGCAGCTCACAACATCCTTAAAAGTGTCATCAGATGTGTCCATAATATTAGCTTCCACATCTCCTGCTGAAATCTCAACTGCTAACACCTGACTCCGCACACATGACTCAACGTCAGGCTGTGCACCAATAATGCTGGAGCACGAACTGTCATCAAGTGACTCCGCTGTAATGCCCAGATCAATGACATCACCACTAGGAGACTCCGTACATGCCTCGGTCCCATCAGAGGAAGCAATTGCCTCCTGAACTGGAGCAATACTACTACAACTAACATAAAAATCTCCAATGGTAACTCCCTCCACGGAAGAGTCTGAACACTCAGTGATAACTATAGCATCAACTGCCTCTGTAAAAACCGTAGTGACTACTCTGGGAAACTCAACCTGATGGTGCTCAGCGCTGCGTCAACCAATGGTACTAAAATATCCACATGTCCTTGTGAAATAAATTCATCATCAGCATTGCAGATAGGACTACCAGGTGTTGTACCAAATATAGGTACATTTGCATCATGGGCACCTGTTGAGGAAAACTCAAGCTTCTTCCCTGCAATCTCGATGTCAGCCTTCTAAAAGCAGAGCCCATATACCTCGCTACCCTGTCTACTTTCAATGGATCCGACAAACTCTCTGCCAAACTCTGTTGATGCAGCCTAAGTCTTTCCATACTTTCTACTAAGGCATTTAATTCTTTTATTTTTCCCATACTATTACGATGACTTCCAGAACTGGGCCTCCTGTATTTATCCATAGCTAGGGAAAGAGAAAGTGCTGATCACTTTTAAAAAAACTTCAGAATATAAATAAATCCAGCCCCCACAGGATGGCAGGAAAAATGCTCTGATACCACTGTAAAGAGTCGGTCTGGCTCTTAGCTGAATATAATGTTTCTTATTTAATCACTTGCAAATTCTGTCCTTGAGACTTTGATAATGTTATTGTTTTGTTAACTTTCCACCATCATTAAATATCATAAATAACATTTAAATTGTATAATTTTGAATGTCATCAAATATTAAATTTAATATAAATCATAAACATCAAATTGTTACACAAATTATTGGCACCTGGCAGTCAAATTTGTGCTTGAGAAATTTGTGATAACTCCCACATACATGGGCGCAGCCTAAGGAATGTACGGCAGCCTCCAGTTATGAACACACAGCTGGCTTTGAAAGTAACACAGCGTGCTGGAAACTCACGCAAGCCTTAGAATTAATAATTCTGCCCACCAAGGTAGTCACGCAGCCAAGGGAAAAAGATGACGCAGCCTTCCTAAACCACACGTGCCCCTTCCAAACACTCACGCAGCTCCACCACTAAATAGCAATTTATATTAAAAAATTTGCAGCTTCCTGTGTAATGTTACAGCCTCAAAAGAAACCACTGCCATCAATTCCGATAGCCCATGGAATTAATCCAACCTCCAAAGAATTCAGTAAATGAAGAATTTTGAATTTCCAGAATTAATATTAACTCACAGCTTGATGTAGATATTAAAATCTTCACATGCTTGGTATACTTCAGCACCAAGAATGATATCCACAAATCCAGAACGAAATTTCAGAATTCAGCTTGCAAAATTCATCATCAATCAGTGATAATTCAAATTGCCACAGAGAGGAATCAGTCCTCAAACCCTAGCCATTTTCACAGCCAATAGACTTCATAAAATTTTCATCAAATAAACAATGGATGATCAAAGTGCTTTTTCGAATTGATTATATAGCTTTCTTGAAAAAAGCTTCAATTTCACTTTTTTCACTTAAGAGGCTTTTTAATCACAACTTCATTTGATAACATTAAAGTTATAAAGCAATAAAGTTATTAAATTAAAATAATTTAATTTAATAATGATAACTTTTAAAATAAAAAGCCACTGAAGCCCACTGACTGCAACAAACACATTTCTGACATCAGAGCCTCAAACTTCAACTACCCTGCCAGAAATAACCAGCTGCCAAAAATAGCCAACTGCCAAAAATAGACTTACTATAAATAGTAAGTCCCTCAAACTAGAGATTCCCCGAAACTCGGTCCTAAAACATCTAACACCCTGTGCAGACGCCCTGCTAAATCTGGTCATACCCAAAAATAACACTTACTAAAAATAGTAAGTTGACCAAATTGACCTAAACGAAGAGCAGACTTGATAATCTGAACCTCCAGAATGGAGTCCCAACACTACCTCCACCAACTAACCCCCTCTGATCACCTGATTAGCCTACGAAGATCGCCGAACCAAGCCAATCCCAAAAGTCTGAAAAACGGGGACATTACAGATGGTCAAGAGTAGCATAACAGATACAAGGTCGTTGACGACGTCATTTACGACAAGGGAAGAATCTATTTAGTACTCGAGTCCAAGATGGAGAGGATTCTAAAAGAAATGCATGACTTAACCTTGGTCGGTCACTCGGGATACTCGAAGACCTACAAACAAATCTAGGAAAGTTTTTCATGGAAGGGCCTTAAGAATGACATTCTGGCAGTATGTGCGGGAATGCTCCACTAGTCAACAGAATAAATCTGAGCACGCCTTACTTGCGGGACTGCTTCAACCATTGCCAATCCCTAACTAGAAGTGGGAAAGCATCTCCATGGATTTCATTATTGGGCTTCCCAAAGTGCAAGGAAAAGATTGCATCTTTGTCGTGGTTGATCAGCTGACCAGGTATGCCCATTTCTTTGCCATCTCCACCGGATGCTAGGCAGCTCAAGTAGCTGAGTTGTTCTTCCATGAGGTATTCCTGTTGCACGGTCTTCAGCGGAACATAGTGAGCGACAGGAATAGCCATTTTCTTAGCATCTTCTGGATGGAGTTATTTCAGTTGGTAGGGACAAAGTTGTCGCCAAGCACGAGCTACCACCCGTAGACGGATGGACATAAGAAGATTGTGAACAAATGGCTGGAGGGTTAAGGAACTATGTTTCAACACAATAGAAGGCATGGGTCTGTTGGTTACATTTGGGAGAGAACTATTACAACAACACCTACCACATGTCGATAGGTATGGCACCCTTCAAATCACTGTATGGTTATGAACCTTCATCATTCGTGGATCTAACACTAGATGATAGTGTTACGAAAAGTAGATGGTAGAATACTTTCTGATGATTAACAAAGATCAAGCGATCTATATATACAAGAAGATGAACGATGTTTCCTTATGAAATGATCGTCTAGAATAGAAACATTCTATTCTAGCTACAGCTAACTAAATATTAGAAACATTCTAATATTTATACTAAGATACAATATTGAGCATTAATAAAATATGATTCTAAATTATTCTAATACCCTCCCTTAATGCTCAATCTATTAACTACACCAATAGACCCCCTGAATTTTACAAACTTGTCAGGACCAAGGTGTTTGGTGAAAATATCTGTTGGCTGCTCCGAGGTAGGAACATATAGCAACTGAACAAATCCATCTTCTACCAACTGCCGAATGTAAAGACAATGGAGTTCTATGTGTTTGGTAAATTCATGGGAGGTTGGATTTTTGGCAAGTTTGAGTACACCCTGATTGTCTGAAAACAAAGGAGTCAGACCTGCTTGAGGTAGTTGCATATCTGCAAGCATCTGACGAAGCCAAACTGCCTCACAAGCTGCCTTGACAGCTCCTCTATACTCTGCTTTTGTCAAAGAGAGAGCCCTCGCCTGTTGCTTCTTGCTGGTCCAGCTGACCGCACCTGATCCTAAACTGAACACATACCCAGAGGTAGATTTTCTGTCATTAACGGATCCAACCCAATCAGAATTTGTGAACCCACTGAGTTGAGGAGCAGCACTCCGAGTGTAAAGAAGTTCATAATCCAAGGTACCTTGTACATAGAGCAGAACACGCTTCGCTGCAACCCAATGATCAACCTTGGGGTTTGTCATGAATCGGGAGATGTAGCTGACTGCAAAGCTAAGATCAGGTCTAGTAGCAGTAAGATAGATGAGACTACCCACTAGTTGCCTGAATAGGGTTTCATCTACAAGAGGAGAATCAGATTGTGCGGACAATTTCAGACCAGTCTCCATAGGAGTGGAAGCTGGTTGGCAATCCTGCATTTGAAACTTGTCAAGCAAGCTTCTGGCATACTTAGACTGAGAAAGAAAAATGCTACTAGCAGTCTGCCAAACCTCAATACCCAAACAATAATGAAGTAGTCTGAGATCTGTCATATCAAAAGTGCTGAACAAATCCTGTTTGATTTCGGAAATCAAATGTTCTGAACTCCCAGTAATGATTAAGTCGTCCACATAGATAACGAGAAAGAGAATATCATTACCAAAGTGTTTGATATACAAATTACTGTCTGAAGGACTACGTTAAAATCCACGAGCAACCAAGTACTGATCAATTTTTATGTACCATGCCCCGAGCGGCCTATTTAAGACCATAGAGGGCTTTCTGGAGTCTACATACTTTGGGTTCTGAACCAACAACCTTGAAACCAGGAGGCTGCATCATGTAGACGTCTCCCTGCAATTCACCATTTAGAAAGGCACTCTTCACATCCATCTGGTGAACTTTCCAACCATACTAAGCTGCAATGGCAAGGAGAAGGCGAATAGTACTCATTTTGGTTGTAGGAGCAAACGTCTCCTCATAGTCAATGCCTTCTTGCTGGGTGAATCCTCGAGCAACTAATCTGGCTTTATATTTGTCTAAGGTACCGTCTGCGTGATATTTGACCTTATAGACCCATTTACAGCTAATGGGTTTCTTCCCTGGACGAAGATCTGAAAGAACCCAGGTGTGATTCTTTTGAAGACTTTGGAACTCGGTATCCATTGCCTGTTCTCATTCTGGAATTCCTTTGGCCTCTGCATATGTTTGAGGCTCAGAGATACTGTGGATGTTAGCCATGAGAGCAACATTAATTGTGTTATGCTGAATGCTCTTATTTCTGGAGGTTCTACCCTCAATGAGTTCATCAGGACGAAGATCACTGCTTGTCTTAGTCCACCATTTAGGCCGAAGAGAAGAGGGGCCAATATTAGATGCAGAAGGAATAGCTGGATGAGGAAGCAGATCAGGATTAGGAGCAAGAATGGAATTGTCTGGAGGGAGCTCAGACGGTGCATTAGAATCAGCTCGCTCATCAGATGAATCACATGAAATAGGAAGACCCAAGTCGGAGGTCTCTGAAGGCTGAGTCTCAGAATGTTGCGGGGAGGAAGAGTGCTGAAATGGTCCTAGTTCCTCATCAAACACAACATCACGACTGAAGATTAAACGATCAATGTTTGCATCAATCAGTCTGTAGGCCTTATGAGTGTCACTGTACCCTGTGAACATAAGCTTTTGACTCTTGGAATCCAACTTAGTGCACTTGGCATCAGGAATCCATACATATGCTAGAGAGCCAAAAACTTTTAAATGGTTGATCCTAGGTTTGCGACCAGACCATGCTTCCACAGGAGTCTTATGTTTAACTGCATAAGTGGGTGACCGATTAAGATAAATTGTTGTGAATATTGCTTCTACCCAATATTTTTTAGGTAAGTTTCTATGTTCCAACATAGCCCTAGCCATCTCTGTAATGGTACGATTTCGCCGCTCTACAACACCATTTTGCTGAGGGGTGTGTGGTGTGGTAAACTGACGCTTGATGCCATGAGTAGTGTGGAAGGTAGAAAAAATAGAAGAATAGAACTCCCCCCGATTATCAGACCTAAGAGTAAGAATAGAAGAACCAGACTCTTTCTACTAAGGCCTTAAATGTCTGAAATATAGGAAATGCATCTGATCCGTAACCGATGATGTTGTACTATGCTGTGATAAGTGATTGCATGCTATATATTGTGGAAATTGGTGGAGAAAATAGTTAGTGCTTTTGTATAAAATATTATTCCTAAAGGTAATAACGAAAAGTGGTGACTCAATTCTTTTTTTGTTACCTCAACGAGATAAGTGTGGCTTGACTTAGAGCCCAACCTAGCTTACCTTGATTTTACATATTGTTAACTTGGGGTTCATTATTGGGTGAGTTGAGGCAAAACTAGCCCTCTAAAAATTAATAGAAAAAAATAAGAAATAAGCAAAAAAAAAGTGACTATCAAGAGCAAAAGTTATGAAAGGTTGTAAGAATTGCAAATGATAGAAATGGTGAAGGGTTGTGACTATTTTGAAGGGTGGCGATTGTGAAACATTATGATGATTCAAAAGGGCAGACATGATAAAGAGATATGACTCTCTCCCACATTGGAAAATAAAAAGGGGAGAATGTTTCAATTTAGGAGATTCTAATAAAATAAATGTGAGGTATAATATATTATTCAAAAAGTTGTTTTTTTATTAACTCAGAAGTATCTCCTTGACTCAACCCAGTGTTCAATCTACCTTACCTTGGTCTTACATATTGCCAAGTTGGGTTGAAGAAGAGGTGAGCTAAAGCAAGACTAGACCTCTAAAGAATAATCGAAAAAAATAAGGAAGTGAGTATTTCAAAAGACAAAGTTATGAAAGGTTGTGACACTTACAAAGGACAAAAATGGTTAAGGGTTGTGACTATTTCAATGGGTGGCAATTATGATAAGTTGTGACAATTACAAAGGAAACACGTGATAAAAAGGTGTGACTTTCCCCCACTTTGAAATGTAAAGGGGAGAAAGTTCCATTTTAAGACATTCAAGTGAAATCAGGGTGCGGTATAATATATTATTCATTAAGGCAGCAACGAAAAGTGGTGACTCAATGTTTTTATTTGTTTTGTTACCTCAAAGATATCCTCATAACTTAGCTCAATGCCCAACCTACCTTGCATTGGTCTTACATATTGCCAAGTTGGGGTTCAAAAAGGGGTGATGCAAGGCAAAACGAGTCATCTAAGAATTAATGGAAGAGAAAAAATATTGAGAAAAAAAAATAAAGAATTCACCCCTTCAAAAGGCAAAGTTATAAAAGCTTGTAACACTCGCAAAGGACAAAAATAGTGAAGGGTTCTGACTCTTTCGAAACAGTGGCAATTGTGAAAAGTTGTGATGAGTGCAAAAAGTAGACATGATGATCTAGTGTGAGTCTCCCTCACATTCAAAGTTATAAAAGGGAGACTGTTTCATTTTAAGAGGAAATTCAAGTGAAATCAATCTGTAAGATAATATATTATTTACGAAGGCATCAATTAAAAGTGGTGACTCAATTTTTTTTTGTTAATTCAAAGGTATCCTCGTGACTCAACTCAATATCCAACCTCTCTTACCTAGGTCTTACATATTGCAAAGTTGGAGTTCAAAAAAAGGTGAGTTGAGGCAAGGCTAGCCCATCTAAGAATTAATGAAACAGAAAAAAGAATAAGAAAAAATATAAGGAAGTGAATCTTTTAAAAGGTAAAGTTAAGTAAGGTTGTGACACTCGCTAAGGACAAAAATAGTGTAAGTTTGTGACTCTTTTGAATGGTGACAATTTTGAAAGGTTGAGATGATAGCAAACGCCAAATATGATGAACAGGTGTGTGTTGGCATAACTAATGTAACTAATGTAGAGATCAAATGAGTATGTTATGACATGTGTTTGATGCAGGTATGATGATTAGTTATGAGTTTATCATTCATGTCAACTTAGTGGTTGTTGGTTGACAATGTTCCTATTAAGATGAGATATGTTCCAAAGGTTGAATCTCACATTATGCTATGAGCTAGAGTGTGTGCTCGTAAAGGAATAACAAGTGATGTCTAAAGATGAGATATCCACAATCACAAGTTGTCACGTGAGCTAGAGTGTGTGTTGTGAGTTATGTTTGTTTGAAGGTTGTCAAGGAAACAGGAGGAACAAGTTGAAACCCAGAAGTGTTGATTTTATTGTTGTGTCAAATCAATGTCAAGTCGACTATTGCGATTCAGGATGTGTGATCTTAATGATGTTGTTGGATTACTGGTACAAGTGCATCAAAATTGTTGATCAATGGACAAAGTTACAGTAGGCAAAAGATTACTTAGTGGAAGGCACATGAAGTTCTTGGAACTATCGATTAGATCCATAACTGATGATGTTGCACTGTGTTGTGATAAGTGGTTGCATGCTATATCTTCTACAAGTTGGTGGAGAAAATAGTTAGTGTTTTTGTATAAAATATTATTCATAAAGGCAATAATGAAAAGTGGCGACTCAATTTTTTTTTTGTTAACTCAAAGATATAAATATGACTCGACTTAAAACCCAACCTGCCTTACATCGGTTTTACATATTGTCAAATTGGGATTCATTAATAGGTGAGTTGAGGCAAAACTAGCCCTCTAAAAACTAATAGAAAATAAATAATAAATAAGCAAAAAATAAGTGACTATCAAAAGCAAAATTTATGAAAGGTTATGACACTAGCGAATGACAGAAATGGTGAAGGGTTGTGACTCTTTTGAAGGGTAGAAATTGTGAAACATTATGATGATTCCAAAGAGCGGACATGATAAAGAGATATGACTCTCCCCTGCATTGGAAGATACAAAAGGGAGAAGGTTTCAATTTAAGAGATTCAAGTGAAATGAATGTTAGGTATAATATATTATTTAAATATTTATTTTTTATTAACTCAGAGGTATCTTTTTTACTCGACCCAATGTCCAACAATCCTTACCTTGGTCTTACATATTGCCAAGTTGGGGTTCATGAAGAGGTGAGCTAAGGCAAAACTAGACCTCTAAGAAATAATTGAAAAGAAAAAGGATTAACAAGAAAATAAGGAAGTGACTACTTCGAAGGCAAAGTTATGAAAGGTTGTGACACTCACAAAGAACAAAAATCGTAAAGAGTTGTAACTATTTGGATGGGTGGCAATTGTGAAACGTTGTGATGATTGCAAAGGAAACACATGATAAATAGGTGTGACTCTCCCCCACATTGAAAGATATAAAGTGGAGAAATTTAGTTTTAGGACATTCAACTGAAATCAGTGTGCGGTATAATAAATTATTCACAAAGGCAACAATGAAAAGTGGTGACTAAATTTTTATCTTTATTTTTATTTTGTTAACTCAAAGATATCCTCATGTCTCAGCTAAATGTTCAACCTACCTTACCTTGGTCTTACATATTGCCAAGTTGGGGTTCAAGAAGAGGTGAAATCAAGCAAGACTAGTCATCTAAGAATTAATGGAAGCAAAGAAAGAATAAGAAAAAGACAAGAAATTGACACCTTCAAAAGGCAAAGTTATGAAAGCTTGTAACATTCGCAAAGGATAAAATTAGTGAAGGGTTCTGACTCTTTTGAAATGGTGGCAATTGTTAAAAGGCGTGATGAGTGCAAAGAGCAGACATGATGAGGTGTGACTCTCTCTCTCTCACACTCAAAGATATAAAGGGGAGAAAATTTCATTTTAGGAGGAAATTTAAGTTGAATCAATGTGCGATATAATATATTATTCGCAAAGGCAACAATGAAAAGTGGTGACTAAATTTTTTTTTTTGTTAACTCAAAGGTATCCTCGTGACTCAACTCAATGTCCAACTTGTCTTACCTTGGTCTTACATACTGCCAAGTTGGGGTTCAAGAAGGGGTGAGCTGAGGCAAGACTAGCCCTCTAAGAATTAATGAAAGAGAAAAAAGAATACGAAAAGAAATAAGGAAGTGGGTCCTTTAAAAGGAAAACTTAAAAAAGGTTGTGACATTCACTAAGGATAAATATAATGTAAGTTTATTACTCTTTTGAATCGTGACAATTGTGAAAAGTTGAGATGATTGCAAAGGGCAGATATGATGAAGAGATGTGTGTTGGAAAAACTGATGTAACTGATGTAGAGATCAGATGAGTATGTTATGACATGTGTTTAATGCAGGTATGATGAGAGGATGATCAGGTATGAGTTTGTCATTGATGTCAACTTAGTGGTTGTTGGTTGACAGTGTTCCTATTATGATGAGATATGTTTCAGAGGTTGAATCTCGCGTTATGGTATGAGTTGGAGTGTGCAATCGTAAAGGAAGATCAAGTGATGTCTAAAGATGAGATACCCATGACCGCACTAGTTTATATTATGTTTGTTGTGAGTTATGATTGTTTGAAGGTTGTCAGGAAAACAAGAAGAACAAGTTGAAACCCAGAAGTGTTGATTTAATCATTGTGGCAAATCAGTGTGGAGTCGAGTATTGTGATTCAGGATGTCTGATCTTTATGATGGTATTGGATTGTTGGTGGCAATTGCATCAAGATTGTTGATTAGTGGACAGAGTTTTAGTAGGCAGAATATAACTTAATGGAAGGCACGGGAAGCTCTTGGAACTATCGATCGGATCCGTAAATTGCGATGTTATGTTGTGTTGCGATAAGTGATTGCATGCTATATCTTGTGGATGGTGGTGAAAATAGTTAGTGTTTTGGTTACACTAATTCACCTCCCCCCCCTCTCAATGTCTTCTAGTATTAACAATTGCTATCAAAGTTGGGTTTCCTTGAAGAAGCCTAATCGCTTGGGAAAATCCTTGAGGCAGATATGGAGGGTTTGAGATATGAAGACAACTTGAAGAAGCTCAAGACATGATTGAAAAGCTTAAAGAACAATTGAAGATCTCAAGGGATAAGAGAAAAGAGCTTGTTGAACAACTAAATGAAAGTCAAAACAATATTGAGCAACTATCTCAGCAAAGTAGATCTGAGGAATTTGAAGTAGCCCTAGAAGCCTTGTCTCAAGGGAATGAAAAATTGTACAAGGACAAGAAAGATATCAAGAGGGAAATGGAAGATTTTCCATTAAGATGAGTCAAGAAATGGATGCTAGGAAAGTCGCAAAAGAAGCTAAAAAGAAGGCAAAAGATGCCCTAAAAGAAAGAGTGAGTGAACTTTCTAGATCTGAACAAGAGGTTGGTACTTTGCAAGTATATCTTCATGAGGCCGTAGATAAAATGCAAGATCTACGAGGTGAGACCAACAATCTAATGATGAGTAATAAAGATTTGGGAAGAGAAGGTGAAGGTCTATGCAAAAAGAATGAGAAATTGTAGAAAGAACTTGATGATGTAAACAAGTTGTTGAAAAAAATTAATGAGAGTTCTAAGAAACTTGGTGAGCAGCTAAAAAATCAAAGAAGCAATGATAGAATCGATCTAGGCTATATCGATCAGACTACTTTTGAAACTGAAGAATCATCTGAATCTAAGAAGCTCAATCAAGATAACAAGTCTCCACCCAAGGTGATCAAGAAAAGTCCTGGTAAGAAAGGATAAAAGCATGTCTGTTTTTATTGCCATAAAGTAGGACATGTTGCAAGAGAATGCAAGTTTACACCTACTACTCCTACATGTTCAATTTGTCATTAAGGTCATATTGCTAGAGTTTGCTGAAATAAACCTAATATGTTTAATGGTCATTGTTATAACTGCAAAAAGTATGGTATTAGAGCTAATGAGTGCGGGACAAGATGAACAATCAGGGATCATTTGTGAACTGGTAGAGTCCTTATCAAAATCAGAATCGGTGGAATGTTCAATGTTCACATTACCACAAATATGGGCATGTGGCTATTAAGTCTAGATTGAAGACAAACAAAAGTAATTTTGGACCTTGGAGATCTATTGTGATGACATGTTTTCATTGCCATAAGGTTGGACACATTGCAAGATTTTCCAGGTCAAGAAGTCAAGGAAACCAATCGTTGAACAAGGTAGATGACCAGAAAGGAAAACATACTATGAATGTAGACGAAACCAGAAAGAAGATGAGTGAAGTATGGACAAAGAAGGATGAGAGTAAAACATCAGAAGGATTTGCATCTCCATCAGGTGTGGAGAGTTCATCCGTTAACTAAGCCTATTTTTGGCTTAGGGGGGGCAATTGAGGTTAGATCAATTTTAAATCCCCAGGAAGAAACTGTGATTAAGTTTTATTTGCATACTTAGATGCATTTGATGTGTCGAGTTATGATGAATTTTGATGTGATGCAAAGTTTGGTTGTATATGAAGTATTACCTATCAATAAACAAATTTGAAATGTTATGAGGTGCTTAGTTATGCTCAACCGATAACCAGAGAAATAGGAAATGAGAAGAAGCAATTCGCCTTGTTGAAGGATTTACAAGAGAAGTAAAATAGATAAAGAAAATGAGAATTTATCAAACAGACCATGTAGACACATCTACTGTTGCAAGTGTTAATGATGAAGAGGTTGAAGTGATGTCTTCAACAATTGGTAAAGTCCCTATTGGTAGAGAAATGAGGAGTGCAAAAGTTAAACGGGAAAAGATCATTTCATCAATAATGTTGACAGTGGAGTGCAAAAGCAAGATCATTAAGGCTGATACACCTGAGTCCTCCAAAAGCATGAATAGATCTCTGGACCGGTGAAGACTAATGGAACAAAGGAAAAAGGAGATAGCACAAAGTGAAAAGGATGAGGATAAAAGTGAACTGAATCATATGAAGGTCAATAAAAACTGAAGACCACAAGGAAGAAGTCCATAGTTATTAGTTCCCCTATGGAGAAGACTGTGACATCTAATATGATTCAGCATTCAAGATCAAAAAGAGGTTGATAAGTTTGTCAACCAGTGAGACTCAATCAATACATGATGTGACAAAAGCTTTGTTGAAGAGGTTTGTTGAATTGAAGGAACCAGAGAAAGAAGAAATGCATGATATTGAAGAAGAACAAGCACAAGTGGAACAAGAAATTTCACATACTGAGGAAGAACAAAAAATTGAGGAACAATGTTATAGATACACCTTATCAGTGAGGAACAATTACAAGTACAGATAGATTTTGTAATAAGAGGAGATGGCAAAAAGATGAACAGGTGCATAACTAGTGTTGTACAAACTGAAAGAGAAAGGTAATGCAAGTACAAGGAGAAGAAGGTACTTCTGACAAGGATAAAGAGCAAAAAATAGTAGAGCAGATTTTGATGGTATCAATGATAATGATAAGCTGGTCATTCAAGAACCTATTGATATCTATGCTCTTAGCTTGAGTGAGATGATATAGATTTCTACTATTTTGAAATCTAAGGCTAAGAAACAAGTGATTAAGGAAAAAACGAAAGAAGCTCAAGTCAGCAAAAGATGTATTGGCAAATTTGTTGCCAGAGGTTGATTGTGATGAATATGCCACATTTAATTGGTAAATCTAATTATTGGCTATTGTTGTAGGAGAGCAAATGAAAGTCTAGAAGGTACAACAATTGATTTGAAATTAAGAGACGTGAGCATTAAAGGACAAAAGAAATTTATATAATTCATTACATTGGAAAGAGTTAGTTTATCAATGATTGTGAATCAAGTCACAAAGTCTTACAGGGAAATGGTAAGATTCTTGTCATAACTTGTGAATGTTTAAAGTTTGTTGAGATTCTTGAGAAGAAGAAAGTGGAGGCATAAGAAGAAATCATGGTGACTGTTGAAGTAGACTCAATTCTACTCAATATGTGTGCATTTGATACATTAGAAGAGTAAGCATTATGTAAGGACACATTGTTTTTACTATAAAACCTATTGAAGAAATGGAAGGATGATCTTCAAGCATTGAAAACAAGTTTTGTTGAGTTAAAGGTTCAGTAGCTTCTGTACACTTGAATTGACAGTGAGTGATCAGCTAAGGCGGAGCAGTCAAAATGTGATGAAGCCAACAAATGAAGACTAAGCCATGTTGCACCTTTGGCATTGTTGTCAAAGGGGGAGAGATGTACTAAGAAGGGAGATATGTACTAAGAAGGGAGATATGTACTGAGAAGTGGCAAGCAAATAGATGAGACAGCAAAGGAGGAGAAGAATAAGTAAAGAATCAAAGTAGAGAAGTAACAAGTAAAGAGGATACAAACATCAGGAACAGGCAAGATTTATTTGCTTGGGATTGTTGGTGTTGATACTATTTGGTGTTGCCATTAATGCCAAAGCGGGAGATTGTTGGCGTAACTAATGAAACTAATGCAGAGATCAGATGAGTATGTTATGACATGTCTTTGATGCGGGTATGATGATAGGATGATCAATTATGAGTTCGTCGTTGATATCAACTAAGTGGTTGTTGGTTGATCATGTTCCTATTATGATGAGATATGTTCAAGAGGTTGAATCTCGTATTATGGTATGAGTTGGAGTGTGCGATCGTAAAGGAAGACCAACTGATGTCTAAAGATGAGATATCCATAACCGCAATAGTTTATCTTATGTGTGTTGTTAGTTATGATTGTTTGAAGGTAGTCAGGAAAATAGGAAGAACACGTTGAAACCCAGGAGTGTTGATTTAATTATTGTGTCAAATCAATGTGGAGTCAAGCGTTACGATTTAGGATGTGTGATATTGATGATGTTATTGAATTGTTGGTGCAATCGCATCTAGATTGTTGATCAGCGAACAAAGTTACAGTAGGCAGAAGATTACTTAGTGGAAGGCAAACCAAGTTCTTGGAACTATCGATCAAATCTGTAACTGGTGGTGTTGCATTGTGTTGCAATAAGTGATTGCATGCTATATCTTGTGGAAGTTGATGGTGAAAATAGTTAGTGTTTTGGTTAGACTGATAACCGGTGGTGTTGCATTGTGCTGTGATAAATGATTGCATGCTATATCTTGTGGAAGTTGGTGGTGAAAATAGTGAGACTCAATGAATACAAAATAGTGAGACTCAATGAATACATGATGTGACGGAAGCTTTGTTGAAGAGGTTTGTTGAATTGAAGGAACCGGACAAAGAAGAAGTGCATAGTATTGAAGAAGAACAAGCACAAATCGAACCAGAAATTTCACATACTCAGGAAGACCAGAAAATTGAAGCTGTTAAGATCACAATTGGTGATTGATGATGCAACTATGTATACACCTTATCAGTGAGGAACAATTGTAGGTACAGATAGATGTTGTAACTAGAGGAGATGGGAAAAAGATAAACAAGTGCAGAACTGGTGTTACACAAATTGAAAGAGAAAGGTAATGCAAGTACAAGGAGAGGAAGGTACTTCTGACAAAGAAAAAGAGAAAAAAATAGTTGAGCAGATTTTGATGGTATCTATGATAATGATAAGCTGGTTATTCAAGGACCTATTGATATCTATGCTCTTAGCTTGAGTGCGATGATATAGATTTCTACTGTTTTGAAATCTAAGGCTAAGAAACAAGTGATTAAGGAAGAAATGAAAGAAGCTCAAGTCAGCAAGAGATGTATTGGCAGATTTGTCGCCAGAGGTTGATTGTGATGAATATGCCACATTTATTTGGTAAATCTGATTATTGGCGATTGTTGTAGGAGAGCAAATGAAAAGTCTAAAAGGTACAACAATTGATTTGAAATCAAGAGACCTGAACATTAAAGGACAAAAGAAATTTATTTAATCCATTACATTGGAAAGAGTCAGTTTATCAATGAGTGTGAATCAAGTCACAAAGTCTTACAGGGAAATGGTAAGATTCTTGTCATTACTTGTGAATGTTTAAAATTTGTTGAGATTCTTGAGAAGAAGAAAGTCAAGACATAAGAAGAAATCATGGTGATTGTTGAGGTAGACTCAGTTCTACTCGATATGTGTGCATTTGATACATTAGAAGAGTAAGCATTATGTAAGGACACATTGTTTTTACTGTAAAACCTATTGAAGAATTGGAAGGATGATCTTCAAGCATTGAAGACAAGTTTTGTTGAGTGAAATTTTTAGTAGCTTCTATACACTTGAATTGACAGTGAGTGATCAGCTAAAGGGGAGAAGTCAAAATGTGACGAAGCCAGCAGATGAAGACAAAGGCATGTTGCATCTTTGGCATTGTTGTCAAAAGAGGAAAGTTGTACTAAGAAGGGAGAGATGTACTGAGAAGTGGCAAGAAAACAAATGAGACAACAAAGGAGGAGAAGAATTAGTAAAGAATCAAAGTCAGAGAAGTAATAAGTGGATACAAAGAACAGGCAAGAGTTATTTGCTTGGGATTGTTGGTGTTCATACTATTTGGTGTTGCCATTAATGTCAAAGGGGGAGATTGTTGGCATAATTGATGGAGAGATCAGATGAGTATGTTACGACATGCGTTCGATGCAGGTTTGATGATAGGATGATCAGTTATGAGTTCATCATTGATGTCAACTTATAAGTGGTTGTTGGTTGACCGTGTTCTTGTTATGATGAGATATGTTCAAGAGGTTGAATCTCGTGTTATGGTATGAGTTGGAGTGTGTGATCGTAAAGGAAGATCAAGTGATGTCTAAAGATGAGATATCTATGACCGCACTAGTTTATCTTATGTGCATTGTGCGTTACGATTGTTTGAAGGTTGTTAGGAAAATAGGAACATGTTGAAACCCACGAGTGTTGATTTAATTATTGTGTCAAATCAATGTGGAGTCAAGGGTTACGATTTAGGATGTGTGATATTGATGATGTTATTAAATTGTTGGTGCAATCGCATCAAGATTGTTGATCGGTGGACAAAGTTACAGTAGGCAGAAGATTACTTAGTGGAAGGTAGAGGAAGTTCTTGGAACTATCGGTCAAATCTATAACAGGTGGTGTTGCATTGTGTTGCAATAAGTGATTGCATGCTATATCTTGTGGAAGTTGGTGGTGAAAATAGTTAGTGTTATGGTTACACTGATAACCGGTGGTGTTGCATTGTGATGTGATAAGTGATTGCATGTTATATCTTGTGTAAGTTGGTGGTGAAAACAGTGAGACTCAATCAATACATGATGTGATGGAAGCTTTGTTGAAGAGGTTTGTTGAATTGAACGAACCAGACAAAGAAGAAGTGCATGATATTGTTGTCCTCAATTTTGAGATCACAAAATTGTGGCAACCCTATGGAATTTTCTTGTCAATTCGTAGAAGTATCCTCTATGTTTTGAACATTTTGATAAAGTGTTAATAAGGACAATTCGTTATCACTGAATGACTCTTTGTGACACACGTTTCATGCGTTCTTTATGTTCCTCCCTTCATTTTTAATCTTGATTTTCCCTTGAGTCGATGGCCCTTTAAATTACGCTCGTTTCGAGCTAACTTAGACATCAAACGGAGTTCTACAACTAGAGTTATGATGAAAAAGGTGGGGTTTTTCAGGCTGACTGCATATTCTTTAAAAATCCTTATAAAAATAGGGTTTTTGAAGTCGATTGCACGAGTTTGAATTATTTTTAATATGTTAAATGGATTTCAAAGTTCGTTTTCAAATTTCAACTCATTTCAAGTTGATTTGACTATAGTTTTTAACGTTTTCGTGAAATGAGCTTTAAATCTTCTAATTTCATGTTACTTTATTTAAATACTATAGTTACATATTAAATTAACTCAAATTTAAAAGACTTAAGTGTAAAAGTGTGGTTTTCGTTCTCCACTGCATATCATCCATGTGCAAAATACTTTTAAAATCTTACTTCTAAGTCTTTTTCGTATTAAATATGTTGTTTTTGTCAACGACTGCATGTACATTTCATGTTTTCAATCATATGCAGTTGTATTTCTAAAGAGCGTATTTAATCCTTGCTAAAGTGTCGTTTTTATATGCGACTGCATATTTAAAATAACATTTATAATCTTCCCATGGTGTCAAATTTGGAATAAGTTACATATTTTATGAAAACTTATGTCTTTTCCTTATGCTTTTCCTTTTAGACGTCGAATTTAGAGGCTAGTGCATATGTTGAAAGATACATGTTCTGGTTTTTAAAAAAGACATTTATAACTAATCCCTAAAGCCATCAATTTTTGAAAGCTTTACATATGTTAATAGCACATGTTATGTATTCTAAAAACAACGTTTTTATAGACTAAGGCATCGATTTTGGAGGCTAATGCATATACATTTCCATATGCAAGTGCCTTTTTAAAATGACGTTTTGAATATCCAAAGTTCGGCGTCATTTCTGAGAGCCTTTGCATATATTTTAAAAATCATATGCAAAGTGTCTTCTTCCAACGTTTGCAGTCCTCAACCCTTGACATCGATTTTAGAAGACTTTACATATGTTAATGCATATGTAAAAAGAACATTTTTAATATACCAGGTCTGGGCGTCGATTTTTGGATGTAATACATATTTGAATAGCACATGTAATGCATTTCAAAATGAACGTATTTGACGCAAGGCTGGGGCGTCGATTTTGAAGTACTTCACATATATGTTGAGCTCTTTTATTAAATGTTTTAGGTCTTCAAAGGCGTCGATTTTCAACACCAAAGCACATTGAAAGCTAACGCATATATACATTTCAAATTTACATTTCCAAGCCCTAAAGGCTGAGGCGTCGATTTTTGAAGGAGCTTCACATGTTGAAAGGCGTGTGATAACTTCCCCAAAATCAACATTTCTATTATCAAGTTGGAGGCGTTGTTTTAGAGGTGATTTCATATGTTGAAAGGCATGTGTAATAACCATTTCAAACAGCGTTTTTAATATCATCATCTAGACGTCAATATTGGAGGTCTTCGCATATGTGCCTTTGTATTTTTAAAGGGCGTTTTCAATATTGAAACTCTTTTGGCGTCGTTTTTCTCTTGCATTACATATGTTTTTCAGCATTCAAAGCATATGTAATTTATTCAAAACAGTCCGCCTGGAGCTGTTCTTCCTTCCAAAAAACACCTCATTGAAGAAGGATTTGATCATCATTAATCATTTTGGCATTCAACAAACTGTTTTTGGTAAGTTTTTTTTTTTTTATGGATTTATCTCATCATTTTTTATGGTTTTTTATGCCCTAGACGCCGTTTTTCTTTCTCATTGCATATGCAAGAGAAATAGTCAAACGGTTGCTATTTCTTGGCATCTTATTTCTCAATCTTCCCCACTTGGCTGTGTATGCTTATTGACTATCCAAGTTTAAGGGAGAGAGACTAGGAATGTGATCTATTTATACTCTTTCTTTCCAATCTTTTCTAAATCCGAGAATCAATTGGATTTATTTCAGATTTGGATCAAGATTTTCAAAGATTCTATCTTGAGGATTGAGGTAATTTCTTCCTTACTCTTTTCCTTGTTTTTCTTCAAGAATTATTTGATTTACATGTAAAGCTTTCATTTTTTATTTACATGTGATTGAATCTATGTTTCTTCTATTTCCGTCTTCAATTCTCAAAGATGCATATGCAAGAGCTTCATCTTTCTTGCATATGCAGTCGGGATTAAAAACCCCGTTCTATGAAAGAGACAAACCAAACGCAAGTTTATACATGTGCTATTTTCCAAATTCACTTGCATAAAGTCGTTGTCCCTACCACTGCCATGTGACATCAAACTCATAATGGTGGTCAGTTTGACACTTCATCATAAAATGACATTCCTCCATTCATTCATTATCCATTCACTACATGTCTCTTGCTGTCCCCATATGTAATTACCCATGAGAAACTCGTTCTTGAGTTCTCTTTGAGCTGAAAAACATCCATTTTCCCAAAAATCAGTCATCTCCATACCCTTTTGACATTCTCTGATGAATCCCTCTCAAGAAGATGTTCTTATTTTGTGAGATTTTTATGTCACAGCTTCTGTCACATAAAGTTGCTATGTCTAAAGGGATCACACTTCCAAGAGAAAAGGAGAAGAAAAAGATGAAGTATCAATATGACTCATACCACAATTCTATTCTGCCTTCACAAATGATTTCATATTGTGATAAGGTTAAGGATACAGATGTTTCTCACATGAACTTTGAAGACTTTCTTCAAAGAGTAGATGTTGCGGTTATAGAGGACATGCTTTCAATCAAGCAGAGCAGCGTTCATCTTGTCTCTACATTTCCATTGGCTGCCTTGGAACCAGAGTTCATATTTGCATGTGCAAAGAACTTCGATCCCGCCTCCAGAACCATCAAGGACCAAGATGGTAAGACTATCATTAGCCTTGATCCAAAGACAGTGGATAGAATCTTCAAACTACCATTAAGTCCTGTTACTATCAATATCACCAAGCAAAAAGCTATTGACAGATGGAATGAGGACACTCCTTCATGCACGAAGTTTGTTAATGAAAACTGGCTGCTCAATAAGAGGCCAAACATTGCAAGATGGCCAAAGGGAATTCGACGCACTGAATTCAAGCAAGAAATCAGTGACCTCATTACCATTTTCAGCTGCCTAGCAAGGTTAAAGACATCAAACACCTTTGAGCCCTGGATGTACAAGTACATTTCTCTCATTGTCCGGTTGAAGAAAAGGATTTTCTAGGGAGAGATGATCAGTGACATGTGTGAACAGCTTTCCCAAGTTGTTGACACTTGCACTTTTTACATAAATTCATATCTTGTATATATCGCTGCCTCTCTCGGTTCTTTCTCTAGACTATCTACTAAGGGGGATAGGTCATTCGTTCCTGTGTGGGAGTATTTTCCTCAGCTCGTTTTGAAGCCTAGCCGTTTTCACTACCGCAGGGTACAGGATGCTTTTTATGGGCATTTCATGTGCTTGTTCGATAAAAGTCTCCTAAATAGGTGTGTGTCAGATGAGGCATGGGTGAAGATTAATGAATATGGCTGTCTATTTCTTCAGTTTCCTAGCTTCACTTATATGCGGGTAGGCTACTTCAAGGGAGAACCACATACACTTCAGAGGTATCCTACAGATAAAATCATACTCATGTTGTTGGCCAGGCAACTCATGGTTGTTCAGATGCACCAAAATACACTACATAGACCGGGTGTGGGGATTTCTTCACGAAATCCATTGAAGATTGGGGGATACTCCATAGACACAGTCCCTAAAGCCAAAAACATGGAGTATGAGCTCAAAGGATCACCTTGAAGAAGTTCATGGCTAGGAGTCACTTCGACTGGCGAGGGCTCAATGACAAGATGAGAAGGCAATTCGTACATGTGTACAGGTTGGAGGACATATGGATTGACCTCCACACTGAGACAGACATACGGAGAATGGATTACCACTGCCTATCCATCAAGCAAATCATTGACTTCAATCTTGCAGATATTCCTCCAGGGGTTGAAGATGAAAATAACATCCTTGATCGTGATTATACCCGTAATCATGTTGAGGACTTGCCTATTTTGTCTCCTTCCTGGTCAGGAAAAGAGAGTGTCTCTATTTGGGATCGTTTCCAGTCCATCCTCGCAAATACCAACATCTGGTTAAAAAGAAGACGGCTGAAAAGTATCAAGATAAAAGCGGGTAAAGATTTTGATCATGGTGGTCCAGTTGGTAGGAGATCAGAAATCAAAGGAAGAACAAAAGATGGCGTATCTTCTTCAGTAGCTGATCCTGTCATATCCACTCTTCCTAAACTTACTATTAAGGGAGGCAAGGACACTGGAAGAGTTCTTGAGGTCAGAAACACGGAACCTGAAAAGGTTCAAATTGTATCTAGTGATAATGAGATGCCTAGCTCACCTAAGGTATCCTCACCAGATGTACCTCCTCCTGTGGATAATTCAACCACCACCATGATTCCTAATTCAGCACTAGCATCAGATGAGTCTCCCGACTCACCTTCGGGTGCAGTTGCGGATGAATTTACTGCAGAGCAGGCACCTCCTATAGATTCAGTCTTGGTGACACCTACATTGCCTATCTCATCAGCTGCTCCTATTTTTATACAGGAGGATTCTTATCACAGCTTTGAGAGTGTGTTTGACGCATACTCTAAGACCATTCCTTCCATGGCCATCTCCTCTATGACAGTGTTGGACACTACTTCAGTGCAAGTAGAGCAGTTCATATATGAGTTTACACGTGGTAGTCCTACCCCTATGGCAATCCTGACAGAAGCTCCTCCTCTTGTGACAATAGTTGCACAGACAAACCCTGTTACTACTCTGGCCGTTACATTTGCAGAAGCAACTTCTTCTTTCTCTTTACCTCCTTGGCTCAGCGCCATAAGACAGAAGAGAAAGAAAGAAGATATTCGTTGGAGGGCTTTGATTTTAAGCAAGTTTCCAAGCCGAGAGCTCCAAGGAACAAAAGGGCAAAGACAGTCTCAAGGATCGTGGTGGAGGACAATACTAAATATGCTGAGATTACCGAACCTTTGGTTGATAGAATCACAGAAGATGGGAAGCCCTCTGATTTTAGAATCACAAGGGTGGAACTAGGTAAGCAGACACGTTTGAGTTGCCAACAGGATGCTCAAGACGCTGTCACGCAACTCTCACAAAGGAATGACCAGCTATGGGAGAAAAAGAATAAATTGGACGAGAATGCACGCTTGCTTGAAGTCATCAGCATGATGAACAAGTCCCAGAATGCTGCTCCTCTTTTAGTTTCACATCCTGAGGATTATGATAGGTGCCACATGAAGGCAAAGGCAGTTGATGAATGGTGTGCACAGATTGAGACGCAAGGTACACAAGTGATTAAAGATTCATTGGAAGTCTTGAGGCATATACGCATCACTGTTGATGAAATAAGGGAACTTATTTCATCTTTCCATTAGCAGCTGGGAGTTCTGAGTGAGGATCTAAGTGTGTGGAAGACTATGCAAGGATTTGACCTCAAAAAGTTGTGCCAGCTTGAAGTTATCTCTTCTGTTGATTCATACTTCGAGTCTCTTGATTTAATGGTTAATAAGGAAGAGAGTTCTTTGTAAATATTTTTATCTTTTGTTCAAGCAAGCAAGGCTATACTTGAGAACTTGGGTGATGAAAACTTTGTGTTTCATTGTATGAGTTATCAAAAGTGAATAAAAGTCACAAGATTCTTCAGACTTTGTGTTGTAGAACTTGAGATTGAATGGTGTTTTCTTATGTTGCATTGTTCAATCTTTCTTGAATTCTTTTCTAAAGCTAAACTTGTATACATCATTAGAGGTTTCAATTCATCTTTTGCGAGGCTTTGAGCTACAGGAGGGGAATCGCTATAATAGTAGTGGCTGCAAATACTGGGAGTTGAAGACTTTGAGCTTCAATTTTAAGTATTTTCATTTTATTTTTAGGATTATTAGTGAGAGACTTTGAGCCTCACTATTAGTTCTCGTTATCTCAAAATAGGATTAATTGCAAGAAACTTTGGGCCCTTCTATTAATTCACTAAATATATTGTAACTGCTGTCTTAAGAGTTGTGAGGGACTCTTCATGATTTTAAATCCCCCTTTCTTCCCTTCTCTCCTCACTTCACTAAATGCAGCTCTGAACCAATTATTTTTTTGCCTTCATATATGATGCTCAGGTGCTATTCTCAGGTGGATTCCAATTCCCTCAACCAAACACCAGATTTTCTATGGAGCCCATTTGAAAATTGTAGTTAGTTGGGGAAGAAATCAGTCAAATCCATGAGAATGCTGCACAACTTAAAGGTGACGAGACTCTGCAGCTGGACAAAAGATTGAGGTTTTAGAAGGGGATGATAAATGTGATGCTCAAAAGAGAAAAATGTATGATGCCTTGTCTCCAAACTTCACATTGATTTCAAAGTAGATGAAGCCAGAGCGGGAAAAGGAGATATGAGTATGGCTGAGCTTTTGCAGCTACTGAAGAAAGAGGAAGATGGGCCTGCCAATTCTCAAGAAGCAATGGGAAATAAGTCCAGCAAAAGAGGAATGCAAAGGATGAAGAGGTGGCATGAACTTCGGAGATTGGTCCACAGTTCATGACACATAGTAGGCAAGATCATGCAGCTACTAATTGGATGCTTCATAGGTAGATTGAAAACCCTATTTTAGTCCACCTCCAAAATCTAAGTTTGCAAGGTTTGATGTTTTAATGCTTTGATTAGAATAGGGCATTACAATTTAAATGTTGTAAAGCCAGATTTCAGCGTCATAGTCTAACTCCTTTTCATATATAGGCATCCCTCGAGTTGGGTCATATATCATGCGAAATCAGGTAAACTGTCTTGAGATGACAACAATGCACCCTCTATTGTAACTATCACTGATGCAATGAGCAATACCTTTAAGGTAAACTTTGAAAAACTGTTAATACAAAGAAGAGTAAGCTTATTAATGTCTCTTGAAGAATGCTTTTTTTTCTGGGAAGTAAATGGCAATAGTATTTTTAGTTCCAGATCGATAAAGTTCCGAGCGAGTGCTCTCTTGAAAAGTTAATGAGTATCTTGTTTATCTTTCTAGGGCTATCATAACAATCACTAACGTAATGAGCAATACCTTTGACATAAATTTTGAAAACTTTTAATAAAAAAAATAATCTTATTTTATCTCTTGAAGAAAGCTTTTTGCAGTGAATCAAATGGCAATGTTCTTCTCAAATCAATTGCATAGTATTTTTGGTTACAAACCCATAAATATCCAACCCATTGCTCTCTCAAAAAAATGATGAATATCATGATTGTCTTTCTATGACTATTATAACTATCACTGATGTAACAGGCAATACCTTTGATGTAAACTTGAAAAACTCTTGATAAAAATCAAAATAAGTTTATTATGTCTCTTGAAAAATGCTTTGTGTGCAAAAAATCAAATGGCAATGTTCCTCTGGAATCAATTGCATAGTATTTTCTTGTTCCAGATCCATAAATATCCAAGTCAATGCTCTTTCGAAAAATTGATGAAAATCTCGTTTGTCTCTCTAGTATAAATAGTTTTCCTATGGATGCATAAGAATGTGTAAAGAGTATTAAAGAATGGTGCTTCAAGGTTGCGGTTTCATTTCAGGCGCTAGGATATCCCTGAAACCTTCTAGTGCTTTGGCAGTTGACTTCTACGATGTGAGGAATTTGCATGGGGTGAAGGGATGGTTTAATTAATGACCTGTGATAGGGCTTTTCAATGCGGAGAACACCATTTCACAGCAAAGATTTGGACAGCAATGATGATTGCTTGGAGAGACAAATGCTAAGAGTAGATTTTCAAGGTTTTGAATCTGGTCAAACCTCCCACTTGGTGTTTGGCAAGGCTGAACATAATGGCCAAGAACAAGGTTTAAAACGGCAGAAGAATGGTTATTAGAAGCCATTTCTATGCGTAGGCTTGGAGATATTGTGTGGCGGGCATAGGGTCTCCTTTCCTCACAAATCCCCTATGTGTGACTCTCATGGGGGTCAAAGACCCCTCAAACTGGACTCATCACAGAGGGATGTTGCTATTCCACCAACGACTAATGTGTGCTTTGTAGCATTGGAGGCTGAAATGGAGGAGGTCAACCACAACTTGGTCATTTTTTCATATGTTGGACTTATTGGTTGTTTTAGGGGGTTGTGGCCCAGTTTGCCTATTCTACATAAATGGATCACAAAACACTGGGATCCAATTCTTGTTAGCTATGTGTAGATCTACCTAGTTGCTAAAGATTTCTTTCTAGTTATTTTTTAAAATGGGCAGCTCTAAGTTTTATCTGTTTAGTCTCATACAACAGGTGTAGCTCTTGAAATTAGCTTCGAATAATGCAATTAACTTCTCCACAGAACTCAGAAAACTCACTCAAAACCTTCAAACAACATTGAAGCACCAAAGAATGGACTGGAACAGGTCTATAATAGAAAGTATAGAATGCTGGCAGATTCCAAAATGGCCTACAGTTGTTGCTTCCCACGTGAATACCTACAGTATTTCACACGGCTAGCATTTACTAAGCGCCACTCTGCAAAGAAAGTGTTGCTCACCAATTATTTGCACCCATAGTATCACTCACAATTACCACACTCAAACTTCAATTCGACTACCATCCTATACTAGCACCAAGGAAGGAAAGGTTCTCACCAAGTAAAAGCTCCCACACTGAGAGTAAAGACTCAGCTAGGAAAGGAGCTCCAACGGAAAGAGACAAGAGAATATGAAAATTCCACAACTAATGTCTAGAAGCTATTACTTTATTTGCAATTATTCACTCACAATTATTATTTCCATGATTCAATATCAATGTTCATGTCAAGGACAAAGGGCAATATATTAATTCCCCCCACTCCCTTGTAAGTGGATCGATTCTCCTTCTAATAAAATCAACAATGTATCTGTTCACCCAAAACAAATAACGAAAGGCCTGAAGCGAAATGTTTCCATAATAAAATATTGTCTCATCGTCGTGCTCGAACTGTGGATGACTTGTTTCATCTTTCTAAACAATTAAATTTTCTTTCGAGAGTCAGCAATTATCCTTATGTTTTTGGAGTAATTCCCAGCAGTCAATATCATTAATTAAAATCATTTGGTAAATATGAGTCAAGCTTCCTTATGCTAGCGCTGCAATATAATTGGCCCTGTTGGTGCGAGGGTATGATGTTATCATATCCTTGTTGAATATATTATTGCGATACCGTCGGGCTAGGCAAATATATTATCTCATAGTCTATTGTTAGACATTCAGAAGGTTGTCATGTCTGACAGAGCTCATATTCATCCATGCTGCAAATAAGCTCAGGTGCTTATTTATATAGAAGCAGATTCATATCTATTGTTTTTAGCAAACTGCCTAAAGCGCATTGCAAAGACCAAGCTTTGAGTTGTCTCCCGAGTGCACAAACATTCTTCAAAAGCAGTGTCCAATGCTGCCAACAAGCAACAAGCCGAGCGGAACCCCCTGTGAGCTGAGAAAGCATTTGGAGACATTGGCGGTCATAACAGAGGTAAATCACGGGCATTGTTTATCCTGTAGAATATTTCTGAACCTCACAGGCCTAGGAGGAGAACCTACTATGATACCATGTTTTTTTTATTGTATTTATATATTAATTAATTCCAAAAGAGGAAGTTGCACCCTTCCTTTATACATATTGGTAGTGTCCCTTCACCGAAATTGGCCCCTTCCAAGTTGGCCCCAATAATGTTATCATAATAATATAATATTATTATATTACCAATGAAATTATATTTTATTATCAATATAATAATTATACCATAATTATAATATAATAATATTATCACAATAATAATATAATAATTATATTGATAATATAATTATTATATTTTTAATAATTATTAATATAATTAGTATATCACAATAATTATATTATCACAACCTTTATGTTATCTATGTTTGCCTGAAGGAATCCAACCATAGCTACAATAACATTAACATTGACTAGGCGAAGCTAGGACTAGTTCATTCTCACCATAACATCAACATAGTCTTGCATTAGTAGAAGTAGAATTAGAGATAATCTAGATTTCTAAACCAATATCCCATTTGCGCTTTGTTTTAAAATAGAAGTTAAGAAGTAATTTGTGCACTCATAACGCCATATCATTTGTAGAAAAGTTGACAAGTCTAAGTCAATACGTAAAGCCCCTTGCATGAACAATAGTACATCAAGCCAAAAGAGCTCATCTCCACATTAAAGTCGCAAGTTCCTAGTTGGAACCTTGGAGTCGCCTCTGATCTTTTGTGCAGTCTTAGCATATGTGGTGATTTTGATTAGGAGAGGATAGAGTGTTTTTGGCACTTTATTCTGTGTTGGTGTGGTCATAAAACACCCATCAACACTACCATATATTAAGTATATCATTTGGCGAAAACTATTTGGCATTTTTTTGTTATCAATCAAATTTATATTTTCATCAATTTGTTGTCCCCACTTGTTTATTCCCTATTACTCCATTTTGGAGTTGTGCAACTTAGAATTCAACACTCAAAAGATGTCTACCATAAAGTCATTAAAATTCAACAAGGCAGACTATATGTTACCTTTATTACTACATTTCCATTTAATAAAGCAAGAAAAGCTCATGAGATAGAATTTTATAACCTGTTGAAATAAAATTTCCATTTTGAAGATCTTGCCTTTCAATGAAATAAATAGGATAAAAGATTTCAGCCATTGTAATAAAGACGTGTAGGAAAAGTATGCTCTGCAAAGAACAGAAAAAGAAAGACAATAAGAACATCTAATACTGATTTTCAAACTCAACAGCAGCCTTTTTTATAAAAAAAAAATTAAGAGTAGAATGACAAGCGATAACTAAATTATTGACTAAAAATTTAAAAAATGTTAATTTACAGTCAATGCTCCCAGTGTTAGAAGATTATATGATGTATTAATATCGATTCAACTTTGGTAGTCTTGAAAGAATTAAAGAGAACATGTTTAATGAACGACAGTTTGAAAAAATCAATGTACCTATAAGCCAAAAGAGTTAGAACTTTCTAAACTGTAATAAAAGCATTGGATTTACAGTGAAATTAGGTTCCAGGAACACTATATCCACTATACTCATAACATTGGAAATAGCATGCGTTTTAGCAACAAAACCAGAGTAGCAAATCTTCAAAATTGGTGTTAAGTAAAATATAAGAAATTTTAACTCCATTTTGTGTCCTCAAACAAAAATACTACATATATCATAGATGTGTTCTAATGCAGCAACATTTAGTTGAGTTTAAAGGTGGGGGGGGGGGAATGTCAACAAACAAATAATATTCCTCATGAACACCGATTGAAAAAAATCATGATCTTGATATTGTTGGGATTTATTCCACAACAGAGAGATGCCTGTGTGGCAAACAATAACAAAAAATATTATTCACAAAGATCATTTTCATTTAACACAAATGTGTTTTAGAAGATTAATCTCAAATGGAAAAACTTCTTTTTTGGATCTTTAGCTTTTTAGTAAAGGCTTCATGTAGAAATAGCTAAGAAAATAAAAAACTTAAGAATGATTCAACAACAAAATGTGCAGACTCTTGTTCAGGCAAAAATTCTTAGAAAGAAACAAAGAAAACCTAATAATGTCTACAAGTGACCAAAATAAGTCAAGGAGATTCAAAAGTACGTTAAGATTCAAATAATTCAATAAACTATAAAGTATGAAAGAAAAAAGTGTAATGACCCTGACTATAAAGGCCACTCAAAACCCCGAATCTGATCTAAGATATTTCGTCAAACAGTTGGCGTGCATTGAATTGTTTTGCTTGAAGGGATGTGTTTCAATGTATATTTGTTTTAGGCATCAAATTGCACTTGAGATAACGGTACCAATGAATAATGAAATGCAAAGCCAAAACCTTAACTACTCAAATACTCAATTCTATGTAGAACTGGACTGAATGTCAACAATGCAAATACAACTAACAATGTTTAAGAACTATTCTCAGAATATGCAAACTGTGATAGTATTCAGATTTCATAAACAATACTAGTTCTCATTACAAGGTATGGCAATTGATTGATAACCAAGGACTGTACTAAGCACCAGCAACTAATGCATGAAAAGCTATGGATTCATGATCATTATGACTGATTACAATTGCAATAAAGATAGACAGTGACTGCTGTCACTAAGTCTGAGAACATGCACAAAATCTGAGAACATACAATGATGCTATTGTCTCATAAAAATGCTCAAAACTCATAACATGCACCTGTTTGTAGACCCTCGAATTAAGCTGAAGATAAATGATGAAGTCTGGATGCAACAAGACCCCAAACTGCCCTGCAGACTGTACCTTCCTGGGTGCCATACCTGGTACGGACCTGACGTCAGCAGCATAAAATAAACGCTGGGGTTTCAACCCTCCAAAAATGCATCAATCTGATCACCAGGGGTATAGGAAGACTTTCCCAAATGCATAAAATTGCTCTCCAAGTATTCTAGGAGATACGAGCAAAAATGTTGTTCCCAGTCCTGAATTGGACAATTCTGAAAATGCACCAATATTGTCTTCAAATCCTTGCCAAATGTCTCTCCAATGCAATAGCAATTCCAACACCCTTATTTCAACCAAAATCAAACACTAACACTGAATCTCAATGATGTCCAAATGAGATGGCTGAATACCAACTCCACAATTGCAACAATTCAAGTGGTATTTCACACCCTCAAAGTTGCCAATCCAAGGGAGTTATCGTTCCCAAAGACTGAATGATAATTTGCAGATCCAAAAGATCACAAATAGCTTCATAACGAAGTAGTAGAAGAGATATCAAATCAAGCATGTACAAATGAGAGGCCCAGCCCTCTATTTATTCACTTTTTCTAAGAAGTTGCTAGAACTTCTACAAACATCCTTTATAAAATCTCATTATAATGCACTTTTTATAATAAAGTAATTTTATAAAATAAAAAGTGCAACTCAACTTAAAATTATAACATGTAGGCCCCGATAACACATAATAATAAAATATAACCTCTTAACACTTCTTCAAGAGCAAAATATGACCATCTGATCCACAGAATTGACTCTCTCTCCACACCATTTGCCTACGAGAGTCGATGATAGGCAAATCCATCCTGTAAGCACATGTCTCTAGAAATGGGACATGACAAAAAGAGCCTCATGCTCTGAAATGTCACGGAGCAGCTACACCTTTACTTTGTGATCTAGAACAAGTATGAATACGCATGTGACAAAAAACCCTCAATGAAACAAGGAACTGATTAAAATCAAAGCAGGGAAGCATCATTATCACATGTTTGCAGTAAATCTCAGGCGAGACTAATGGATACTGTCACCATCTGATGCTATGAACGGTCCAAGGCAAAAACAAAAAAAGCACATACATGAATGTCTAGGTCTAAGGGGCGCAGACTGCACATTCCTAGGAGGAACCAAGGAATTCCTCCTAGAGTGCATTCTAATACCCAAGGCCAATGAGACTTTAGATTTGGATAGGAGTGAAAGAATTTTATGAACCCAGCATTACATCTTCCAAAGCTCTATTAAGCATCTGAGTATAACAGTTTACCATTTTATGATCTCCCTACAGCATGGAGAATCTACCTGCCTTACTACTTGCCCAATTCTAATACATATACGCAGCCCTTCTCACGCAACCACTGTCTACTGTCAAACTCAATCATCAGTGTTTTAATGACCTTTTGACATTACATTTTTTCATATTTCCATGTAACAATAACATTAAGTATTCAGCAATATATGTTGATATCTGGTCTTAACTTTTGGGGTTCACAGAGTGAATATGAGTTCAAACAGTAATGTCACAAGTTTTATAAAAAAGGCAACTGCAAGAGAGACCCCAAAACCTTGTCTTCCACCACCTCCTATGTCTATCTTACATGAGAGATTTATGAAAGGGTCATGTTTTCTTGGAAATCGACTTTTATTTGAGTAATCAAATGTCCTAAAGTGTCATGAAATATCCCGCAATTATCTTGCCCTCACTTGAGGACTTATTACCAAAATTTGGGAACATGGGAGTCACAAATGTCCATCACATATTTAGAATGTTGGCACCTATTATGAGAGAGTTAAAAACTCCTACTTCTTTACTACATATAGTGTTCAATAGGTCTTTTCTTAAACCCAAGTCTTATTGTTGTAAAATAATGAATGTGTTATTAAACAATGATCATGAATGATCTATATATACAAGATACAAGAGAATGTTTCTATAACGAACAAGAGAGAGGAAATAGAAACATTCTTGTAGAGTGAAAGAGAAAGTTTCCATAACGAACAAAAGGAGTTTATGGAAACATTACAAAAAGAGTGACCATTAGAAATAGACGAAAGAGAGATAAAATCAGAAACTATCTATTATCGTAATACCCTCCCTTAATGGTCAATCTACCTTCAAAAAAATAGAAATTTGCATATCCTCAGAAAGCGTAAAAGGCAGCCTCGGGTTGATCAGAAAGGTCTCTGCTTTTATCTAATGTCTCATGGAGATCCTTCAATACTGTCTAGATCTCTGCAGCTGTCTTGCCAGACGAGATTTGAGGCGCTGATCATCAATAACTGAAAGCTTAATGACCATAATCGCTTCACGACTATGTTCATCAAACTTGTCTTGGGTCACATCGGCTGTGGTAGGATGAGTCTCGGTACCCTGGACAAGCGCCTCAAGGCGATGATACTCAAAAATCATCAAGCGCTGTTCCAGGTGTGGTAATTCTTTCCGTTGAAATGTTGACTACCTTTCAACATAAGACTGGTGAAAGACGCCACAGCACGTTTTTCGAAGAAAAAACATCAAAAATCATTAAAAAAGGGCACAAACTTCAAGGCAGATTATTAGAAGACCCGAAGAATTCGAAGAGACAGCCAGTGAAGAGCTCAAAAAACCCAGATAGAATCTACCGTCAGATTCTGAATCTACTGGTTCGAAAATCGAGGCATAGAAAATGATGCACCCAGAAAAAAAAGAGACTGACCCAGTTGAGATCTACAAAAACCCACCAGGAATATGCTGTCAAATTCTAGATCCGCTAGCTCGAAAATTGAGGCACAAAAATCGAGGCACCCCAAAAAAATGGATGACAACCCAGTTGAGCTCTCTAAAAACCCATAAGGAATCTGCAATCAAAAAAAAATTTCGACTTGAACTGAATGGTGAAAACCCTACTCGAAAATGCAAAAACCCTAGATGAGTGGGTGAGGAAAAAACAAATGCAAATTTTGAACACACTCGGGGCAAAAAACTTCAAAAATCTTGAACTAATAATTTCAAAAAAGCAATTAAAGATTTTCGAAGAGGCCAAGGATTTTCTCTGATACCATATTGTGGCAAAATAATGAATGTGTTATTAAACAATGATCATGAATGATCTATATATACAAGATACAAGAGAATGTTTCTATAACGAACAAAAGAGAGGAAATAGAAACATTCTTGTAGAGTGAAAGAGAAAGTTTCCACAACGAACAGAAAGAGTTTATGGAAACATTACAAAAAGAGTGACCATTAGAAATAGACGAAAGAGAGATAAAATTAGAAATAGACGAAAGAGAGAGATAAAATTAGAAACAGACGAAAGAGAGAGATATTATCGTAATAAGTCTAACTTATTCTCTACACTCCCTTTTACTCATCTTTAGCTTTCCTTGAGATTATTGTGATTTTGCCAAATTTCAGTACACAAGATTTCTTCTATTAAATGGTTTACCAATTCGATGTTTCAACATTTTTTGTGATGTAAAATTTGAGGTGACTTATGCTTTTATCACATATATTACCTATGATTAAATGCATTGATAGTGGATCTAATACTCTCTTTCATGTTTTGGAAGTCTATGTATGTACTCTGCTTAGTCTGCTTCTCTAGTTAGCTAAACACTATTACTAGAGTATTCTCAACTTGTTTGTTGCCATTCTTGCTTGTCAATTGCTTATCGATTCGCATTATGTCTTTGATTGGCCTATCATAAATGAGTTTATGCTAAATCAGTGAGTACCATATCCATCTAAAGAGTTTCCTCTCCGGTTACCCTTTTCAGTTGCTTTAGTTTCTTGTCTTGTTTTAAGCCAAGCATTCATTCTTCAGATTTTCTTTCATTATGTTTTAACCACAAAAGGCTTAGCATATTTTCCATCAGGTTTGTATTGGAGATTTTGTATTAAATCTATAGCCTATTCGGTTAGTAATAAATAAAATTAATATTAGTGATAGTATTTAAATAAATAATGTTAATAGTTTTAAGTTGTAGGTAATGGTAGTTGGATGCAAATATATTATATGTCCCATAAGATTGCTAGCTTAATTTAAGGGAAATCAAAGGCCTTATAAGCCTAAGCAAATGTAAAATTTATCCTGAATAGGAAAAGATATCCCAAAGAAATAATATATCAAATTATCAATTGTTATTATTGGCTACAATCATGGCGTAATCTGTGTATTTTCTCTACCAAATTCACTTTGGTATTAGAGCAATATAAGATTCAATCCAAGAGAAAAAGATGCAACAACAATTAAGAGTCAATCCATTAATAGAGAAATCATAGTTGTCTATACCACATGCCTAGCAACCAGGGACGTTGTGGATGATACCAAAAGTATTTTTATATTCAACGCTGCTTTAAAGCTCATAGAGCAGAGAATAGCTTGTACTGTGGCATTTGGAAGCCAAGACAAATGTATTTGAATTGATAAAGCAGGGGAAGCAAAGCACGGGCTTTGTATCAAATGCTGGTGATTAATAAAAGTCATCAAAGCCACAAGTCAGAAAGAAAACCCCAGCATCGAACTTACAATTTTATACCTTCAAAGTTTTAATTTCCAATGCATCAATATTCGTTTTTGTATTTTGGTGATCAATAAAAGTAATCGAAGCCACAAGTCATCCAAAAAACCCCAACATCGATCTTACAATTTTATACCTTCCAAGTTTCAATTTCCAATGCATCAATATTCTTTTTGTTGACATAAAGTTAGTTGTCATTGGTAAAGTCATTGGCAAACATCAATCCCACCAGAACACCAGTACTCATGATTATGAACCGGGTACATTGAGCAAGAAAGCAGTGTACTTTAACCGATCACGCTTATACATGTCCAGTTTTGTCCAACCAATCTTGGCAAACACACAGAGAACAGATGACTAACCGGATACAAATCATACACTGGTTAAGTGCATGATAATCCGAACTAGATTATGCAAAGCATTTTTCAGTTAAACTAGAGTTAGCTTTTTCAAAGGAACTGGAGTTAGCTTTGTTTTTTCTACGAGCGTTTCGAGGTAAACTAAGGATCAGTTTGCAAGCTTTTTGATCAAGGGTTTTGCATGCGTGATTTATGGGAGATTTTACATCTTGGCAGAACTATTAGATGTATTTTTAATAAGATAATTTCTTATAAATACAGGTCGAAAGACATGAAAGCTGTGTTGTTGATAATCAAGAGCATAGAGCGAAGGAGAGCAGGAGGGCAGAATCTTTTGAGAGGAAACACAGTCATAGAAGGTAAAAGGGAGAGAGAAAGATTCAACAGCCAAGCAGAGGAAAGGGTGAAGAGGTATGATCTGAATCAACAGATACAGTGTCATCATAAGATCATTGCTTTTGTTGTGAAGCATATTTAAATCCCTCAATCAGGGTGAACCCTTACAGGTTCTTTGTATAAATCCCTTTACCGGGTAACATCTTTATTGGTGGTTTTAAGTCTTCTGATAAGGCGACTCCTAACAGGGTCAAGATCATAACAAGTCTTCTATCAAATCCCTTAACCGGGTAGCACTCTCACCAGTGCTTTGTAAGCCTCTAACAAGGCAACTTTATTACTGCAGTAGTGGAGTTTTGTGGGTTCTGTCCCACCGTGATTTCTTCCTTCTAATCGAGGGTTTCCACGTATCAATGTTGTGTTGACCTGTGCATTTAATTTTTGTTTATGGTTGTCATAATATTCTTTTGATTTTTGTGTTAACAAAAATATCTAATTGCTGAAAAGAGAAGTAGAAATTGAATTTACTGATTCACCCCCCTCTCAATAACCGGTTAGGAACAACAATTGGTATCAGAGCTTAGGTTCTAAGAAATAGTAAGCTTAACCGCTTGAGAAATGATCATGGAGGATTACAGGTATCAAAAGCAGCTGGAGGAAACCAATGACATGATAGCCTCTCTGGAGAATAGACTGAGGAGGTCTCTTACCAAGAGGAAAGAGTTGGCTCTACAACTAAGTGAAAGTCATGAAACCATTGAGGAACTCTCTGGGCAGAGTGGCTCTGATGAAGCAGAAGAAGCGGTCACTGATCTCATGGAGAAGAATTTGAATCTAACCGATCAAATCTCCAATTTAAAAAGGGAGCAAGAATGTCATGCTCTGAAGATGATTGGACTTATTGAAGCCAAAAGAAAAGCTGAGGATGAGAAGACTAGTGCCATAGAAGCACAACTAACTGTTGAAAGTGCAAGAAATCTGGTTGAAGACGCATTAAGAGAGAGTGATGCTCTCATATTGCAACTGCATGCAGTGATGCAAAGCATAAATCAGGAGAATGCAATCATGCATGAGCACTTCCATGACAAAGATAAAGCATGCAAAATGATGGCTGCTGAATTGGATCAACTAAAGGAACAGCTGAAAACTCTTGAAGAGAGGAATGAGAAACTCAAAAGGTATAATGAAAGTTATGAGAATCTTGATGACCAACTGAGAGCTCAAACGAAGCACAAGGATCCCACAGGACTTGGGTACATTAGTCAAAGCAATAATGAAACCGGTGAGTCCTCTGGAGACAAGCAAGGCAAGAAGAAAAAGAAGAAACCAACAAAAGACAAAGATAAAATGATCTTCAAACCCTCTTGCAAACATTGTGGCAAATCGGGTCATAAATCCAATGATCACAGAAATGCACTAGTGAAACCATTTACTTCCAACAGCTACTGCAACAACTATTACAAGTATGGTCACAGGACCTTTGAATGCAGGTCTGGCTCCAATAGTGTGTCTAGTGGAAGCAGGGGAAGCTTCAAAGGTTATTGCTATGCTTGAAATAAATTTGGACACAAAGCGGAAGAATGCAGGTTCAAAATAATGGCATTCAAATCTCCACCGAGACCGGTATTCCATAATAGGAAGTAAACCCGAGCACATTTAATTGTGCTACTTGTGGACCATTAGGGCATAGAAATTTTGATTGTCACTCACCCATGGACAGAGAAAGAAGGATAAATCCATGAAAAGGAACCGGAATGGCTTGTTACAACTGTAGCAAGATTGGGCATCTAACAAAGGACTACAGGAACCGGTCAATGAACAAAGGCAAAGGACCAACTAAACAGGTCAAGAAGAAGTTGTCCCCCAGTCAGAAGGATAAAGTGAGTAAAGAGACCAATAGGAAAGTCAACGAGACTTATGATGAAGGGGCATCCAAGGTTGAGGCAGGGGCATTCCTTGTCCTCGGTGAAACTGCATGGGTGTTTGTATTTTGGCCGGTGTTACTCGGTTACAGCCTTGACCCATGGTCTCAGTCATTGAAGGAAGCTCGGTCGCTCAAGGAACTCGGTAATCTCTAGCGCTCGGTGAAAGTGTTACTCGGTAATGCCTACGGTGCTCGGTGATGCTTGGCTTGCTCGGTTATTTCACTGCTGCTCGATATTCCTGGTTTACCAACTCGAGTTTTGTGTGATTTGTTGGGCCGACTTGGTGCATTTATTGTTGGTAGCTGTTGTTACAGGCCGACATGTTGTATTAAATGTTTGTAAGGCGAGTTTGAGCCGACTTGTATTGCATTTAATAATTGTTGGGGGGACTTAATGGTTTCATCCAGCCAACTTGTGGCTGATGATTAGTATGTAAAGGGTGTTTGGGTAGATGTTTTGAGAGAGGAACTTAGAGGTGGACGAAGACAAAAGCCTGAAAGCTGGAGTTGGCGAAGTTGTGGAAAAGATCTAGCATGATCTAGCAGCTGAGAATAGTTTTCTAATAGTTTGTAATTGCAGAGCTAGTGGTTTGCACACTTGGAGACAAGGAGATTGCTTGGAGGCTTGCGAGCTCAAGTTTAGATCTACCTTAGGGTTTCCATCAGCTTCTGATTGTCTTTAGAGCTAGACTAGCTAGTGTTCTGATTGGATCTTGGATCTTGTAGAATTGTTTTTTATTGTAATTGGCCCTAACCCAGAAGGCTTTACAAGCAGGCATGTTAACGGAAAATTACTGGAAACAATTGTTGTGTTGTTGTTGTGAGTTTTCCGCTGTGTAATTCTGAAGCTGCAAGGTTTGGGCTGTCCTTAATTGGACCCACCATCCCTCGGTCTGCGTCAGGTGATATTAGAGCAAAGTTGATCTTGTGGAGCGAAGGTTGACCTAGCAAGGCTGATCTTGCGAAGTTGATCTTGTTGGTAAAGAGATCGTATGATCTTGGTTGCAAATCCGTCGCACTGAACTTATGGAATCGTGCCCTAGTTGTTTGCAAGATTGCAGGTTGCAATCTGACTTGTCTACAACTTGGAGATTGTCACAAGGTGGTCGGTGAAGGTTTGTTGCAGAGGGTTTTGCATATCTTTAAGGATGCCTCCAAGAAGATTGGACCCTAGAGTTATTTCTGATCTTTGTGATACTGTGGAATCCCGGATCACAGTGAAGGTGAAATCAGATTTCAGATCTGAGATGGAATTGATGAAGAATGACATGGTCGCTGAGATCATGAGAGCTGTTACTAGTATACCTCAAAATGTTGGTACTAAGGATGGTTATGAAGAAGTTGCTGAAGAATTTGAAGCTACTGGATCTAGTGGTGAGGACCGGAGGGACAGATCTGGTGGAGACAGAACTGCTCGGTTGCCTAGATCTGAAGCTCGGTTAAGTAATAGTTATCGAATGGAAGTTTCTACTTTCTCTGGTACCTTGAAACCCGACAATTTGATTAATTGGATTGGTAAACTTGAAGATTTCTTTGAGCTAGAAGAAATTGAAGATCCTCTTCGGGTGAGACTGACACAGACTAAGTTGAAAGGACATGCTACTCTTTGGTGGAAAGAACTACAAAGAGATAGAGAAGATGAAGGTGAAATGAAGATCAACCGGTGGAGGTTGATGGTGACAAAATTGAAAGCTAAGTTCATACCTGCTAATTATGAGCTTGACTTGTTTAAGAAGTTGCAGAATCTGAAATAGAAAGATTTGTCTGTTCAAGATTATACCGAGTTGTACAAACTTACTATTCGGTCTAGACACACAAAACTTGGTAAGGAAAAGGTAGCCCGGTATGTGAATGGTCTGAGATTCAATATTCAGGATGAGCTTGGTATGCTGAAGATTGATTCTGTTGAAGATGCTTATCAGTATGCTCTGAAGGCAGAAGAGAAGTTGAAAAGGAAACAACATAGTAACTCCCAAGGGAAGGAGAAAACTGATCACTCGGTGAAGGATAAACCGACTGATGCAGAAGATGAACAGAAACCTGTGGAACCAAAGAAGAAGACAGGTAGAGTTATCTTTAAGGGTACTTGCTATAACTGTGGAGAGGAAGGACACCGTTCTTTTGAGTGTACACAGAAGAAGGTTGACCGACGAACTGCTATGGTAAATGAAAACATTCAAAATGAACTTGAATCAGAGAACTTGCTGCTTCGGCGAACATTGCTCGGTACAAAGGAGGAACCTTGTCAGAGGAGTAATTTGTTTAGGACCCAATGCAAGTCTGGAGGTAAACTCTGCGATGTTATAGTTGATAGTGGTAGTACTAATAACCTTGTTGCTAACGACATGGTTCAGAAACTTGGTTTGAATAGAATGAAACATCCACGTCCTTATAGGAGTGGTTGGTTACAAGATGATCATGCTTTGCAATTAGAGAACAATGTTTCATTGATGTTCAGATTGGCCAATATAAGGATCTTGTGTTGTGTGACATTGTGAACATGAATAGTTGTGATATATTGCTCAGTAGACCTTGGCAATATGATTGTAGAGCTATTTATGACTGTATGAAGAATGTGTTTACTGTTGAGAAGAATGATAGGAAGTTTTCCCTGATGCCTTTGATGGATACAACGCTCGGTAGGAGAAACCTGAGTATTGGTAGCCAAGTTGACCGACAAACTGCTATGGTAAATGAAAACATTCAAAATGAACCTGAATCAGAGAACTTGCTACTTCGGCGAACATTGCTCGGTACAAAGGAGGAACCTTGTCAGAGGAGTAATTTGTTTAGGACCCAATGCAAGTCTGGAGGTAAACTCTGTGATGTTATAGTTGATAGTGGTAGTACTGATAACCTTGTTGTTGAGGACATGGTTCAAAAACTTGGTTTGAATAGAATGAAACATCCACGTCCTTATATGATTGGTTGGTTACAAGATGATCGTGCTTTGGAAGTTAGAGAACAATGCTTCATTGATGTTCAGATTGGCCAGTATGAGGATCTTGTGTTGTGTGACATCGTGACAATGAATAGTTGTGATATATTGCTCGGTAGACCTTGGCAATATGATTGCAAAGCTATTTATGACTGTGTGAAGAATGTGTTTACTGTTGAGAAGAATGACAGGAAGTTTTCCCTGATGCATTTGATAGATACAACGCTCAGTAGGAGAAACCTGAGTATTGGTAGCCGAGTTGACTTGGTGGATCCAAAGAAAATGAATGATCAGTTTGGAGAACCGCCATGTGTACTATCAAGGAAAGACTTGAAAAGACAGAGAAAGCTGAAGTGGAAAAGTATGCAATCTGAGAAGGTAGAGGACTTGTATGTAAAGAACCAGTTCGGGATTTACGTGCTGAATCTTGGAAGATGCTCTTCTCACATATGAACATCTTTTGGAACCTGGGGTGCCTGATGCAGGGGCATCCAAGGTTGAGGCAAGGGCATTCCTTGTCCTCAGTGAAACTGCATGGGTGTTTGTATTTTGGCCGGTGTTACTCGATTCCAGCCTTGACCGACAGTCTCGGTCATTGAAGGAAGCTCGGTCGCTGAAGGAACTCGGTAATCTCTAGCGCTCAGTGAAAAAGTTACTCAGTAATGCCTACAGTGCTCGATCGACACTGGTGCTCGATGATGCTTGGCTTGTTCAGTTATTTCACTATTGCTCGGTATTCTTGGTTTATCGACTAGAGTTATGTGTGATTTGTTGGGCCGACTTGGTGCATTTATTGTTGGTAGCTGTTGTTACATCCCAACATGTATTAAATGTTTGTAAGGCGATTTTGAGTCGACTTGTATTGCATTTAATAATTTTTGGGGGGAGTTAATGGTTTCATCCAGCCAACTTGTGGCTAATGATTAGTATTTAAAGGGTGTTTGGGTAGATGTTTTGAGAGAGGAACTTAGAGGTGGATGAGGACAAAAGCCTGAAAGCTGGAGTTGGCGAAGTTGTGGAAAAGATCTGGCATGATCTAGCAGATCAGAATAGTTTTCTGATAGTTTGTAATTGCAAAGCTAGTGGTTTGCACACTTGGAGACAAGGAGATTGCTTGGATGCTTGCGAGCTCAAGTTTAGATCTGCCTTAGGGTTTCCATTAGCTTCTGATTGTCTTTAGAGCTGGACCAGCTAATGTTCTGATTGGATCTTGGATCTTGCAGAATTGTTTCTGATTGTAATTGGCCCTAACCCGGCCTTACAGCCAAGCATGTTAATGGAAAATTACTTGAAACAATTGTTGTGTTGTTGTGAGTTTTCCGCTGTGTAATTCTGAAGCTGCAAGGTTTGGACTGTCCTTAATTGGACCCACCATCCCTTGGTCTATGTCAACTTAGTCCATAAAGGGGACACAGAGTTCCGTGGAGGAGAAATCTGAGGTAAGGTCATCATTTACTGATGGTGATATCTCTTCAGCAAATTAAGCCTAAGGGCTTAAGGGAAACAAGTAGCAAGGCTACTGTTCCTAGAGGAACTGGTGACTTTTGATCTCACTCAGTCAAGAATTGGAATCAGGAAGGAATCATCGGTCTAACATATTAACCGAATAGGTAAGAGTTGTTGATGTAGCAAGAAGGATTTTGCAACGGAGGATTTGTAAACAGGTAAAGAGTCTATGAACCGGATCTCAAAAGAAAGGTTAGATAAGGGTAATTAACACACTAACCATTAACAAAAGTTACCGTTTGCTAATTACAGTTATGACCTAAGTGTATAAAAGCGAATGTCGATTACTCATTTCACTTTACATTGTGTTTTGTGATTATTATTTTCAAAAGCTTGAGTAATCTTTTCTTGCTACAATTTACGATCTTTGTTGAGCGAATTCCATAAATTTTATCAAGAACTTTCTACACATACTGATGTAGCAATATGGCATCTTCATCTTCTGTGTTGAACCTCATGAATGCCAATCAACGCAATAGACCTGTTTACGACATCATGGCGGTTCAAAATCGAGCGAATGATATGGCGGGAGCTCTCTCATCCATCCCTGAAGGTGTTTTTCTAACTGAGGATGTAACGGCTTTCATCCACAACAAACAGGAGGAACTGGGTGAAACATTTATTAAAAGTGAATACCTCTCGCTATGGGAAGACCGAAAGCTTAAGCAAAACACGCTAAGCTGGAAGCATCAAGTTTAATCAACAAAGTCAAATATCCAACCGTGTTTCGACCGAATTGGATTAGGCTGGTGCTTAGCAGGGCTCATGAACCAGGGATGTGGCTAGCAAAAGTCGCGGCTACACCTATCATTAAAGAAGATTTACACAAGGTAACTGGGTACAATGTCGCAGGGGAAGCTCTAACCCTGAGAACAATAGCAAATGCAAAAGTCACGCGCTTGACTAAGTCCAAATATGACAATCAAATGATGACTACAAATGATATTGAAGACGGTGTTGTTCAGTTTGTTGCTGCGATTATCGGCTACAAAGTTTATCAGTCAAGTAACCTAAATAGCATACCTGGAGGTGTGATTCATGTTGCACAAAGGATAATGCACGATAATGCCCAATATGACATTTCTGCTATGCTGACGAACCAAATCTTTGAAAATCTAAACAAGTTTGGTTTGGTCGAAAAGAAGTTTCTCAAATATGGGACGTTGCTAGTATGTTTATTTTTCTATTATCAAAACTTCTTTCCAGGGATAAGCAAAGTTACATGGCTAGAAGATAAACCGGTAATGGTTCAGATAGGAGAGTTAGTAAATAACTTGGGGACCGGTTTAATAAAGTTATGACTGATTATTTTGAGGCCTATCAATTAAGAATCCACAACAGGGAAACAATTCCCTCAAACATTGTAGAAAAATAGAAGAAAGAGATGTGTTTTCTGGTGAGCACTGATCACTGCATTATCCAAGCTGTTGAGCCTAGGACCGAGTATGCACCGGAGCTTGGGTACGAAATTACATCTAAGGTTGCCAAGGAGTATGCAGATGCACTACTAGAAAGACACTTAGATCTCTCTGCAAACCGGTTTGGGACTTTTCAGGAGATTCTAGCAAATTTGAAGAAGGCGCCTTCTAAGGAACCTAAGAAAGTTTATGTGAAATGAACTCCCACGCCTAGGAAAAGGAAGCCAGTGGCTGAAGAACCAAAGGTTCAAAGGAAGAAGACACAGCCAACGTCCACCGAACCATCACAAGGTGAGGAAATGGACAAAACAGAAATAGAAGAAACCACTACTTATCTCAGAAAGAGAAAGAACGGGAAACCGGTAAAGGAAGGAAACCAACCATAGATGAAATGGGTTGAAGGATTGAAGAAAATAGGTGGAGTGGGTGGAGCGGAAGGAGATATGAGCTTGCTAATGAAGAAGATAGGATAAAGCTAGAAGAAGTTCTAGTTTACTATCTTCACAAGTTCAATATACACCCACTGAACTTCACAAAACAATACCTGAAGATCTACAAGAGATAATTGAAGGTAGATGGAAATCTTCCATAGATAAGGAAAGAGAGCTGAGGATAAGGGCTCTACTTGAAGTACATAATCATCTTAGCTTGCAAGAGGCAACTAATCAAGCTGACCAGTACAAACAAAGTTTCAAAATTAGGAAAATAATTGGTCAGGTCCTGATTGGAGAAGTGGATAAAGTTCATGATGAAGGGGTTTCCATATGGACGACTGTTCTGAAGCAACAACATGAAGCTAAAGTTGAATCCCAAAAGACCACAGAGCCACCAGTAAAAGACACTGGAAAAGGAAAGGGCATACTGGGAGTCGAGACTCCGGTCCAAGCAAAGGTTGCAACAAAACCGGTCATTGTGGACATAACTAGAGACACGGCTGGTGATCTCACTCCACCAACCCTACTAGCTTCTCCAGAAAAAGGTAAAGCTCGAACTTTAACCATAGATAATATAGTTGATGAAATTATGGATTTTGGTGAAGTGTCGAATGCTGCAAAGTGGTTCAGTGTTTTGGGAAATGACGATGAGGAGAAAATTGAGATTGCTCTGTTAGAAACCTTTCTAGATTTCAACAGAAGTCCTAGGGACTACAAGCCCCACTTTCCTGCAGAATTGAATAAGAGGCTAATGACCAAATGGAGAACCAGTCTAGCTCAAAACAATAAAATAATAAGGGAAACTTTGGCAAAAGTTAAACCAGATCTTGCCGATGAGACAATAAAAATTTTGTTGGAAGCTATATCACTCAACTTGGATACAAGGGACAGGGTTGCCAAAATCATTAATGGTCAAGATAAAGATGTGTATGAAGATTCACTAGAATTTTGGCAGAAATAGGTCCTCAGGACATCTCACAATATGAACCAGAAAAGGAGATGGTTGCACCTGAATAGTTCACAACTGGTGAACAAGTTACAACAAGTGAACAAGGAACAACCAATGAAAAGGAAGTTACTGGTGAACAGTTCACAGCCAATGAACAGGTCAACCTAGGTGAAGAAGTTCAAACAGGTGTACAAGATACATCTATGAGACCAGTGGAACAAGAACTGGGGGAGTCATCAGGAAAGATGACTGCAGAAAATGAAACAGATAAAGCAGAAGCTGTTTTAAATGATCAACAGGTTGTTGAAGAACAACAAAAAATAGAGCAACAACCGGAAGGAGTACATACAGACGAGGAAGTACATCCAGAAGAAGAGGTGCGTCCATAGAAGGCACTACAACAAGAAATACCTCAACAACAAGAGTTGCCTGTTTACAGAAGAAGAGGAGAAACCTGCAGAAGAAGAACCTGCACAGGAAATAAGGCAAAAGGAACCAATTGTCGTTCCGAGTGCATCAACATCAAAGAAAAAGCTATCTTTTGCAATAGATTCTGAATCAAAAAAAGGCAAAGTTAGCCCATCTCAAGCTAGTGGCACTGTTGTTGACATAAGCAAAATATCAACAAGGCAACTGAAGGAACTCACTAAGAGAAAAAAGGATATGGTTCTCACAAGTGTAAAGAATATCTTGTACAATTTTGTCCCAGACACTGAAGTAGATGAAGACGAACCGGTGATTGATCAATTACAGGTACTGGAACAAGCAATTGGGGAAGATGTCACTGACCCAGAAATAGTTGCTATTGATCATTATGAGATGAAAAGGATAAATATTTTTCATAAACAGGTTGAAGAACTTAAAGCCACTGTGACTACAAGAACCAGAGAGCTACAGCAACAAGTAAAAGAAGATGAAAGGTTGATCACAAGAACTTCTAACTTTGAAAACTTTGTGAAGGATATAACTGAGAGAACAAAAATGACAACAGAAGAGATAAAGATTTTAACATCAAAATTTGATGCTAAGAGGTCTTCTGCAACAGATTATAGCCGGGAGCTAACAAGTCTATCTCTCACTTTGAGGAAGGCGTCAGAAGATAACACAAAAAAAATCCAAGATCTTATTGGATTTCAGTTATTCATTGCACCAACATTTGATCTGATGCAGAAAACAACGACTGATATAGAAAGACTGTTATTCCTAACCGGTTACTGAGAGCGAGGGAGTGAATAAGTATATACTATTTCTATTTCAATTAAACCTTGTATATAAATTCTTCCAAAATAAACAGAATGTAATCAACCATTCATAAACAGAATTAGAAATACTCAGATTAACACATCATATATACGTGGAAACCCTCAGTTAGAAGGAAAAAACCACGGTGAGACAAAGCTCACAACTTCACTACTGCAATAATAAAAATGCCCTATTAAGAGCTTACAAAGCACTTGTAAGAGTGCTACTCGGTAAAGGGATTTGGTAGAAGACCTATTAAGATCTTGACTCTATTAGGAGTCGCCTTGCAAAAGGACTTTGAACTCCAATTAATATGTTACTCGGTTAAGGGATTTATACAATGAACCTATTAGGGTTCACCCTGTTAAAGGGATTTGAATATGCTTTACCAATATGAAAGCAATGAACTCTAATGACACATTTTGTCTAATTAGATCATACACGATACCCTTTCTGCTCTGCTTGGCTGTTGAACCTCTCTGTCTTTCACCTCTTGTGACCGTAGCTTCTCTCAAAAGATATCTCTCTCCTACTCTATATCTTCAACAACTTCTTTTGTGTCTTATGACTTGTATTTATAAGAAATTAATCTTAATAAAAGTTCAACTCATAGTACCGCCAAGCTGTAAACTCACCCATAAATCATACAGAAAAAAAAGCTTTGCGAGATGATATTGAGTTTACCTTGAAACATTTGCGTAGAAATAAAACTAACTCCTGTTAAAAAGCTAACTCCAGTTCTAAATGGTGAATGCTCTGTATAATCCGGTTTTAACTCAGACAGCTTCATATAATCTGGTTTGGATTAACATGAAGTTGACCGGTATCAATCTTATACCCGGTTATTCATACATCCCCTGTATGTTCTAACAAACCGGTTGTAGACACTCTTTTTGGTCTATCGGTTCATATACTTTGTTCGGTCTACCGGTGCCTATTAAGGAGAATGAGTGGTCTACCGGTTTACCGGTGGAAATGATGTTTCCATCTAACTTAACCAATGACAACTTATATATGTCAACAATCTTCCCCTTTGGCATTGGTGGCAAAACATCATTTTTAATTCCCTGTCATGTAGACTTCCCCTGTGCTTGTGCTTTTGCCTTGTAAGTTGAATCTACTCTGTATTCTGACCTTCTCTTTCTGATCTCTTCGTCCTGATCTTCTTGTCCCGTCTGACCTTATCTTATATCATCTTCCCATTTTTGCCTCCATAGGACAAAGGATTATGCTTTTGAATTACATCTGTAACTTGGTGAAGATGTCCTTGTAAATTTTCTTCGCTGTATGAAGAAAAGGATTCCATTGACCGTTGACATGTTCCAAATTTTTCTGTGCTGCTTTCAGCGATACAATTATGTTCTCCATGTCTTCTACGGTCTTGTAGTCTGGTTCCTTGATCAGATTCTCAGCCTCTGTTGTAGTCCGCTGCATTAAATCAAATGTTGGGGCCAAAAATAATTGGAATCCAATGAGATCTTGGATTCTCTTAGTTTTCTTCAGATGCCTTTCTCAAAATGAGAGCTAGGCTTGCAATTTCCCTGCTAAAATCTATTGTAGATGTGTTCTTTACATCAAATTGGAAAGACAGAACTCTTATGTCTTCAGAAGTCTTAGATGACTTGTCTGTGATATCTTGAATAAAGTTTTCAAAAATTTTCCTTCTCATTAGATTTCCTACAACTTGTAACTGTTGTTGGAGTACCCTTATGTTTGTAGAGACTGTTACCTTTATTTCTTCAACCTGTTTATGGAGAATTTCTCTTCTCTTCTTCTCATAATGATCAATGGCCACTGTCTTCGGATCGGTGACATCTTCTCCTATTGCTTGTGCCAAAATCTCTAGTTGATCAATTACAAGTTCATCTTCATCAATATCTGCATCCGGTACAAAGTTGTACAGGATGTTCTTTACACTTGTGAGGACCATGTCCTTTTTTCTCCTTGTTAGCTCCTTTAGTTGCCTAGTTGAACATTTTGCTTATGTCATCCACAGTCTCGCTAACTTTTCTCTTCTTGGCCTCAGTTTTTGTAGCAAAGGTTAACTTCCTCTTGGATGAGGACGAGCTTGGAACATCAACTTGTTCCTTTGCCTTGGTTCCAGTACCAGTTGTTCTTGTTCAATATGTACAGGTAACTCCTATTCCTATTTGTTCTGTTGTTCTTGATTTCCTTCATTTCCCGATTGTACTGTCTCTTCTGGTATTACCACCTCTTCCAGTTGTACAACCTCTTCCTCTGGTCTTGCTACTTCTTGTTGTTCAACTTGTTCTTCTGGTGGGGCTTCCTCTGTGTGGATTTCCTCTTCCGGATGTAATTTCTCTTCCGATAGAACTTTATGTTCCAGTGGTGGCTATGTGTGTTGCTCCTCAACTGTATGTAGTTCACCCACAGCAATTTCTACTTCACGTGTTGTATTGTCAGTAGTCATCTTGACCGATGACTCTCCCAATACTTGTTCCTCTGGTAGAACTTGTTCTCCCAAATTCACCTGTTCACTAGATGTGAACTATTCCTTAGGAACTTCCTAATCACCGATTGTTGGTTCTTCATGAGCAGTGAATTGAATCGGTGGTTCTTGTACTGTCTCAGGTTCTTCCTATGGACCTGTTGCCTTGAGAACACTAAAATCATATTGTTGCCAGAACTCAAGTGTCTCTTGATAGACTTCTTTTTCATAACCATTTACTATCTTGGCAACTCTGTTCTTTGTATCCAGATTCATGGATACCTCCTCCAATATAAGTTTAATCATTTCTTCACTAAGACTAGGTTTTACCTGTGACAATGTCTCCATAACAATTTTATTGTTTGTGCCTAGACCGGTTCTCCACTTATTCATAAGTCTAGTATTCAGTTCAGGAGGAAATTTAGACCTGTAATCTCTTAGACTTGTGTTGAAATCTAAGAAGGTTTCCAACAGAGCCACTATTATCGCTTGTTTATCTTCCTCTCCTAACACAATAAACCATTTAGCCACATTGGCTACTTCACCAAATTCCATGACTTCATCTACAATATCATTTATAGTCATTGTACGAGCCTTACCTTTTTCTGGACAAACCTGTATGGTTGGTGGAACCAGATCGCCACCTTTGTCGACAATGATATCGACAATGACCGGTTCAATCAATACCTTTACTTTGATTTGACCCTCAACTCCAAGAATTCCCTTTCCTTTACCAGTATCTTTGACCGGTGGCTTAGTGTTCTTATGGCATGCTTCTTCTGCCTGTTGTTGGGTTTGAAGAAGTTTTGTCCATGTTGTCATACCTTCCTCGTGAACCTTGTCAACTTCTCCAACAAGCATTTGACTTATCCTTTTTCTTATCAGGAAATTTTGATTGTGCAATTCTGTTTGGTGAGTTGCCTTGTCCGGAGTTAAGTGACTCTGAACTTCAAGAAGAACCCTAATCCTTAGCTCCTTTTCTCTTTCCATTGAAGCTTACCATCTTACTTCAATAATTTCTTGAAGATCGTCAAGTAATGTTTTATGAAGTTCATTCGGAGTTAGATTGAACTTATGAATGCAATAGACTACCGCTTCTTCTATTTTCCTCCTGTCTTCTTCTGTGGCAAGACTGTACTGCCTTCCAACTGATGCTATACCACCTAAATTCTTTAACCCCGTCACAAATTCATCAATTGTGGGTTTTCTTCCTCTCGGTGCATCCTCCTTCACTGGTTTAGCAGATTTCTTCTTTCGCAGAAGAGGAATGGTGTCCTCAGTCTCTGTTTCTTCAGTTTCTTCCCCTAGAGCAATGGGTGCTTGTTGTGCTCTCTTCTTTTGAACTTTGGGTTGTTCAACTGCCAATTTCTTCTTCGGTGTAGGGGACCTCTTCACATATACATTCTTAATCAGTGCCTTTTTCTTCAAATTCTCTTGAATCTCTTCAAAGGTCCCAAACCAGTACGCTGATAGATCCAAATCACTATCTTGTAGGGCATCTGCATATGCCTTAGTTGTTTTTGCAGAGATCTCATACCCCAGTTCAGGAGCATACCCGGTTCGCGATTCTACTGCCTAAATGATGCAGTGATCGGTGGAGACTAGGAAACACACGTCGTCTTTGTAGGAGTCAACAATAGTTGAGGGAAGCCTTTCCCTAGCGTGCATCCTCAACTGGAATGCCTCAAAGTAGTCATTCATGACTTTACTGAACTGGTTTCCCAGTTAGTTGGCCATATCATTGATCTGAATCATGACTAGTCGATCGGTTCCCCATGTCACCTTGCCTATTCCCGGAAAGAAGTTAGAATAATAAAAGAACAAGCATACCAGAAGGGTTCCATATTTTAGGAACATTTTCTTCACGATACCGAGCTTCTTCAGATTTTCAAAAATCTATCCACGAAGCATTGTGCAAAGATCATACTATGCGTTGTCTTGCATGATCCGGTGAGCGGCATGAATGGCTCCTGCCAGCACACTATTCAGGTTGCTTGATTGATAGATTTTATAACCTATCACTACAGATGCGAACCGAACTCCCTCATCTTCAATATCATTGACGGTTATTAGCCGACTGTCAGCTTTTGATTTGGCCAATTTTGCGACTACAGCATTCGAAATTGTTCTTAGGGTGCGGGCTTCCCCTTTTTCGTTGTACCCGGCCACTCTATGCAGGTCCTTAGTAATTGGAGCGCATGCGCCTTTCACAAGCCAAAAACCAGGTTCATGCACACGACTGAGAACCAGTCGTATCCAATCCGGTCGAAACACGGTTGGGTGACAGACTCCATTTATCAGCCCTGAAGATACCAGCTTCGCGTATTTGTCCTGAAGCTTTCCGTCTATGCACAGCAAGAGGTACTCGCTTTGGATGAAAGTTTCACCCAATTCTTCTTGTTTCGCATGTATGAAAGCGGTGACATCTTTAGTCATTAGAACTTCATCTAGCACAGATGACAGTGCACCAGACATGTCGTTTTCCCTGTTCTGAACTACCATGATATTGTAGACAAGTCGGTCAAATTGATTTCCTTGGATCAACTTAGCGACAGATCATGATGATGATGTCATTGCTATCAACTGGTTAACATAGAAAATTGCTTGATCGGTCTTACAAAAATAACTTATCAATGATCAAAGCACAAGAATATTACTCAAGCATAAAAAATTATAAATCAGAAAGTAAACTAAAAAGAGTAATCCTCCTTCTTTTATATAGATTTAGGGTATAACAGTAATTACCAAACGGTAACTATTTGTTAACGGCTATAGCATTAATTGCCTTACCTAACCTTTCTTTCCTTTTTCGCTAACTAGTATTCAGGCTTTTACCTGTTGAACAAACCCCGGTTGATCAACACTCACCTGTCTGATTTTCCTTATTGACTAAGTGAGTTTCTTCCTCACTAGTCCTACCAAGAACAGTAGACGGGCTACCAGTTCCCTCTAAGCCTTTTAGGCTCAATTTGTTGAAGAGATATCACCCTCAGCAAATGATGATCTTCCCTCTGTCTTCTCCTCAGCGGAGCTCTTTGATTCCTTCTTGATTCAAATCTTCTTGACTTCTTTCTCGATCTCTTTTCCCTTGTCCTTTTGATTGGGAAACAAGGTCTTCTTCACCGGTTTGACCGATCCTCTTCTTTTGTTCATTGGCTAGTTCCTACAATCTTTGGCCAGATGTCCAACTTTATTGCAGGTGTAACAGACTATTTTGGTTGCCTTCCATGGATTTACTCTTTTCTTGTTAGGTGAATTACACCAAGAGTCATTGTGGCTATGCATGCTAGAGTTAGCACAATTGGTTGTGCTCCAATCCTCATTCCTCTTTGGGAATATCGGTCTCGGTGGGGATTTGAATGCCATTGTTTTCGATCTGCATTCTTCAGCCTTGTGTCCAAACTTGTTGCATGCGTAGCAATAGCCTTTGAAGCTTCTCCTACTTCCATTGGACACTCTATTGGGACGAGACCTACATTCAGAGGTCTTGTGGCTATACTTGTAATAGTTTTTGCAGTAACTGTTAGTTGGCTTTACCTGTGCATTACTGCAGTTACTTGTTTTATAGCCCGGTTTTCCACAGTGATTGCAAGAAGTGTTGAAGGTCTTTTTACCCGTTTGTTCCAGCGGCTTCTTCTTTTCCTTCTTGTTTTTCTTGACTCCAGATGACTCACTAGTTTCCTTAGTGTTTTGACGGGTGAACCCAAGTCTTGTGGGATTCTTTGTGCTTTCTTTGAGCCCTCAGTTGCTCATCAAGCTTTACTGAACTTTTATTATATCTTCTGAGTGTTTCATGTCTTTCTTCGAGAGCTTTCATTTGTTCCTTCAGTTGATACAACTCAATTGCTAGCCTCTTGCATGCATCATCTTTACCATGCCAATTCTTTTGCATGTTGGCATTTCTTAAGTGACTATCCGCATGTCTTCTTGAAGTTGCAGAATGACAAGATCACTTTCTTTTACTGCTTCTTCTAGCAGATTTCTTGCTCTTAGAGGCTATTAGTGATTTCACTGCAATGTTTCTTTCATCTTCAGCTGTCCTCTTTTTCTCAAGTAATTCAGTCATCCTTAGGGCATTATCTTCTTGCTCCCTATTCAAGTTGGAGATCTAACCGGTTAGGATCTGATTCTTCTCCATAAGCTCAAAGACTGCCTCCTCAGCTTTATCTGATCCACTTTTCCCAAAGAGTTCCTCAATCATTTCATTGCTCTCACTTAACTGTAGAGCTAGCTCCTTTCTTTTAGCAAAGGATCTTCTTAGCCTATTCCCAAGAGAGGCAATGATGTCATTGGCTTCCTCAAGCTGCTTTCGTTACCTGTAACCCTCCATGATCTTTTACTCAAGCAGTTAAGCTTTATCTCTTTGAGAACCAAAAAACTCTGATACCAATTGTTATTCATAACCGATTACTGAGAGAGGGCGGTGAATCAGTAAATACTATTTCTATTTCAATTAAACCTTGCATATAAATTCTTGCAGAATAAACAGAATCTAATCAACCATTCATAAACAGAAATAGAAATACTCAAACCAACACATCACATATACGTGGAAACCCTTAGTTAGAACGAAAAAACCATAGTGAGACAGAGCTCACAACTTCACTACTGTAGTAATAAAGATGCCCTGTTAAGAGCTTACAAAGCACTTGTAAGAGTGCTACCCGGTAAAGGGATTTGGTAGAAGACCTGTTAAGATCTTGACTCTGTTAGGAGTCGCCTTGCAAAAGGACTTTAAACACCAATTAAGATGTTACCCGATTAAGGGATTTATACAACGAACCTATTAGGGTTCACCCTGTTAAAGGGATTTGAATATGCTTTACCAATATGAAAGCAATGATCTCTAATGACACATCCTGTCTAATTAGATCATACCTAATACCCTTTCTACTCTGCTTGTCTATTGAACCTCTCTGTCTTTCACCTCTTGTGACCCTAGCTTCTCTCAGAAGATATCTCTTTCCTGTTCTGTATCTTCAACAACAACTTCTTTTGTGTCCTATGACCTGTATTTATAAGAAATTAATCTTAATAAAAGCTCAACTCATAGTACCGCCAAGCTGTAAACTCACCCATAAATCATGCAGCAAAAAAAGCTTTGCGAGATGATCTTGAGTTTACCTTGAAACATCCGCGTAGAAATAAAACTAACTCCTGTTAAAAAGCTAACTCCAGTTCTAAATGGTGAATGCTCCGTATAATCCGCTTTAACTCAGACAGCTCCATATAATCTGGTTTGGATTAACATGCAGTCGACCGGTATCAATCTTATACCCGATTGTTCATACATCCCCTATATGTTCTAACAAACTGGTTGTAGACACTCTGTTTGGTCTACCGGTACATATACTTTGTTAGGTCTACCGGTGCCTATTAAGGAGTATGAGTGGTCTACCGGTTTACCGATGGGAATGATGTTTGCATCTAACTTAACCAATGACAACTTATATATGTCAACAAAGACTTGTAAGGGAACCTGATTACAAGACAGTAGAAGACATGGAAAATCTCATTGTCTCGCTACAAGCTGCAAAGAAAACTTTAGATCATGTAACAGGTATCTAGAAACCATTCCTAAACTCTCCAAAGAAGATCTATAAAGATATCTTCAACAAGTTACAAATACGAAGGTTAAACACCCTTTGTCACTTGGAGGCAAAAGGGGGAAGATAGAAGTGTGGAGAAAAGAGAAGACGAGACAAAAACAAATGATAGATAACAGACAAAAACAAATGACAGATAACAGTAATAGTGTGTCACAAATATGCTACAGGTAGACGAGCAGATCTACAGGGGAAGTCTACAGGTGATGTGTTGATGTGTTTTGCCACCAATGCCAAAGGGGAAGATTGTTGACATAAAGTTAGTTGTCATTGGTAAAGTCATTGGTAAACATCAATCCCACCGGAACATCGGTACATCACACTGGTACTCATGATTATGAACCAAGTACATTGAGCAAGAAAGCAGTGTACTTTAACTAGTCACGCTTATACCAGTGGAATTTTGTCCAACCGGTCTTGGCAAACACACATAGAACAGATGACTAACCGGATACAAATCATACACCGATTAAATGCATGATAATCCGAACTGGATTATGCGGAGTGTTTTTCAGTTAAACTGGAGTTATCTTTTTCAGTGGAACTGGAGTTAGCTTTGTTTTTTCTGTGAGCATTTCGAGGTAAACTAAGGATTAGTTTGCAAGCTTTTTGATCAAGGGTTTTGCATGTGTGATTTATGGGAGAGTTTACAGCTTGGCAGAACTATTAGATGTATTTTTAATAAGATAATTTCTTATAAATACAGGTCGAAAGACATGAAAAGTGTGTTGTTGAAAATCAAGAGCATAGAGCGAAGGAGAGCAAGAGAGAAGAATCTTCTGAGAGGAAACACAGTCATAGAAGGTGAAAGGGAGAGAGAAAGATTCAACAACCAAGCAGAGGAAAGGGTGAACAGGTATGATCTGAATTGACAGATATAGTGTCATCATAAGATCATTGCTTTCGTTGTGAAACATATTTAAATCCCTCAATCAAGGTGAACCCTTACAGGGTAACAACTTTATTGGTATTTTTAAGTCCTCTGATAAGGCAACTCCTAACATGGTCAAGATCCTAATAGATCTTCTATCAAATCCGTTAACCCGGTAGCACTCTCACCAGTGTTTTGTAAGCCTTTAACAGGGGAAGTTTATTACTCCAATAGTGGAGTTTCGTGGGTTTTGTCCCACCGTGGTTTTTTCCTTCTAACCGAGGGTTTCCATGTATAAATGTTGTGTTGATCTATGCATTTAATTTTTGTTTATGCTTGTTATAATATTCTTTTGATTTTTGTATTAACAAGAATATCTGATTGCTTAAAAGAGAAGTAGAAATTGAATTTACTGATTCACCCCCCCCTCTCAATAACCGGTTAGGAACAACACTTTTTGTTGTGTGCCTGTGTAGGAGAAGAAAGTAGTGTCAAACCACTGCCAGTTTGAATGTGACCACTGTCAAAAGGTTGTTATTTTGTATGCTGCCATATTTGTATCAAGTATCAACATCTTTCCTTTTTGACATGTTACCAGCATCTTACAAAAACTAGACAAAGATTCTAACATACAAATCTTTAGAAAAGGATTGTTTCTGCCAAGAACATTGTTGTGTATCAAGTAGTACTTAGCAGAGTTGAATAAAGCAATGTTATGAATGTGAAGGTAATGTTTTTTGCGGCCACCTGATATAAACATTGAATGAGGATTGTTCACAATGTCAAGGTGAGAATGACATTCTGAAGGTAAAGAATTCAACTTTAGCAACAAATCTTACTTCGATTCAAAGTAACATAGCAGCAATTTATACAGGTAATTAGATTGAACTTTACAATTAAATAACAATGTTTATGTATTTTGGTGTAATAGTTGATATATTGAGTCGTACTTAGCAGAGCTGAATAAAGTGTTGAGAGTGTAATTGAAAGGCTATGAGATCCAATTTTGCAGTTGATATGTTTTGTCCATTCATTAACAAGGTGTAAATAAGACTAAGTGGCATGTAAACATTTGTAGCACATGTGATTTATGACTTAAGAGTCATTGCTCACATTGAGGGTGGTCATAGGTTCAAAATTCACAAAGATTTGCAAGGAATTTCAGGAAGTTTTTGATAGGGTGCAAGCATTGTGTTGAAAAATTGGATGAAAGATTGAACTCGAGATTTGCTCTAAATAATTGGTGACTTTTGTTTGATTAAAAATCATGAGATAAGTGTTTTGGTGTAATATCCCCTTTTTAAAATAGGATTTAATAGTAAAAATATAATAATAGGTTTAAAATATAAGCAAATAAAAATATAAAAGAACAAAAATAAAATATAACATAATTAAAAATAAGTTAATGAAGGGTCAAAAGGCATCAAATGGGAAGTTGTGACTCCCTGAAACATGAGATACAAAAAGGGAGAAGGTAACTTCATTTGAAAGGGGAGAGAGGAAGGAAGAAAAAAGGGAAGGTGTGATTCAAGAAAGAATTAATGGAAGAGAAAAAGGAATAAGAAGAAAATAAGGAAGTGACTCGTTCAAAAGGCAAAGTTATGAAAGGTTGTGACACTCGCAAATGACAGAAATGGTGAAGGGTTGTGACTCTTTCAAAGGGTGGCAATTGTAAAAGGTTATGATGATTGCAAAGGGCAGACATGATGAAGAGGTGTGACTCTCCTCCACATTGAAAGATACAAAGGGGAGAAGGTTTCATTTGAGGACATTCACATGAAATCAATGTGGGCTATAATATATTATTCACAAAGGCAACAATGAAAAGTGGTGACTCAGAAATAGTCCATTACTACTCCCGGGACCTGCATCTTTGTTAATGATGATTTGGTGTTGATTTCTCATTATTAGAGTTTCCCAACTACCTGTAACCTAAGGTGTATTCCAGCATTGACAAATCAATGTATGGTTTGTTGTCCATACTAGGCATGATTTTTGGAAAAGCTGAGTAATTTGTATTTTGGATTCAAAATTGAATATCACACAGTATCTGTTTGCATGCTACAAACTTCACTTCATATCGGTAAACATTTAGACCACTTCTTTCATTTGCTGCATTATCCTAGTCCTAGTCAATATATTCATTCCAACTTGTGTCTTTTGTCACGTAAGGAGGAAGACTACAAGGATAGGGCAGTTAAGCTTTGGGATGTAGCTCGTGAATGTGCCATCTTGGATGCAACCATTGAGGATCTTACACATAGTTCATCTAGTGCGAGTGGAACCGCTTTGGGTTCAAATGATCCTGAACTTACAGCAGCTGAAGATGAAAATCCAATACATGATTTTTTTTTTATAATCCTTTTGATGATTGATGAATCATGAATTACATTTTGTAATTGTAATGATTTTCGGATTTTCATTGAAATCGTGAACAAAGACATATATGATATGGCTTATTTGAATATTTGTAAACTATCAATTGGCATTTAATATTTATCTTTGGCATTTGGCATTGATCAATGATGAAGTACCATACTATCAAACGATTAAATTATGTATATTACTTTAATATATTTGTATATGTCACTAGTAGAATTTAGCAAATAAATGACTATGACTAAAAATTATCAAATTCTACTAATGTTTTGCAACTCACAAGTATAAATGACTAATTTGGTCACCGAGTAAAATCACAACTAAATAATTGATCTAACAAATTAAAAATGACTATTACTCCTCTATTCTTTTTTTCTTTTGAATTTCATCATAATCCAAAGAGCTTAAGCCCCCCTCATGCGACCCTACCTAAACGGTACATTTGGTCGCCCAAGTCGCTTGGTGCACCGAAAATACCTATTGCATAAAGACATTGCCTCTCGGTGCAATCTTAAAGCCTTCACATATTTTATAAAAAAATTTAACACTTACATTCTTTAACTTTTATTACTCATTATGCTAATGAATTATTAATATTTTTAACTATGATTTGAAGCCACTTTGATTTCCTTATTGTGTTAGCATGTCAAATGTGTGTGTATACTCATACTTATATAGACAAATATATAAAAAATGAACATGTACATAATTAAATAAATATAGGAATAGAAAATATATAAATATATAGATAATTATATATGGTTATATACCAATACTTAATAAACAAATATATATATATATATATATTAACAATTTTAATAGAAAGACAATTTTAATTAGATAGGATATTTATTGTGAGATTGCCCTTGGGCAAGTTTTAATGCATCATGCAATGAAAAAAATGAAAACAAAAATGATAGATGGATAGAGATAGATAATTTTTAACGTCCACGAGGCTAAACATAGCCTATGGGACAGCCTATCAACTTAAGCCAACTTTAGTAACTCGGTTCTTTTCTTGTGCAAGTTGACGATGAGCACACCTAGCTTCTCAATGTACTCCTCTCTAAATAAGTTATGCCAAGAACTATCAAATACAATATCCACAAATTTGTCCTTGATGTCCTTGTATGCATCACATTCTATGTTGTTCGGTTTCCACATTCCCAAAAATGCAAAATTGTTGGCTTTCATCTACACTCAATATAATTGTTGGCTTTAATTGACACAACACATTGATTTGCTACTTGAGATGTGACCGTGAAGGTTTATGAAGGATTCTTAAGGATGTTAGGGATGACAACCCTAGCAATTCCTACTAGCTTATCTCTAAAATGGCAACTAGCGTATATGTCCACTATAATGGCAGCCAAGGGTTTGAGAGCACATGGTTATCTGCTTGGAGAAGCAGCTTTTGATTCCAAGTACAGTTGATTCCATCATTCTTGTCCACATGCATAGTAACCTTGTGCTTGGGGTCAATGTATGCTACTGCATAATATCTCATTCTATTGATTCTTTTCACATCTTCGATATCCTAAGTGACAGTCCCAACCGGTGCAAAGAGGGGAGGGGTGAATCAGCACCTCTAAAACTTTTCTCTTAACTCTGGTAAAGTGTGCTTAAAACAGTGAACTAGACAAATTCAAACATGTAATAGCATTAAACAAACAATCACACAGTGATTCCAGATTTATCACGTGGAAACCCAATTAGGGTGAAAACCACGATGTGAGGAGACCTCACAAATTTTGTACTCTTCTGGAGTATGCCCTATTAGGAGCCTTTCCGATTAAAGGATCAAAATGCACTGTTAGATATAACCCGGTTAAGGGATTTGTTACAATAAGGCCGGTTAGTGCCTGCCTAGTTAGAGGACTTTGAACACCTCGAAAGATGTCACCCAATTAAAGGATTTGATACAAGGGACCTGTTAGAGTCCACCCAAATACTAGAATTTTAACTATTGTAATTGCTAGAAAACAATAGAGGGATTGACCTTTTACAGATGGCTATGCATAGCCTAATAAGATCTCCTTTTGTGCCCAACTGAGAAGCATCACCGGTTGTTGCAGGTGTGTTCTCCTCTACTGTTGTGCTTCTCTGCACACTCTTCTTTCTCACTTCTTCTCTTTTCTTTTCACCCCTGGCTTTTTCAACATGCAGGTTCACTCTTTTACTCAGCAGCATGAAGGCAACTTCTATTCTCCTCAGGCAGAAGAATATATAGAGTCCTAGCCCTAATTGTGCTCCTTATGCATGACCTAATTACAGATCCTTATCGGATTCATCACTCAGTGGAGTACCAGTTCACTGAGGAAACATCCGATACATGCCCTTGCTTTATCTGCTTTAAAAGGAAAGCAGTAGTTGTGTGTCAAGCAACTTCTTTTCAAAAGAGATAACTCTTTGTTTTAAAACCACTATTTCCGGCTTTAAAACCTCCAGACGCGCCTCAAACTGATCACCAGAATAACTCAAAGACTTCCAGATTTAGTGCAGAAAATCTGTCAAAGAGTTAGTTGGAACAAATAGTTTGACTATAAATTCCTCGGTTCATACCAGAGTCATTAATATATCGATTGAGATCTTCATGCTGTGAACAGGTAAGAGTCTTTGACCTGTTACTATCCCTTCCTTGGCTTACCGGTTGCACCGTCCTCGGTTGTATTGTTGACACCGGTTTGTTGTTGCTTTATCTGTACTTGACTACACCGGTTGTAGCCCGGTCCTTGGTTGATGCTGGAATCCTCCTTTCCTTAATTGTGTACATTGCTCAGTTGCTAAGGCTTTGTATAGTGACCGGTGGTATTTTCTTACAGTCACATCTGTCTTGTATATTGGCACCATCTACCAAACCATCCTCCTTTCATACAGATCTCCTTGGATCTTTAAACTTTGTAGAGATGACAAGTCTCTATACTCTTTTTCCAATCAATGACAATACTTGTACCGGTAGTAGGCTTACCAGTTACCATCACTTGATGCCAAGAATCTCCCCCTTTGGCATTGATGAAAAAACCTTGATGGGCAACAATATTGTTTCACTGGTTATTGCCAAACTCTCCCTCTTTTTGACAATAATGCCAAAGGCTAGTCAGAAAGACTACCTTTTCCTAATCTGCTCCCCCTATGAGCAGCATTCCTTTTCATCAGTCCAGAAAAGATGAGGTGTAACCCTCTATTGAAGCATAATGAACTGATAATTACCTTTGCAGGTTTATTGAAGATCATGAAGGGGTATTACCCCTAGTTTACCTCTGAGATACTCAAAAGTACTCTTTGGTAATGGCTTTGTGAAGATATCAGCAATTTGTTCCTTTGTGGGAACATACTCCAATCTTACCTCCTTGTCTTGTACCAACTCTCTCAGGTAATGATACTTGATGGCAATGTGCTTCGTCTTGGAGTGCATGACAGGGTTCTTGGATATGTTAATTGCACTGGTGCTATCACAATAGATAGCAATCGGTTCAGGTATCTGCTCTTTGATTCCTTCTAAAAGTTGTTTGATCCAGATAACCTGTGTGCAGTTGATTGTAGCAGCAACATATTCAGCTTCTATAGTAGATTGTGAGATGCAGTTTTGTTTCTTACTTGTCCAAGAGACTATTCTTCCACCGAGAAAGAATGCGCCTCCACTTGTGATTTTCCTATCATCAATGTTGCTAGCCCAGTCTGCATCAGTGTACACTTTTACTTCAAATCCTCCCTTGTGTGGAAACCATAATCCATATTCCTCAGTGCCTCTTAGATATCTGAAGATTCTCTTTACTGCTATCAGATGTGCCTCTTTGGGATTTGCAGAGAATCTAGCCACTATGCCAACCGCATGTGCAATGTCTGGTCTACTGTGAACAGCATACTGTAGTTTTCCTATCATGGACCGATACATTGTTTGATTTACCTCTTTTGCATCATCCTCCCTTGATAACTTGAGGCTAGTTATCATTGGAGTTCCAACCGGTTTAGATTCTTCAAGTCCAAATGTCTTAAGAATTTCTTTTATATACTTGGACTGAGATATAAAAATACCTTCTTTTAGCTGATGGACCTGTAGTCCAATGAAGAATTTTATGGCGCCTATCATAGACATCTCGAATTCTTTCTTCATCTCTTCAGCAAAGGTTTTGCTCATTCTTTCATCACCTCCAAAGATGATGTCATACACAAAGATCTCAGCAATCAGATTTCCATCCTTTTCGATTTTGAGATACATGTTGTCACCGGTTCTTATGAATCCTATGGTCAAAAGATATGAATGCAACCTTTCATACCATGCCCTTGGAGCTTGCTTAAGTCCATAAAGAGCCTTTTTTAGTTTACAGACCATACCACTATCTTGTGTAGATGTGAAGCCTTCCGGTTGTTCAATGTAGACCTCTTCTTCCAGTATTCCGCTCAGGAATGCAGACTTGACATCCATCTGATACACTTTAAACTTCTTGTGTGCTGCATAAGCAAGAAGAATTCTCACTCCTTCCAGTCTTGCTACCGGTGCAAAGGTTTCTCCACAGTCCAGTCCAGCTTCCTGGACATATCTTTTGCAGACCAATCTTGCTTTATTTCTTATTACTTTCCCATCCTCATTCAACTTGTTCCTATAGACCCACTTGGTCCCTATGACATTCTTGTCCTTTGGTCTTGGCACAAGCTCCCATGTGGCATTCTTCTCAATTTTCTCAATTTCTTCCTCCATGGCCTTGACCCAGTTTTCATCTTCTAGAGCATCCTTGGTGGATTTGGGCTCTAAACAGGAAAGTAAGCAGATATTCTCTTTGGCTTTTTTCCGGTCAAGACATTAGCATGTTTGTCACCAATAATGTTGTCAATGGAGTGATATGTGACATACCTTGGGAGAACCGGTCTTTGTTCCCGGTCTGGTTCTTCTGGTTGAGCATTTTCTTCATCATGGTTATGGGCATCATCTTGTTCACCATCCTGCGTTAACTTGTTGGCTTCAGGTACAGTCTCTTGCTCTAGATGTCTATCCATGTGTATTTCTCCTTCATCTTCAATGGTTGCTTCATTGAACTCAAAGGCATTTCCTTCATTTAGACCTTCAAGACTGTCATGATCATCATGACCTATCTTCTTATTCGGTTTTGAAGATTCATCAACTTTTACATTGATGCTTTCAATTATCTTGCCTGTTCTCTTGTTCAGACACCGATAGGCCTTACTTTTGGTAGAGTAACCCAAAAATGTTCCTTCATCGCACTTGGGTTCAAACTTCCAAGAGTACATATCTCTTTTGATGTAACATTTACTACCAAAGATTTTGAAGTAACCTACACTAGGAGTATGCTTGAACCATAGTTCATAAGGAGTCTTACCGGTTCCCTTTATGACTTGAACTCGGTTCAGTGTGTAGAGAGCAGTACTAACAGCTTCTCTCCAGAAGTGATGAGGGAGATCCTTCTGAATCAACAGAGTTCTTGCACAATCTATCAAAGTCTTGTTTCTTCTTTCTGCTACTCCATTTTGCTGAGGAGTCCTTGGTGCAGAAAATAGTCTCTTTATTCCATGTTCCTCACAGTAATGAGTGAACTCCTGAGAGGTGTACTCACCTCCTCTGTCTGACCTCAAGCACTTCAAGCTTTTACCGGTTTCCTTTTCCACTCTAGCCTTGTAGATTTTGAGCATGTGGAAGGCCTCTGATTTCTCTCTGAGAAAGAGTGTACACATCATTCTTGAAAAATCATCTACAAAGATCATGAAGTACCGGTCTCCATAATAGCTCTTGGTCTTCATGGGTCCACACAGGTCTGTGTGCACAAGGTCTAGAACATTTTTAGCAGTAAAGGACTTAACTGTTGAAGCTTGTTCCTGTCATTTTTCCTAATTGACAATCTTTACAAACACCACTGATTGGTTTTGTAATCTCAAGGAGTCCTCTAACCGATTTCTTTTTACTCACATTGACAATACTGTCAAAGTTTATGTGGCAGAGTCTCTTGTGCCAAAGCCAACTATTGTCTTCTTTGGAAATAAGACAGAATTTACTTGATTCTCCTTTGACTGAAGCAATCAGACAAGCTCCTTCCATTGAGTCTAGGTAGAACAGATTGCCTTTGCTCTATCTACCGATTGCGACATGCGTTCTAGACTGATTTTTGACTATGCAGGAACCTTGTCCGAATTCCAACAGGAATCCTTTGTTGTTCAGCTGTGCAACACTCATTAAATTGTACTTGAGTCCTTCAACCCAGTACACATCTTCACAAACAGCATTGTTGTAGAGAGCAATAGAACCTTTACCTTTGATGGCACAGGGAGCATTGTTTCCAAAGGTAACTGATCCGCTGTCATTGAGCTCCAAGTTGATAAACTTGTTCTTGTCACCGATAATGTGGTGAATGCATCCACTATCAATAATCCAATCATCATACTGATGAGATCTAGATATGAGTGCTACTTCATTTACTACTGGGCTCCCCTCCTTTATTGCAACAAATGCAATTTCTGGATCCTTGGAGTCTTTAGACTCATTGTCTGTGACTCCTTCCTCTGCAAGATAGCATTCCTTCTTCGCTTTGCTCTTGAATCAGTCTCTCTTATTTTTATTATCATTATCTGGACATCTAGCAGCAATATGTCCTATCTTGTTCCAAGAGAAGCATTTCAAAGGGAGCTTTCCCTTGTACTTCCCTTTCCCTCTGGGGAATCTCCTGGCAATGAGTGCTTCAAACTCATCTTGCTCCATCTCCTCTGAGAGCAGATTCTCAACAAGGTTACCAATCTTACCGGTAGAGCAATTACCAGTTTCTCTTCCCTTTTTGGTGGAAGAGATATTGACAGAGGACTTAAAAGTTGCTTCCTGAATGGGTAAGCTATTATAAAAATTACTTAATTCAAAAGCAGTCAGCTTATCGATTAGGGAGTCTAGGGTGACTTGATCTTTGGTCACCGATCTGAGCTCTTGAATGGCAGAGATCTTGATGGCATACTGAGGTCTGAGAGTTCTCAGTATTTTTCTAACCACCTCCTATTCACTGAGCTTTCCTCCAGCGCTTCTGATGGAGTTGATTACCTCTTTGATCCGGTTGCTGTATTGCTCAATGTCTTCTCCTTCATTCATCCTCATGTCATCATATTTTCCTCTTAGGCTTTTGACCTTGGCTCTTTGAACATTTGGATCTCCTCAATAAACCGTTTGCAACTTGCCCCACATCCTGAAGGCAGAATCAAGATGTTCAATGTCAACATAGACATGATCAGGTAGCGTGCTAGCTATCATATCCATAGCAGCCGCGTGCTTGGTTTTGAATTTCAGTTGATCGGGTGTCAGGGTGCCAGCAAGTTCATTGTAATCAGTGGTAACATGATTCCAGTGTTGATCACCGGTGGTCTTCATGTACAACTTCATTCTGCTTCATTTCGGTGGTCTTCATGTACTTTCGTCCTTCCTTTCTCATCGTCTTGACTTTTTCTTTATGCAGTTAAACGATAAAGAAAACAAGACTTGGCTCTGATACCAATTGACAGTCCCAACCGGTGCTGAGAGCGAAAGGGTGAATTAGCACCTCTAAAACTTTTCTCTTAACTCTGGTAAAGTGTTCTTAAAACTATGAACTAGACAAATTCAAACATGTAATAACATTAAGCAAACAATCACACAGGGACACCAGATTTATCACGTGGAAACCCGATTAGGGTGAAAACCACGGTGTGAGGAGACCTCACAAATTTTGTACTCTTCTGGAGTACACCCTGTTAGGAGACTTCCCGGTTAAAGGATCAAAACGCACTGTTAGATGCGACCCAATTAAGGGATTTGTTACAATAAGGTCGGTTAGTGCCTGCCTGGTTAGAAGACTTTGAACACCTCGAAAGATGTCACCCAGTTAGGGGATTTGATACAAGGGACCTGTTAGAGTCCACCCAAATACTAGGATTTTAACTATTGTAATTGCTAAAAAATAAAAGAGAGATTGACCTTTTACAGATGGCTATGCATAGCCTGATAAGATCTCTTTTTGTGCTCAACTGAAAAGCATCACCGGTCACTGCAGGTGTGTTCTCCTCTACTGTTGTGCTTCTCTGCACACTCTTCTTTCTCACTTCTTCTCTTTTCTTTTCACCCCTGGCTTTTTCAGCATACAGGTTCACTCTTTTACTCAGCAGAATGAAGGCAACTTCTATTCTCCTCAAGCAGAAGAATATATAAAGCCCTAGCCCTAATTGCGCTCCTTATGCATGACCTAATTACAGATCCTTATCGGATTCATCACTCAGTGGAGTACCAGTTCACTGAGGAAACATCTGATGCATGCCCTTGCTTTATCTGCTTTAAAAAGAAAGCAGTAGTTGCGTGTCAAGCAACTTTCCTTCAAAAGAGATAACTCTTTGTTTTAAAGCCACTGATTCCGGCTTTAAAACCTCCAAACGCGCCTCAAACCAATCACCAGTATAACTCAAAGACTTCCGGATTTAGTGCAGAAAATCTCGGTCAAAGAGTTAGTTGGAACATATAGTTTGACTATGACTTCCTCGGTTCATACCGGAGTCATTAATAATATCAGTTGAGATCTTCATGCTGTGAACAGGTAAGAGTCTTTGACCTGTTACTATCCCTTCCTTGGCTTACTGGTTGCACCGTCCTTGGTTGTATTGTTGACACCGGTTTGCTATTGCTTTATCTGTACTTGACTACACCAGTTGTAGCCTGGTCCTCGGTTGATGTTGGAATCCTCCTTTCCTTAACTGTGTACATTGCCCGGTTGCTAAGGCTTTGTATAGTGACCAGTGGTATTTGCTTACAGTCACATATGTCTTGTATATTGGCACCATCTGCCAAACCATCCTCCTTTCATACAGATCTCCTTGGATCTTTAGACTTTGTAGAGATGACAAGTCTCTATACTCTTTTGCCAATCAATGACAATACTTGTACTGGTAGTAGGCTTGGTAGTTACCATCACTTGATGCCAACATTAAGAAGAGATTAATCACAGCTCTATCTCTCGCTTTTCCAGAGCCTTGGGTTGTTCCCTCCTGTTGTGTTTCATGGCAGTGCCTCTTCACAAACAATATCCAGGGAGAAAGAAAAAATAGAAATTTGCTCTGGGTAAAATCCTTAAAGGCAAAGCTCGCATAGAACAAAGGAAAAGGGATCGTAAAAAAAAATTGGCTTGGTTGGAAGACGCATTTTGAAAAGTATGTTTTCTCTCTTTCCTTTAATTTATTCTCTAATTTTCCATGTTTGATACTCTTGTAGAGTTTGTCATCTCATAAAATGGCCTCAGATTAGATTCAGCTGAACAAGGGAAATGCACCTTTGCTCTTAGAATGCCCGTAAGCTGAGAACCTAGAACAAAATTTTAGGATGGATTTCGACTCCACCAAATTTTCATGATCTCTTGATGTTGCATCTCCTAGTATCGACCGTATTGAACTCCGGATTGTGTTGAAGAACATAGTTGTAATGTTGCAGACAAAATGATTGTTTATGCCTTTGGACGACAAAATTGATTGAATAAACATTTTGTTTGTTTGCATGTAACATTAATACCAGTTCCTCGAACGAAAGCCCTCTTGTTTCTGGGGCAAAAACAACAACAAAGAGCACACCTACAATAGCTATAACCCCAAATAACATGAATGTCATAGATGTTCCAATGGCGTTCACCAAAGTCAGAAATGTCTCTGCAACAATTAAATTGGATACTCAACAAGTAGTTGAAGCTATTCCTCTGCATGTGCCCCTGTATCTCAGTGGGTATATTTCCAGGGAACTGGTCCTATGCTAGGCGAGAAGAAGATTTAATTGAAAGGGCATTTTGTAATCATTGTTGAATGTGAAATGAAAGCAATTAACAGAATCAGAGATAAAGAATGGAAGACTTAAATGAATTGAGACATGAAAGACATCTGGTTTATGTGGTTTATCAATTTGACTACATTCACTTGAACATTTTTTTTCCTACAAGTAATACATATGAACTGTGGAAATTATATATGTCCAATTTTCATATAAGAGGTTAACAGAGTGTAAAGGTTTTAGGATCACTGAAAATGTAATAGGACTATCTCATTGTATGTGTTTTCCAAATGCAACAATCTCTTGCATTTATATTGAGAATGAGCCAAGAAGAGACATGTCCCTTCATGAGACATGTCTATTCATTAATATGTAATTAATATAATGACAATTATGATTATATATATATATATATATATATATCTTGAGTACTATATTAATTTCTCTAATATTTATATAATAGTAATACTTATATATATATATATATATATATATATATACTAAATATATATATACATATCTTCACTAGTATTGACTCAGTGTTTATTCAACTGAAGCTACAAAACATCAACACAGAGTTTGATTTTAAGTGTTGATGAAAACATAAATAATTATTATATCTTATTTCTGAATTTCATTATATGAGTTTATATATATTAGATCAAACTCCACAATTCATTATAAGGATGTTCAGAATGAGATAAGAGAAATGATGAATCATAGAGCTCGATTTGAAAGTCAAGGAGAAAAACTCAATCAATCCAAAAGTAATGCATATGAACTATGGAAATTATGTCCACATTCTGGTTTTGCCTACAAATGTTTGGTATAGTCCTTACTCGTGGTAGAAGATGCATAATATGGGCATATGTAGTCTAAAAATTGGTTTTGGGTGGCTTCCCTGCTTACCATAGGTGCCTGAGCAGATGCTACATGGAAAACCATCGCTAACATTGCCAATGCCAAGATTCATCCACCTACACTGAAAATCACAAGCTTCTTCCTCTCTACTCTATCATTCAGAAAAATGTTGGCTATGGATCCAACAACATTCAAGGCAGAGGTAATCAAAGATAGTCACAGAGCCACTGTGTTTGAAGCAAACCTTGCTAATTGCAATATTGCGAGACTATAATAATACATCACAGTGTTGATGCCCACAAATTGTTGGAATACCTGCACCCCAGTTTTTGGAATATTTGTTATATTCTAGACGTGCAATTATGGTTTGACAAACTTATACCTCAAGAAGATTCATTCCCTGCGCAATTGTTGCAAAAAGTATACCTACAGGCCCACTCCAACAAAAAGCCCATATATATCTCTTTCACAGTCCACGGATTAGGGAGTTGAATATTCTGAAGGGTTCCCAACTCCACTTTAGCTTGCACAAATTCCTTGAGTGCTTGAACTTCACTTTCAAAATCTTCTAGTGGATATATTTTTTTAAGGATTGAGATAGTCTCCTCTCTTTTCTACTCACAATACACAAGGTGCAGGTAAGTATTGGATCAGGTTAATGACTGAACAAGGTGCAATTTGCAACCACCCATATTAAAGTGATGCTACTGCAGCTTCTTTACAGCCCTTAGTTCACAAACATCCATAGTAGTGTTGAAGTTGACTTAATTGATGGCATAGAAAAGACCCAAATGTTCTATTTCCCTAATGGCAAGAAATAAATCAATCATCCATGATTTTTGCTCACCTTTCTGTAGAACCAACAATCAGCACAAATTGTAATAGGGTAGGAAGCCCTACAAATCCAAGCATCCAACGCCATGTTCCAGGAGCCTACATAATCCATGTATTTTATCGATCTTTACTTTATAAAATATCAGATATTTATTCTAAGTAAATCATGAGTCATACGACATACAAGAAAAACGAATCTTTGCCCTTCTCTTAAGCTTTTACACGAACACTTATATGAATTGCGATGGCGAATGGAGATTTAGCTACGCTGAATTGAATGAGTCTATGCGTGTAGGCGGTGGTCGAGTCAATGCTTCCAGAAGCTTCTCAGAATCTTACCCTACAATCAACTTGATAAAATTGAAAATTTCATGGCGTGGACATCTAGGGTCACAAAGGTATTTTGCAGTTGCCAATCTTAGATATCACCTTCATACGGAGAAATTCAGGAAAAAGAGCCCTATGGTATTTTTAAAGGAGATCCAGAGCAAAGGTAGGCGCCATCAAAGCCAATGCAATGTACAACCTGCTGATGTGGAACATTTACTCTAACATTGTCATTCCATGATCAGTTGGTTATGTGGTTCTTCAATCATTTTAGGACTTTTAGATTGCTATTTTAAATTTTTGTTCAGCATTTTTGTTTTGAATTGTTTTTACTTAACAGCCATCAGGTAATTTACTATTTTTAGCTTTTTGTTGAGTTTGCTAAGGGGAAATCTCTAGTGAGCTGAGTAGTTATTCTATTGAAATATCCAAGAATATGTTTTGACATCACATCTAATACTCAAGAACATATCTTAATATTAACCCCTTTTTATAATATGACAAATACCTTTACATTTTACAGGTATTAAAACATTTTTTTAATACTCAATTATTAAATAGTTTCTCTTAAATATCAAAAAACACTTTTCAAATATTTTAGTATTTCATGTTTCTTAAGCCCATTGCTTGTTTGTGATTTCTGGAATAATGAGCAGTCCTCTGATAAGAACTTGAATACTACCCAAACTTAAAATAGTAAGACGAGGTTTAAATTGAAAACAAATGATTACTAAAAGGAAGGGAAATTATAAACCAGACCGAAGGTTGTTCATAGTATGCCAAGTTTTCAAAAAAAAACGTTGTAGTACTTCCCTACAGAATTGCCCACAGTGGCTCAAAATTCTTGTCAGGAATATCATATGGAACAACATTCCAAGCTCTATGGAATGAATCTGCACCTTACGCATTTGCTTTAACTGTGCTCCTTTGCTGAACACCATTCACTATGCATATCAAAGTCTCCGCATTCAAGTTAATTATTATTGGTTGATTGATGAGAAAAACAGGACTGATCATAATAATATTCACATGTTTTTTTCTCCCACAAAATATTTGATGTGAAGAATCCATCGCACAAATCTTTGCCACTCCCGCAATCCTATCTTGTGCACATTATTAGTTCCTTCCATGGAACTATTACCGAGGATATAGCTTTAAACAGTGATTAATCGATACTCAAGCAACCAATCAGATTCAATCATTTTTAAATATTTGTTCTACCTTTGCTAGTTGTATCTCTTAAACTGCATATTTTTTAGGCAATTATTGTTGAGGGCTTTATCGAGCACTTTTTGATTGGGCTTTCAATTGGCTCTATAGGTTGTCAAAGGTTCTGCGGATGTTTCAAAGCAACAGAAGGCACAAATATTAAGGTGTGGGATTATCGAGACAAGAACCTTGCAGATGGTTGGAGGTTCATATGAATATTACCAGGTAGAATGTGCAGAAACCTATACAGCAAATCCATGGTTTGGACAGTTGGCAATTATGGTTTAACTGTGTTGAGAAGTTGGCATATTAGCAATTTCTGCATGCACGCAGAGGAGAGATGGATGGTGTTGCTGGAAAGTGGAGCATTCTTTGCTAGAAGCCAAGTTTCTTAATTGTTTTTTGTTACTTAAAGAGACTTGCATCTTAAACTTATTTGTTAGACCCATGCCTTTTTTCAGCTTCATTTGACATATACATTCTTCTTTCAGGAAATAAAAGGTTGGCTTTCTTCATCTCTACTGCTACATAGATGCCATCTTGCAATAAGGCTCAATTTGTCCTGTGGGACTGTTTCTCAATTCAGCTTTTGTAATCCTTTGTGCATCCCTCAGATTTATTGGCTCACTGTGGATAGGGTGCTTGATACGGACAAAATAAAATAGATGAATTTGCTACTGCTGGGAGTTATTTCTTTGTATGCTCTCCTTTTTGCCCCTCCATGGTAAGTTGTACCTTTTGTCCAATATCTGCTTCAACTTCAATGCTTCAAATGATTTTACATGCTTTATATTCTGCTGATTACAGATAAAGGGGTGCTGGAGGCGGCCTTGTTGTTAAGGATGCCTTCGGAAACTATATCAATTATTCTGCAGATTACAACAACATAATAAAGCATTGCCAATGAACTGCAAACTATATGAACTACAACCATTTAATAACTATGGTGCCTTCTATGGGAGGGTTCCACGCATACCACATAAACAAAAGTTTGATGTTTAACTTTTTGACAGGCCTAAATCTCCAAGGGTAGAGGAATTTTGTCAAATGTTATAGTTGCAACTGCCCTGGTGTACATCTATGCAAAATATGGAAGTATAGAGAAGGCAGTTGAACTGTTTGACACAATGCCTCAAAGAAATGTTGTCATATGAAATGCCATGACTGCAGGATGTGCTCAAAATGGATTTGTTGAAAAGGTGTAAGCCAGACTTAACATCATTTATCAGCATCTTCCCTTTATGTGCCAAAATGGAAGCTTTGGAATATGGCATAGACATCCATCAAGGCATGAAAGATGGAGAAATTTTGTCAAATGTTGTTGTTGCAACTGCCTTGGTAGACATGTATGACAAATGTCGAAGCAGATACATAGCTCATGAAATGTTTGATAGAATGCCTCAAAAAGATGTTATTATTTGGACTGAAATGATAGCAGGCTCTCAGCAACTGGGGACTGCAGTATGCAAAACATGATAGAAACTTCCTTAGACACAATCTCAATAAATAACAAAAACTGAATGTCTACAAGAAACTGCACTCAAAAGTCACCGAGAGGTGCATTAATGCAGATTGCTTGCACAATATCAAAACTGAATGTCTACATGAAACTATACCCCATAGTCACCTAGATGTGCACAAATACAGCACGCCTAAACAGTAACATCACTTTGAATCAGGGTACAATAAGAAATCAGCAAAGGCACGGTTATGTTACATTAATAAATTAATTGAAGTCACTAGAAGATGTGTATAGAAGGATGTCATGGGAAGGTCATTTTGAACAAGGAGATGAGTAAAGGTATGGTTGTTCAATATAAAAATTACTGTCACCAGAAGATGTAAATTGGAGGATCTGGGTAGTGGGACAAAAGACAGAGCCCCCGTTATTGTATCAAAGTCTCCTGGTTTGTCTATGTTATCCTCACAGTTTTGGTCTTCAATATTCTATAAATCTAAGCCATTTTATATACTCAAAATTGAGAAACACTACTAGCACAACAGTGCTCATTCAGAACTTCATAAAATACGATATGAAGAGCAATTTGGCAAGGCAATACAAGATGTCACTACCGCCATATTTTCTAGGGGGGTGCTAAAAGATATCATAGAAGAAGTGCAAAAGGTGTCGTTGCTAACGACATTTCAAGAAAGACAAGTTGTTGCAAGTGGCATAATTTATCATCAACTTCGACCTCCTGAGGAATTGCCACTTGAGATCGTATTTGATGGACAACTTATGAAGGTATTTGAAGATCCACCTATCAGCAAATCCTCAAGTTTCCAAGACACCATGTTTTATGAGTACTCATACATGCCACACTAGGAAGGCTTAAACGATGAATTGCAAGATGTTCCTAAAAAAGAATCGATTGGCAATCTTATATCAGATGAAGAAGCTTCAACTGTACTTGGTGAGAAAATGCAAGATTTGTTAAGTGAGGAACAACTCACTCCCATGAAAGAAGGGAATGAAGAACATTTCAAGGGGGTGCTATTATTAGAATTTGCATTTGAATAGAGACTTGAAGAGATGTTTGAAGATCAACTCATCAATGAATCCTTTATTTTTGAGGATGCGCTCAAGGAGATTCACAATGATGCATGGTTCGTGTTATACAAAGACACCCTGTTGGAAGTGACACGAACCCGAGTTCATGCTTGATCCTACAATCTTCACCCATTAGTTCGATGTTGATGCCAATGGGAGGATTCATCACCAGCTTCAGCCTCCTGAAGTTGTGGAGAATTTGCAAGTTCCATTTAAATTCAAAGCACGCCAGGTTCTATCCTTCCCTTCTTTTAATGTTGAAAGTCATGAAAGTTATTATTTTGATTATGTAGGTTTTGGAAAGACAACTTGCATTTGGATTGACCATGGCCCATATGAATTGCCTCAACTGTTGATTTTACATGATAGATTTCCTGAATTTGGAAGTGGGGTGATAAAATTCCTCTTGGAGTAGAAGGATGAATTTGCGAGATTGAGAACCATCACCCAAGCATTGTTGCTCTTGAACATCCTAAGAAACCATATTCAATCAAGTATGTATATATCACTTTTGAGTGTTGTCTACTCAGGACTCTTGTACATAAATAGAGTAGGTTTGTCTTGAGCCATTTGGTTCAAGAAAGCTAGAATACGTTTCCTTTTTGTCAGTTAGTTTAGTTGTCTTGGGAGCCAGGAAATTAATTTTCCTTGAGTCAATTGACTTGAGATTTGTTTAGAGGACTCAATTAGTTGTTTTAGTTTAGTTTTCTTTAGAGAGTCAGTTCGTAGATCCACCTTGAGCCATTTGACTCAAGTAGTTTAGTCGTTTAGTTGTTTAAGTTTGCTTTGGTCTAGGTGTTTTTCTTTGGTTAGTTTAGTTTAAGGGATCCCAATTAGTGAGAAAGGTGATGTATCACACAACACACTCTGTTGTTTCCCCGATAGATTTGTTCAATTTATTTCCTAGATATCTCTCTGTGAGCTTCTCATGAATTGGAGGTCATTCTTAATAGCTTCATCAAATGAAAAGGATTTGTCCTAAATTTGGAACAAAGTCATATATTGTGTTTTGAGTGCCTAAGTCTTTCAATTACAACATTTTACTCACACTTAATTGCTCTAAGTTATTGGCGTCTTTGAGGAGAAATTGAACTTAGTAAAATATAATATGCCTGCTTCTGAATCGTTGTGGCCTCCCCAAACCCTTCACTGCTCGTGAGCCAAAACAAAGTATCAACAGGAATCAAAGCAATATCAAAAGAAATATGTGATAGGAAGGTTACTTGGTTTGGGCAATGGGTATGCTCCCCATTGATCTTAAATGTGGCTCTACAACCTTTAAATGTCAAAAGTTATAAAAGTATGAAGGAGAAGTTTGAGCAGTGGGTATGCTCCCCATTGATCCCGGACTCGGCTCTCCGACCCGAAATATTCAATATTAAATAGAGAAAGAAAGTTCAATGCAATTTAGCTCTATGGGTGTGCGGATACCTCTACCAGTGCTACTCAATATAAATTTATTGAAGGTAGAACAATGTTTGTGGGGAATTTATAGCATGCTTCTAAAGTATGGATTGTCAACTAACTACATGCGTGAGCCTTGGGAGGTTTTCAATGATGTAGTTGAGTGGGGAATGAATACACTTACACACACATGAGTAATCGAGAATGAAGGCTCTTAGCTCAATTTGTGATTTCTTGCATTTTGAGTGCATTTGCTAGTTGTTTAATAGGTGAAAAGGGAATCGATCAAAGATTCTAAGTTCCAATCTGGTTATATCCTAGAAATGTTCAGTAACATTTCTTTGGATGGGTGCTAAATGTTGTGAGGTTTTCACAGCATCACCCCATTGCAAATGGGTACCCCCTCTTTTGCCTTCCGTTGGCAGGTGTAGGTAGTAGAGTAGGTTGGCAACAATTCGGAAGCCTCTCACAAATCCAAATGTTGAAAAATTGAAAAGGTGAAAATTGGCTTAAGTATAAGAGCTAGGGGTCAAGAGTCAAATGTTGGGTTCGAGCTAGTCAATGACATTAAAGAGAGAGCAAGGCTTTGTTTAAAATCATTTGGTTAGATAGGAAGGTCATTCCACCCCGCCAAATAAGAAGGTGGAATTCACCACCTTAAGTGACAACCTGTCAGATAAAGAATTGGAATCCACTTCCTTAAGTGACGACCTACAAATGTCAAAACCAATGTATAATTTGGCCTTGTGAAATTGTCTAAGTTAAATAGCCATAAGGGAAAACAAAGGTCAAAATGTTACTTCTTTAAGTTTGCCAGATAAAAGGGTGGAATCCACTTACTTAAGTGGCAACTTGACATATAAAAAGGTGGAATCCACTTCCTTAAGTGGCAACTTGACAGATAAAAAGGTGGAATCCACTTCCTTAAGTGGCAACTTGACAGATAAAAAGTTGGAATCTACTTCCTTAAGTAGCAATGGAGAGAATTACATCTATTGGATAGTGGAGCAAAAAAGTTTGATCTAAGTGAGAGACTTTAATTCAATGAGGTGAGAAACAATGTTAGACAAAGGTATGAAGGATTCACAACCAATCATAGGGCTCCTTCATAAAGTTCGAACAGCCTTGATGAGCAAAGTGTATCCCCTATTTTGCATAAGTTTAGACCCAACCTCGAGTTTGCAGCTCCTTGGGACTTAAGGATGTAGATTCCTACTAGGGACATGATTAATTTACTCAACGATTCCCGATTAGAATTTGCATTGCACTTTCTCCATACTCCATATGTTCTTTATTTTATATCTTCATATATCTTTCATATCATTCCATGCTCCATTGTTGATACTTCTCTCCAAGTCTATATTCCATACTCCCTTATCGATATAGTTTCATGTATCCTAGTTAATATATATCATTTCTTATCATATCTCATTGTGCTATCTTTTACATATTATTTTATATAAATTATTTTAACTCTTCATATATCTGTATATATGCTCCTCCTTTCCTGTTTGATGCCCATCATCGATATGAATAGTTACATAGTAAAGTTCCCTTGATTGATTCTCTCTATCTTCTTTAATAAATATCTCTCCCAGACAGTTCTCCTCTCTTATCTATGCCCACTACATTCCAACGTTCTCAATATTTGAATGTATTGTTTGATCGGATCAACATTCAACAATATATATAATATCTATATGTTATATTCTTCTTTCCCAGGTGAGTCCATCCTATTTCTATATTCTTCTATGCAGGCCACCCTTAGCAATGAATGTATTTTACAATCTCTTCATGTTCTTTCCACCGAGATTCTGATCCTCTTTTGTGCCATCCATCACTTTTCATGCTTATACGTCGACTAAGGGGGTGAGCTTACATGTTGGACTAGCGACTCTACTGCGATGAGAATGTTCATAATTCGGTCCATCTCCCTTATTTATCTATGGCTATTGCCTCTTTGTCTGACTGGACGTGATTCGTTGACTGTCCCTTTGGTTTTGTGTCAATGCCTCCCTGAGAATATACTCAATGTCTGCAAATTACAGAGAATCTTGGCTTCCCGGACTACACAGTGTATGGCAAAATGATCAAAGTATTGTTGTGAATGATGTCGTAGATACATCCCTGGGTATGCTCATACTTGGAAAGCTTGCGGATGTATATGACCAAATCTCTTATGTAGATTGCCATGATAATTTCATAGTTGTCATAGAATGTGTTTCGAAGACCAGCTAACTGTGTTCGATGCCTTATATGACCTTCTTGGTAGTCGCTGATTGGTCTATCCTGATATCGTAATTCCCGGGTGTATAATTTTTTTTAGTTTTGATGTTCCCTTGAGGGCCACCGTATTCCTCATATATATGGTCGATGAACAACAATGCCTCCCGTTTCCAAGAGTTGCGACTTAGTCGTTGTTCTGGTTTGGTATGTATATTATTTATTATTAAATGGTTATTATATTTGATATATTATAGTTTTAAACTTATGTTATTAATAATGTATCATATATTAATATATCAAATTAATAATATATTTATTTATATTTGAATCATTATTATTTATTATATGTAATTATATTATATTACAATATATTTTATTATTATTATTTATTATATAATTATTAATAATATATTATATCAATAATATATTATTATATTTATATTAACTATTCTTATATTTTATTTTAATATTTTAATAATAATATATTAAAGATATATTATTAAATTTTTCTTTTATTTAATAAAATTCTATTGTTCAATCATTATTTATAATTAAATCCTATTTCAAAATGGGGACATCACAAAGCCATAGGGCTGGTGTATGGGCTTTGATCCAAAACATATGGACTCATAACCAGACGTAGGAGCTCCTTGGCCAATCAGCAAGGCGCAGGCATAAAATGTGTGCACTAATTGCAAGCATCTAAGGCCCAAACAACAAACATATGACTCTAAGCCACAAATCTGAGCCCAAGTTTGACGAGACTTGGACCCTATAATGAAATGTGTGGGCCTGATCTGTTAAGATCAGGCCTAAATTCAATAATAGTGAGGCTTAGCTCATGCCTGACATTAAACGTGTGGCTCTAAGTTCTATGACTAAGCCTCAATTCGATGGAGACAGGGCCTAAATCAGGGCTACAAGTCAAATATATGGACTCAAAACTCTAGGCATGAGCCCCAAAACATGAAACATGTGAATCCAAGTTTAGATAAATTAGGCCTTAAACTCAAGGCATCAGGTCTCAATCAGTAATGTCTGGCCCTAGAATTGATGGCAAGGCCCTAAATCTTGGTGCAAGCTAGTGAGGTCAAACCTATAAATGAAACGTGTGTGACCTAACTCCAACTTATAGGCCTTAGTGTCCAAGTGTGTTGGCCCTAAGTGAAATGTATGGCCTTATAGAGAAACACGAGGATTGAAGTCAAATAGGGCCAGTCCTAAGGGTGGCGTGTGGCCTCGAAGTCCCAAATCTGACCTCAATCAGCAAACATGCAACCTCATTGGCATAATGTATGGGCATGAGTCTAACAAATTAGGCCTTCATTCCAAACGCACAAGTCCCAAATCTCAAACATGAGGCTTAAATCTGACTTAGTCCAATAAGGAAGCCCTTGATCTGAAACGTGTGGGCCTAATTGGGTAAAGTGGGTAATGTATGGCTGTTTATCTCAAACATAAGCCTTATAAATAAAACGTATGGACCTAAAGCCCATTGTTGAGGCACAAATCTCAAACATGGGGCCTTAAAATCAATAGCCATAGGCTCAAATTTAAAACAAAGCCTCATAAATTTAAAGGAGAAACCTCAAATCTGGTCTGATAAGCCTCAAACAAGCCCAAATTTAATGAAGAACTGCATTCACATATACATGGAGAGGAGTTCAATCCAATGCAAGGAGGATAAATTCAAATGCAAGAGGATTAAATTTAATGAGAAGGCCATAAATTCAATGCAAAAAAGGGATCCATCGTCAATGTTGCCATCAAATGTTTGTTGGTGAAAATTCAATTTTTGTAGCCTTGAAAGAAAAATCGATCCAACAGAGCAACTATATAAAAGGGCTATTTCAGACACTTCAAAGAAAATCATTTCAAACTCTGATTACAGGTATATCAAGTGAAATTCGAACCAGAAAAGGGAAAATCGAGAAAGATTTTTAATCAATTTTGATGCAGGGTTGCATATAGGTGCTGATAAAAAATCAGTTTTCTTCAAGTTTTCATGCCAAAGGACTGATAATAAAATTTACCAGCAATCAAAGTTCTGATTTCGGTCATCTCCAGTGAATTCAAGGCCTGAAATCAAGAGAGATCAACACAAGACTTGAATTTTTACCTTCCTACAACGCTGTTGCTGTCAGAGACAGAGATCTAAATCATTTTTTAAGAACTATATAGTTCTGTACCAGGCATTATTTCGCAGATCTCAGTCACTTTTTCTCATAAACAGCGAAGTGAAAGTGAGTTAGCAAGAGTGGTGTGATGTGTAGGATTGAGAATTGATTGAAATTGCAACTATTTCATGCTATTACAGACCTAGATTTGCTATTTCAGAACTCTGATTTAAAGTTTTAGAAGTCTGATTTTAACATACCAGCACCTAGCAACTTCAAGATTTATTTACTATCTTACAAGTTTAATAAAACAAAGTTAAAATCTGATCAAGGTTTGTTATTGCAGGTTGAATCAAGGAGATAAGCAAGACGAGATTTCAAGATCAAGATCAGCCAACAAGATGCAAATCCAAACCCAAATCCAAGGATAAAAGAGTTTATGAAGAGGGCAAAGGGTATTTATTAAGCCTATAAGATAAGCATGCTGAGGTGGCGCCCTCTTCAACCATTCAAATCATGCCAAGCGTCCCAGTGGGAGAACTCAATAATACTATGTCTAGATTCATTGAGCTTGCGAAAAAGGGAAAAGTCAAAGAAAATTATCTTCTGAAAGAAGATTTGGTGTAAGCCCATGTGGCATTTTATTATTGGCCCATTGATGGGTGTCTTCTCTTGCAAGCTTCTACCCTAATCTATTTTCTTATTGGCCCATGAAAGTTATGTAATTTTCTAATTTTCTAGGGTGGTGCTCTTTTGTAATTGGGTGGGCATTTAATAATTATTAGTAGAGGTTATGAATCTCTAATTAGGGTTGTTTGGATTAATCTTGGCCCTTGATTTCAAATCGATCTTGGCACTCATTGTATTGGGGACTACTATAAAAGGCCAAGGCCTTCACATTTGTAACTCATTAGAGAGGAGATTAGATTAGACGTAGAGTAGAGTAGGAGAGACTTGTTGAAATTGTTGTCATAATGCTATCAAAGTAATTGCTAATTTCTTGTAGGTCTTCATGTTGGATTACTCGTGTTGCTTTGGAGTATTGCATGGTTTCTACATTTCCTCACTTAGAGTAAATTTTATTTCATGTTGGTTAGAAGTAGTGTTTAGTTGAATGGAAGATATTTTGGATGTATCTTTGGTGAACTAGATTAGACCAAACTACTAGCTGCTTGCTAATTGTAAGTACGCTTTGTGTGGTCAAATGGCATAAAATCGTAAGCTTAACTTTGATTATTGCTTGCACATTGATATGCATCGACGGATGGTGTTAATGGAATGGTGATAGTTTGAACATCTTACATCTACCTTAGGAGATCGCACTAGCTTGGTTAATGTCGATGGCTAAACTAAGTCTAGTAGAGTCACAAAGGCATTCATTATCTCTTACATTCTAGGAGTAGATTAGTTTTTTGAACCCTTTTCTCCTTGTTATTGTTTGGTTGCAAGTAGTTGAAGTAGTTGGTATCCATTGAATGAACAACGTAAGTCCCTTTGTGATACCCAACATATCACATGCTTATAACTGAGTGAAAATCCATAATAAGAAGGAACCTTGAGGTTGTCTCATTTGATCACACAATCCATATATATTATTTAGTATTATGAACATCCTTAGTCAAGAGAGAGTTGGAGATTTGGTGTTTCGCTTGGAATACTAAATATTCGATTTTGCATGTTGTAGTAGCATAAAACTCACATCAACAAGTACTCAATGCAATCTCTCACACACTGAGTTGTGAGCCAAAAAATGAAATATTTGTATCTCTGAAAATGAAGAACAATACAGTGAAAAAGCGCTAAATCGCTTCCAAACTTGAACAACACTCTTAAAAATGACACACTGCACCAGAAGCTAAATACCCACCTCAAAAACCTTCTTCCAAACCCATATCTCCAACACAAGCCAAAGTCGCTACCAAACTAAAACTTATCACACCAGCTAGCTACTGTGGATGTTTCAGCACCAAAATCAGCATCCAATAAGAGGGCTTTTGTCCTCAACAAGGAAATGAAGAACTCTCAGAGCTCATTCCAGCAACATCTCCTAAGTTGTCAAATCCAATATATGCAAATGAGAGCCCAAAACTAATATTTATAAGAAGAGAGAAGAATTAGGGAAACAGATCTTGAATTTGAATTCATCACCCTCCCGTTTCACTTTTTTAAACAATATTGTAATCCCTCATCTAGGTGTCCCCTTTTGAGCTCATAAAATAACCTTTTAAAAACACTTTATTCGTCTCCTACTCTTGGCATCCCCTTTTGGGGTACAAACTTTGTTTCTAAAACAACTTAAGTTCCCCCTCATTCCTAGGCATAGCAATAGGGGGCATAATATGACCCTTTTAAAGTCACTCAAGTTATAACATAAGTAATTTTATTAAAACATTTAAGTGAAATAACTTAAATATTGTCCTCCAATCTTAGAAATAACCAAGGCGCTGAATTTGAACACTTCAAGAGAGGAGACACGAGGCAAGACCAAGTACTAAATATAGCACTTCCTATAAATAATCATATGCTAAAAGTAGAAACTCTACTGGAAAACATTGAAATCACCTACTAGAGCTCTTCACCAAACATTGAGTACCTAACCAAATCCACTTAACCTATGGGAACCTGAGAATAGGCTAATGGAAACCCTAACTAATGATGTGCAAGAAAAGGACATGACAGGAAAGCAACAAAAAATGGTCAAAGCCATAAAACTTCTAAGAGAAAACACCCAAAATGAAGCAGCCACTCAAGTCAAGGGTTGGCATGTTCAATTTTAAGATTGAAAAAATAAGTATGAAAGAAGATGAGTTAACAAAAATATCCAAGAGTTGAAAACTCAGATCAAGAACCTTAAGGTCAATGAAACCAATCTCAACACAGACCTAGCCTCAACATGCCAACAGTTGTCAATTTAGGAAAGGACCAATACTCAACTCCAACATCAAGTTAATGAGATAAAGGAGAAAAGAAAAAAATCATTTTGAGCATTAAGATAGGGGTTGGAATAGGAGCTACACAACCTATGCATGTACACCTATTAAAAGAATTATGAAAAGTTTATTGGGGCAGTGCATCTCAAACCATCAATAGGCTTTACAATGCTATTGATTTTGTTGGTATTTCCCGTGCTCAAGCTCAATGAGCCCAATCTATCCCACCACCTTGGTACTAATGATGGCTAACATGGAGATTTTCAAGCACATAAGTACAGATCTGGAAATAAATTACAGAAAGAAACTTGTTATTGAAATCTGAGCCTGAAAATGCCAATCAAGTGTGCTAAGTGTCCTAGATCTGGAGGTGCTTCCATCAGCTAAAACTCCGGATTCCAGATCAGGATGCTATGTGAATCAGTCACTCCGAAATCCAGCCAAAAAGTGTATGTCTCAGTCTGCAGTATGCAATTCCGCAATTCTTCTTTCTTAATCTTGAGAGAGAGAGAGAGAGAGAGAGAGAGAGAGAGAGAGATTTCTACCTTACAAGCATCTATTAAATTTTGGGAACGCCTAGTAAACAAGGCTAGTAGCAATGTGTGGTGGTTTTAGACCATGGTAATCATTAAGATATTGTTTGAAAAAACATTTTCAGATGAGCTTATAATTCTAATTAAGAGATCAATCAATTACATAAAATATACTTTTGTAGAGATAATTCGTGTATATCACTAAAAGTGTACTCAAATGGAGTCGCTCACAATTGGATTTCAAAAGTATACCTGATGGAAATGTTCAAAATTCTAAGTTATAATGAAATAAAACAAAAAAATGCAGTGACTGAAAGCAGGACGACTATTGTATCAATAATGAGTGGAAGCAGAAGGACTATTGTATCACTAATCTTTGTATAGGGAATGTGATGCTTTACCATTTGTAGAAGTTCCACACCATAACCAGCCAAAGCCCAATACGTTTATGAAAATTTCCAAATGACCAAAATCCCATTATTATGGCTATGAATATAAAGAGGCCCTGGATCAGTAAAAGGTAAAATCATAGTCATCAGGAAACTACATTACAGGGACAATGACCCTCCCTACACACCCAAATCCTCTGGGGTCTATGTTAAAGCAGCATCTGCAAGTTATCATTGCTCAAGTTAGGGGTCGGATACATTGAAATTTTCAACTCCCGGTCCACATGGATAGATACTCAAACAAGATGCTTTTTACAAATGATGCTGACCTTCAAATGTCTAATCCTAGTTAGACAGACTCCATTAATGAAAAAAGACCTATACATTACAATCCATAACCTAATCATACATTACAATCTATAACCTAATCTATCTTTTGAGAACAAAACCAAATAGTAGATGAAATCACTAGAGATACTTAAAAATGTGCAATTATTTACTTATCCACAACCCACTTAAGTAGATAATGCAAACAAAACATGTGTTGAAAGATGAGTTTGCTATCAAGCATTTCTATAGTTGATCTGCAAATAATAATTGGAATTTTCAGCAACTCATATTTGCAAAGCATAAAGTTGGCTTCAGCATCAAAAAGCGGCATGCAGTTTTCAGAATAAGCAAATAAAGCCAAAGTGGTGAAATAAAAAAAATAAAATACAACAAAAGATGAATGAAATGAACTTTTGAACTCACTCTGTCATGAATTCTCTGTATCTTGACTCAAAAATAGCCATGGCAGCAAGGGATCCAGAACCCATTGTAGCAACATGTAGAGTCTGTTGGTCCATGAGGATATATCTGTATAAAAAAAAGAATATAACACTCTAAGAGATGTATCAAGCCTGTTCACTCACTCTTAACATGAAAATTGAATGCAGATGTATCAATTATGCTGAAAGAAAAGTGCTGATGATAACCAAAGTTTCAGTATCTCAAAAAGCATATTCCTCGAAGAGATTTAATGTGTTTCTCTACTCAGCCTTAAGCCCTATTCTATAAATAACCACGAAACACAAAAGGAAGGAGGTGATCATAGGATATATCAAAACTCCCATGGTACATAAGCAGCTTACAGTGTGCAAGTGTGGTCCAGTAATATCCATGCCACCAAGTATTAAGGCTGCACTCACACAGCCTTGATAATTGTTCAAAGACATAAGCGAAAGGCATTAATTCTTTCTGCCAAGTTAAGACTGGTTCTCAAAAGCAGAATTAATGACAACAAATGATTCATAGTGCACACACTACATGTGACTTGATTGGCAACTTACCCAAACAGATGAGACTTAAGAATAGTAAGGGCACTAATAATCTGTGATTCCCAACCAGTTGCTTAATGATGGAGCTCAAGTTGAAAGCTAACCATATCTATATAAATACAAGAGAACCTTTTGTAACTCATCATAAACATAACAAAGAATTTTCAAATTAAACTATGAAATTGTATAGCTCCAATTGAGAAATTGCCATCCTTCTGGTTTTCTATGTTTTTCTCTACGTATTTATAGTAGTGGAACCTATTTCATGATTGGTGCTGATTTAAAGTGAAGTACTGCTTCTGTATCTGCAGCAGTTCCAGCTCCACAGTAGTATATGTTTGGTGCAATATAGTGTATCTTTTCACAGTTCTTATCCCACACTATTGGACCTTCAGTGGCTCTAGTGTCAGCCCCAAGAATGATTCCATCCTGAATTGAAAACATTCTAACTGGCAAAATCTTTTAATGTGACTGGAAGTCATCAAGCATGTAAACTAGAGAACAAAGTGAAGGAATGCCCTAAAGCATGACACTATATAATAGTGAAATATACTTCTAATGCAAATAAACTTGTAGAGAGCAATAATTTAGGATCATCGCGACAATGAAATAAATGAACAGATTAGATATTGCAGGAAACAAATCTATTGCATGTCCATTTGAGAAAAGATTCCATGTCAATTGAAATCATATCTAATATGTGCTCATCGAATCAAGCCTTGGGAACTGAACAATTCCTCTACAAAGACCCTTGAATAAACAACACACCTAGAACATCATCATATCCTTCCCCTTTCCGCTGAAACTCAGGTTTGGAACCCTGCAATTAACATACTCACTTTATTTGAAACCCTACTTTGCCAGTTTCTAACTTAATAAATGTTTCAGGGAACTTCCGCCATGTTTTACACATTACTCTATTACCTTTATGGACCACTCTTAAATATAACACAGACTCTATTGGAATTATAAACTACAACTGTTAATCACCTTCAGTTGACCGAATTAAAAAAATGAGTGCACAAAAACAAGATGCACAAAACAAGAATGGGGACAGAGTTGACCTTAAAAACAAGACCAACAATTGTTCATCCTCTTTTACGAGATCTAGGAGGTTCAACACCTTTCTTAACCAGCATCCCATTTCTTTTAAACAAATCAAAAGAAAATCCCCCCTCTGGAGGAAGGTTGATGTCAGCACTCGCCATATCTTGAATCTGCCTCCAGCTGGAATTCGACTCAGCCAGCAGCAATTAAAATACTTCCAAAGAAAAATGCCCTCAGATTTTCACACTTCAATACAAACGTCAAAGCCCTTAGACTTAAAAAGCTCAAATTGCGTATTCTTTCCGAGAATTCCCTTTACCGTTTTACCTGAGAAGCGGACAAACCCAAAACAAAGTCAAGAACCCCAGCACTGCAAGAACAATTTTCGATGGACATGAATAATAAAGTTTTAAAAAATGCAAAATCTAAAACTTAAAACGCTGCTCATCTTTCCAAATGTAGCTTGCCTGTGCGATTAATTTCATAAGATTTGTACTGTGCTATGCCAAGCAATTGTGTTAAATTTTGAATATGGTAAATATGTTTAACTTTCAAACTCAAACATAATTTTGACAAGAAATTCAGTTCAGATACGAATGAATCAAAATACAGCCGCAATCATAGTTAGCACTTTGAAGCAGGAGGAATAGCATAAACTACTAAAATGTAAACTCAATGCTTGGGCTAAGTTAAAAAGGCTCGTGCCACAAACGTTTAGAAACAAGTACGGCATTAAAATCCAATTGAATTGGGAAAAAGAAAAACGGAAAACCTAAGAATTTGGCTGAATTGGGTCGCTAAAAGGAAAGATTCAAAAATATTATAACTCAGAAATACATTTATATTCTAGCACTGCTCTGTCCAACCTATACTTCCTGATCCAGAAAAGGAATCAATATTTCTTAAACCTTAACCCTGACAATAACAATTATTTTAAGAAAACAGTAAGCTAAGCATTGATCTCTATATCCTAGTTAATCGTTGATCTCTATATCCTGATGATGGATCATGCAGGCTCACGTGAATTGTGAATGGTAAAAGCTCTCATATAGATCTCTCCAAAAAAATCATGGACTTCAGAAACTCAAAGTCCGTAAAATTTAACATGTCATACAAGAATAGCATCAAGGCTTCTATAGTGGAGCTGTCCGAGTTTCAAATCTTCAGGAGACATGGCAAATTGTTGAAGTAAAATTTCTCACCGTTGAACAAAGCCAGGTGCAAGTTCTAAGTGACGTAGCCTAGATTACTCCACGAGAAGGTTTTATTCAGAGGCATAACCTTAGAAAAACCTGGGCCAGTATGAACCAAAACTAATTAGTACGACGCGAAAAAACGAATGAGAATAATTTTTAGATGTTTCCACGATCAATTTTCTGTATCGTAATGCATTTGAACTTTCATCAATGTATGTCAGCCAAGGCAAAAGAAAATTACAGTGGAATTCTGGGAGCTTACCTCGATCAGGCTTGGCGAGATTTTACCGTTGAAGCAACGTTGGCTATGGCGATTTGAATCAAGGAGGACTGCTTTTAAACCGCTTGCTCCAGCGCTAATTTGACTTCCAAGAATTCAAAAAAAAAGCACTTTCTTTTCAATAAAAATAAATTTTAGGATTAAAAAAACAAGAAGAAAGCACTTTTATGTTACAGAGAAGTCACTTGTCACCAATGTTTGTAAGGCCCTAGTGTAAAAAAAGTCCAAGCAAACAAAATAATTTAAAAATAAATGTTTAACATAAATATTTTAGAATTATAAGGGAACAAAATCATTTTTAACTGAATTTAGAATAAATGTAAATCAATCAAGTATGAATTGAAATTTAGATTAATTAAAGTTGGGATATATAATGTAATAATTATAAAAAATTAAACGTGAAGATTGAGGATATTTAGTTTTAAAATTTACGGCGAAATAATAATATTGAGTTATGTAAGATTATTTTGTCGTACATTCAAAAAATAAATGTCTTTAGATTAGGGGTATGTGCAAGATCATGGTATACCAAACTATGGCTTTAAGTGGTAATGAAAAATCAGAAAATCAGGGTTATTTGACGTAAAAAGTTGAACATCTTATCAATCTTATGTGAAAAAGTTATAAGAATAGAATTTGTAAGAAATTGAATCTAGTTTCTAAACTACTAGCCCTTGTTTGAAAAAAATTAATCTAATTGTTCAAAATTTTAGATTTCAATGCAGTAGTACAAAATTTTCAGAGAAAAAATAAAAAGTACATGTATGTCTGACCACCTTAATCACAATTAAATGATGATATATTTTCTCAAGATTGTAGATATAAGTAATAGACTCATGTCCAGATGTGACGCATATTTTTGTGTAATTTTTTTCTAAATAAATAATTAATTTTAAATTTTCTGCTACAACTTATTCAGAACAAAAAAACTCTCGTGTCTGACCACCTTAACTAATTCTAAACTTTAAAAATTTGAAAAAAAAAAATTCTTATAGTAGGCAAAGCATAGAATGTGACGCATGTTTCAGATTTCAAAAAGGTTAAACGGTTTGAAAGTTATAGTTGTTTTTCAATCAATATGTCAATTACGATTTTAAAGATAACTTAATTAAAAAATAAGTAATAATTACTTACTGAACTCGAAATTTGACAGCAATTATATTGATGGAAAGCTGATAATGTCTTTAAGAAACTTTTTTCGTTTCATCAATTTTGAGTGAAAAAAAAGTCGTCAACTACACGGTTGAAGTCTCGAGATCAAAACAAATATGTTGAACACGCCTAATGGGTTAACCATTCACGTTTGGCATTGTCCAAGGCAAATACCAAGCCTAATCGGATATCTAATAAAATTGGATACCCAATAATATTAGATATTTGAAATCTCCTACCCAATTCAACATTTCAATTTGACTACTATTTTCAATTTTAAGTTACATATTACAATTTTTTTTATGTTAATATTAAATGTGTTGACTTCTTTTTTCAATTTTAAGTTATATATTACAATTTTTTTTTGTATTAATATAAAATGATAATAGCATAGCATTAGTATTATATGAATTTTCATATTAGTATTCTATTATATTATTATTATTTATTTCTCTATTGTATAATAGTATAATATTAGTGTTGCTCAAAAATACAGCATACAATACAATAAGTATAAGTAGGAAAAGATTGCATTTTTTTGTCTAATTAACACTACCTTGCAGGTTTTGTTAGTTTACATGTCCTTATTGCATTCATTCTAGATGTCATTATTGTACTCTAAGTATTGATTATTATTCCAAAAATCTCAAAATTCATAAGTAATCATTACATTGTGCATTCAAACTGAATGTGATATACAAATGTCCTTTCTTGTTCATGTTTCATCAATAAGAAGAGTACATTGCAAAATTCAAAGAAAGATTGAAGTATGGAATAGGGATCTCATGCATTGCTTTTTGTATCGATTTGTGTCAGCTGGTTGTCTGCTAGGTTTTTGCATTTAGGTCTTCAAAGTCTGAGTCTCCATCTACATCTAGGTCTTTAGGGTTTCATATCTGCATAAGAAAGGAAAATATGGTTAGATGCTATTGGATCTAAGCAATACATGAGAAACGAATAACATACTATAGCAATCAAGTTTTCAATACTGCAACAATCTGGAAAATTAAATGAAATAAGGAAATGTACACTAACACTCACTGCAAGGTAGTGTTAAAAGGACTTGTTTCTGACATGAAACTTTTTACTACTAATGATCATTGTGGTGTATGTTGTCCTTTTTATTAACCAGGTGTCTGAATTAAAGGTACTTAGTATGTTTCAAACTAAGAAACCTTTTTCAGATAATGTATTTTATAATGATGTTATTTGAGAGCTTAACAGATTATCTTGCAGATAACAGCTGACTGGTTTTCATATTCAGTCATTGTCAAAGATGCAAATCAAGCTAGTTTTCCATGATAAGAGTGCTACAGGAAGTGCCAATGATTGCCAACTTTCCAGTTCAAGATACAAATGGTGTTGCATAAATACTGGTACAAATAGGTCCTTACTATTTCAAAAGTACATTTTCAAGCCATAAACATATTTGTTGCTGAATATAAAAGAGTGCTTCAAGATTGAGCCATAGAATGATAAAATGTTTACAGTTTATTTTTATTGAGTGTCACGAACCCGTGTTCAAACCTCATTAGTCAACATTCTAGTGTTTTTGAATGTCATGAGCCCATGCTCGAACTTCATTAACAATGAACAAATATTTTCATCATGTTGTACTTATCATATTAAGTGCAAATTCAGCATCAATGAGAATTGTATACAGTGGACAAAGCTACAGAATGCAAGCTGAACAAAAAGTATAAAATATGTATAAACTGGAACTGACTATGTACAGCTAATAGTGGAATATCATAAAGGAGAAAGCTACTTATCTGCTATGGAAATAATAATAGTTATATGTTGAGCATCTTTCAGTCATAATCACCTTCTAAAGTTTGTGAAGGTTATGAGTGAAAGATGTGATAGTTTTATTTATAATTGATTATATCTTTAACATTTTTCACTCATAACCTTGCAACTTTAGTAAGTCATTAGAGGTGTTTCATGGGTTTCCTGGAGCAACTGTCTATCATTGCCAAGCTCATAATATATGGTTTGCGAAGAAATGAGTTCACTAGCTCATCAAATTTATAGTTGTTGATTACACAGGTTCTTTTCATGTCAGCAGAATGAAACAATTTGGATGCTATATGCTATAATTATAGTTGTGTACAAGCTGTGGAAAATCTATTAAATCAAGTTCTAGTAACTATCTATTTTATGCAGAGTGATTTTTAGAAGCTAATCAAAAAAGAGTAGTTATCTGATATTTCCAAATTCCTAGTCAAAATTTGGGTTTCATTTTTATGTTGTTACAGTTATGTGATGAAAAGAGACCAAATTTAACACTACTGTGCACAGTGAATTCAAATGTCCACACAAGTGTGGAATGTGTGAACTTAATATGCAAAGAGCTTCATGTTATAGCAGAGAATTTTAAATATCCATCAGTCAAAGAGCTCGAGCAAGGTCAAAACAAGCAAATGTTTAAAACAATCTTTTTTTGATATATAAGTGTGTTTCATTCTCAGATAAACCGAGTTCTTCTCATTCAATGAAGTCAAGCTTCAGTTTAGCTTACAAAAAAAAAAGAGTAATAGTTAAACTTCACTTAATACCCACGAGCTACATACTGGACTCCCAGTTATTAAAAGGTATGAAGGGTTATTTTCTTTGATAAATTTAAGAACCCCGTAACTGTATCAGTCACAGCTTTATTTTCAAAATGAAGAGAATCTACAGTTGAAACCCGTGACTATTACTAGTTCACAAATATGAAGCTCATAGTTTTATGACAGTCGCAAGTGGTTGTACATTGTAAAGACGTATTCACAGTTGTTAATGAAAGTGTTTTGAACAGTTTCGGGTTCATAAGGTTCGAACCCATATATGGTTTGCAAAGGAATGAACTAACAATCGAGCCCGAGTGTGAAATGTGTGAAGCTCATGGAAACAAAGGATAGTTCAATAAGTATAAACAAAGGATCAAAGACATGATGCCACAAACAAGTCACAGTTCGAGAAATACAAATGCAAACAAATCAAAAGCTCTCAGGAAGGCATGTCCAAGTTTTGCAAAATAAAGCAAGATACATGACTGTGACTTATTCATGACTTCATGTTATTAAACGATAGTCATATATTGAAAGCAACAGTGAAGATATATATATAACAGGAAAAGAGGTCGTGACTTTTGCTGAAGAAGTTACAATTTCATGATATTCATGCCAGAAAATGAGCTTCACAAGATAAACAAAGAGTTCTAAAGTAAACTTACAGTTTGGTGAACTTGAGCTTGTATTCAATGCCAAGTTCCCTGTTTGGGATGCACATCAATGAAAATAATAGTGATCTTCAGTATAACAGAAGGCTCGAGTTCAACAGTGGAGTTCTTTTACAGACAAACTAAGTTTCATCAACAGTTTTCGAAGTCTTTCCTGCATGATAGGATTTCATTTCCCTTAAACTTCTTTGTGAAGAATGAAGTAAACACGAGCCGAGATCAAAATGAGTATAACTAGTTAGAGTCCGCCAAGCAATTCGATGCCTTCAATGCATGTATGATTCTTATAGAGCCTCAAAAATTGCTCATAGTGCCACCTTGCATACTTATCTCCTCGATTTTTTACATTGCATTGCAAGTGGATGAAAAGTCATGTCGACTTTCCCACATTGCATATAGTTTACACTTAGAGTCTTTTATCTAAGTTAGGAGATGAGGTTAGGTTATTTAATATTAGATTTTTATCTAATGTTATTTTTTTCCATAATTTTGGCAATTATTCTTTGTAAAAGGATTTAATTCCTTATTATAAGCCAAAAATTTAGGGGGGGCATTAGGAGGAAGTTTTTAAAGGCTTAGTTATTGGCATGTTTTTTGGCACATTTTTGGGCTAAAATTGGGCATTTTGAAAGACTTAGGTTTTCAGATTTGAGGCATAGGCAGGATATAAAATTGATTTTGGATGATCAATTAGGAGTTGCAAATTTTGGAGAGAGAGCATATAGTGAACACATTGTTCCTAAGTTCTTTGAAGGTCATTGTGTAATCATTTTTTGTCAGATTTTGGAGGGAATGAATCAGAGATTTTGGCTCATATTTGTGAAATTGTCTTGATATTAGATCATGTTTCATCTTTTCTAACAAGTGTTAAATATTTTTATTATCTAAAGGAAGTGAGTAGATTTATGTTTCTTCTCAAGATAATCAATTTCTCCTAGACCTTGTATGAGAAATGTATATTTGTTGATTATCCAAGCTATTTGTGGTACAACCCTAAGAGCATGTTTTGTCAACCTATATGTTGAACAAAGATTCAAAGTATTGAGATCTTCATTTTTGAGTTAGGATTGATGTTTCATCGTTTCTGCAAAGTCTAAAATATTTATTGGTGTATCACCCTAATCTTTTAGTTATAGTATTCTTTTCCTTTTTCTTAGCAAATTGCAGATCAGGTTAAGTGATATTCCATATTTTATAAGAACCGGCCTAGAATCCAGAGATTCCTCTTCATCCATAGTCTACCCACAGCTAGGAGAGGTTTCCATTGTCAAAATAGAATTGTTGTTTTGTCTTAATGCCTGATTTAGGGTAACAATTCTAATCCTAAACAATTTTTGGCATGCCCGGTGGGATAACGAACTGCTTCTCAATTTTGAGCTCTTAGATTTATGATTGTTTCAAATTTTAGTTGTAGCTCTAAGTGTAGATTTTAATGAGCAAAACTCCAACGAGATCAAATAAGGAGGGTTTCATGTATCAAGAATTACAACCAAGTAGAAGGGGAGGAAGATCATCTAGAGGTGGAAGAACATTGCATGATCCAAGAGGTACTTCTTTGAATTTAGATTTCTCATCATTTGATAATCCTATTTCTGAAAAACAAGCTGCAAATTCAGAAGAACTTGAGGTTATCATTGAGGAGCTCCATCTTCCTAAGGATCTAGACGTTCCTAATCATACTGGATCAGAATTTTCAAATATTGAAAATTTATCTATAGATAATTCTATTTTTGGAGCTTTTGTAAGTGGTACTGCAGTAACTCCCCAAAATCTAAAGACTTATCAAAGGAAGGTAGTTCATCCTGCTCAAACTTTTGTTACACCAACTATTCAGCAGCAAGCTCCCCCATATCAAGCAATGGCTAGGAATTTGTCATTTGTTACATTCAATCAAGGTAGTCCTTTGAGGATTGCAAATCACAATAATGTTCCATTAGCTGCTCTTAAAGGCTTGCCATCATTTATTAGAGAAGGACCAGTAACAGCCATTGAACACATTAGAGATGTTGCAACTCTTTGCAATGTTCATCATGTTACAGAAGAAGATGTGGCTTTGAAGCTGTTGGCTGCTTCACTCAAAGGTAAAGCCCTTGACTAGTTCAGAACTCTTCTGGTGGATTCTATTGCTACTTGGGATGCCCTGGGTGAAAGGTTGTCTAAATTTTTTGAGGACAAATCTGATAACTTGTCTCTTGTGGAACAATTAACTACAATCAAGAGAGCCCCACAAGAGGAGATGAGCAATTTTAATCTTCATTTTCAGAAGACTTGGAATTGGATCCCTATTACGGTAAGACCTTCAGCTGAATACGCATTTTTATATTATTTGAAGAGTCTGAATAGTGATATCTTTGTAATGATTCAATCTATGGGAGGTAATACTCTACCTCAAGGTTTTGATACTACTATTAGGGTAGAGAATAGTCTTATCCAGGCAGGAAAAATAGCCCCTAGGCCTCCTATGCCTTTCTTTCCTAATATACAGTCTAATATGCCATTGGTAGTTCCACCATTATCTGTTGTCCCATCTTATAAACCTTCAGAAATAGCTCCTACAGCTCCTCTAAATGAATTACAGACTATTAAAGACAGTCAGCAAAAAATTGAAAGTTTGCTGCAATCTTTTGGTAATGATTTAGTGGCCCTTAAGAGGAATCAAGCTCAGGCAAACGCTGCTATTCAAAATTAGTTTGTTGGTTCTTCTTCACAATATCCTAGCCAACCTAATTTTTAGGCTAATAGGCAGCAATTTCAAGGAAATACTAATGCAAACAGGCAGAATTGGAATATGAGACCAAATAGACAGTACAATCCAACACCTCTTAATATTGTTAGGGATATTGTGCCTACTCAGAATAACATTGCTACTGACTGGTGTTTTCCATGCAATGAGCCACATAATCAGTCTACATGTTCTAATGGAATTCTTAATCAAGCTCTTATGGTACAAAATTCAATGAATTCACACCAGAATGTGTCTGTTGAAGAAGTCCAAAATCAACTAGACCAAAGTGCTAGAGATACTGGATTCTTAAACTGGCAAGAGGAAGAATTTTGTGGACTTAATGAAGATTCATCAATTGCAGCAAATACGAGAGCAAAAAAGAGAGCCCTTGAAAATGATCAATCTGTTGGGAATGTTTCTTCTCCGCTAGTTTCTATTTTAAAGAATCTGTCAGCTTCCACTAATAAAGATCAAACTCAAAGGAATGTTGATCAGAGTTCTCCTAGATCATCACATAAGGTACAATTTACTATTTCATTCAATATTGTTGATACAATGAAAAAAACAAATGTTACTTTGTCTGCATGGGAAACTCTGTCTATTCTAGGATAGATTGAGATTTTGAAAGAAGAATTGTCCAAATTGGCAACTAATTCTCAGAAAATAGTACAATAGTCACCAAGTGTGGTCATGACTAACTCTGAGCCTCCTAAGGTTCAGGAAAAGCCATTAAAAGAAGAGAAAAAGCCTACTAAAGTTCAGCAGCCAGTAATACCAGAAGTCAAGAAGGCTGCAAATATTGAAAAAATAGCAGTAACTACTGATAAGAAACTGTCAAATGTACAAAAGATATCAGAAAAGGAAGGTAAGAAATCTGCAAATGAAAAGCCTCCTCCTTTTTATGTCTCCTTGATTATTGGAAATAAATTAGTTCATAATTGTATGGTTGATAGTGGTGCAACCAGTATTGTCATGCCTAAGAAAGTGGCAAATTTGTTGAACCTGAAATATGAGCCTCTTGAAAAGGGTGTGGTCCAACTTGATGAAACTTCTGTTAAGACTTTAGGAGTTATTAAAAATGCAAGTTTGACCCTGCATTCCTACCCAAATTTTTCAATTCCATAGGACATATATGTTATTGATTTACCAGCATATTTCGCTATGTGTCTATCTAGAGATTTCACAGCCAAAATAGATAGCTATTTTTCATTAGATTGGTCACATTTGTACTTCAGAACTAGATATGGTACTAAGGTAACCATAAAATCAGAATCACTGGCCAAAAATCACATAGAGCCTTATAATTCAAGTCCTATTAATGCAAGTTGTGTGATCATGGATCAAGATGAAATACTTAATTATCCAGCGTATAATACTCAAACTGAAGCATATCTAGATATTGTTCTAGATGAATGGGCTACTAGGAATGAACAGAATGATGACATGTTTGATACTGGTTTTGGGAACTACATGATTTTAGAATCTGATTTAGTAGTGCCTAATTTGATTAAAGATCCAGAATCTAAATCTAATGTGTCTAACCAACTTTGGGATTTGTATTTTGATGGGTCAAGGAATAAGGATGGAGTTGGTGTAGGGGTTATGCTGGTATCACCTGATGGTGATAAATTTTATGCTACTTTTAAGTTGTCCTTTCCTTGTTCTAACAATGTGGCTGAATATGAGAGTTTGATCCAAGGATTAGAGTGGGCAAGATTGAGAGGTATCAAGTGTCTGAGAGCATTTGGTGATAGGGAGCTTATTGTTAAGTAGGTGAGAGACATCAATACTATTAAAAATTATCCGCTTAAGATGTATAAATCTAGAGTTTCTGATATTCTAGATGAATTTGATGCTTTCAACCTGATTTCAATTCCTAGAAGGGAAAATCTATATGCTGATATGTTGGCTAGTATTGGTGCTCATATTGAAATAATGGAAAATAAAGGACTGATTTCAGACCAGTCACATATTAAGATAATTGTTAGGCCATCCATTCCAGATAATGACACTTATTGGCAAGTTTTCAATACTGATGAACATATCTTAAGTTTTTTGATAAAAATAGATGGTTTTTCAGCTTCAAGAGATAACAAAAACATTTAGCAAATGGAAGACCAGATTATTTAGTTGAAAACCAATAAGCTTCCAAAGGGATTAGTCAGCTTAGAATCAGCTTTTAATTTTGATGATTAGTTTAGGAAGGGTAAAACCAGCTTGCTAATTAAAGAAGATCATTATGAAGAAGTGGAAATTTTCAGAGATAAGCAATTGAAGGTTGGTAAAATAAATTATCCTGAAGAAAAAGAACTGTTTATTGATCTTTTTAGGGAATATAATGATGTTTTTGCATGGGATTACTCTGATCTAAAGGGTTTTGATCCCTAATTAACCCAACATACTATAGAATTGGAGCCTAATGCTAGGCCAATTAGACAAAAACAAAGACCTATAAACCCTAAGTTAGAGCCATTAATGTTAAAAGAGCTAAGAAAACTTTTAGATGGCGATATCATATTTCCTATTAAGCACACATCTTGGGTTTCTAACTTAGTTCCAGTAAGAAAGAAGAATGGAGAGATAAGACTTTGTGTAGACTTTAGAGACCTTAATAGGGCATCTCTAAAAGATAGACACCCTCTTCCTTCCATGGAACAAATTTTACAATATATTTCAGGTTCTAAGAGATTCTCACTCTTAGATGGATATTTTGGTTACAACCAAATTTTAGTCAAAGAATCTGATCAGTTTAAAATAGCTTTTACAACTAAATGGGGTACCATGGCTTATAGAAGAATGCCATTTGGGCTATCAAATGTTGAAGCTACTTTTCAGAAAGCAATGGACATGGCTTTCAAGAATTTAATGTATAAGTTTGTTCTAGTATACCTAGATGATGTGACAATTTACAACAAGGTTGCAAATCAACACATTGATCATTTGAGACAAATATTACAAAGATGTAGAGAATTCAAAATTTCTTTAAATCCTAAGAAATCTGTGTTTGCAGTTCATGAGGGAAAACTCTTAGGATACCGGGTGTCTAAGGAGGGAAGCACAATAGATCCTGAAAGAATTCATGTAATTCTTGAGCTTTCATTGCCTAAACACAAAAAAGGATTACAGAGTTTTATTGGGAGAATTAATTTGTAAGGAGGTTTATCCCTGATATTGTAAACCTACTAAAACCATTGACCACAATGCTTAAAAAAGATATTCCTTTCAACTAGACTGATGAAGGGAAAAAGAATTTTGAACTGATAAAACAAGCTTTGTCTCCAGCCCCTACTCTTGTTAATCCTGATTTTACTAAAGATTTTATTCTATATGCCTATGGTGGTTCTGATACCATTTCAACAATGCTGGTTCAAAAGAATGATGAAAAATAAGAGTAGCCAGTTGCTTTTTTCAACAAAGGTATGGATGACAATGAGAAAAGGTACACTTTTATTGAAAAACATGTACTTGTTGTTATTAAAGCTTTGAAGAAATTTAAGCATTTAATTGCTAGAAATAAAGTACATTTAATGGTTGCTCATCCTAGCATCAAAGAGTTTTTGCTAAACAAGGATGTTAATGAAAAGAGGGTTGGTTGGATAACAAGGGTTATGGAATATGACATATAGATTCATGTGACTAAGCTGATTAGAGGCAAGGGCCTTTGTGCTCAAATGGTAGAAGAGGAAGAACAGGTTGAAGTTTCCAAAGAATCTAAAAATTTACAAGGTGATATTGTATTATTCAATGATCCTATGACTTGGTTGTCAGATATGACCAGATTCTTGCAAACTGGGCAATGCCCAAATAATCTTGATAAGGCAAAAAGGAGATACTGCAGGTTACAATCTATTCCCTATGTTCTTATTGACGGTGTTCTATATAGAAAAGACTATTCTGGAATGTTTCTTAAATGTATTGATTCACTAGATCAAGGCAGAATTTTATCTGAGTTTCATGATGGATCTTGTGGAGGACATTTCAGTCCTAAAACTACAACATGGAAAATACTAAGGGCAGGTTATTATTGGCCTGATTTATTTAAGGATGCTCATGCTTGGGCCAGAAAATGTCAGAAATGTGCAATATTTGCAGGTAAACAAAGGCTGGCAGCACTGCCATTAAAATGAATTGTGGTTGATTAGCCATTTGCTAAGTGGGGTATGGACTTTATTGGTCCTATTAATCCTAATTCTAGTGCAGGTCATAAATGGATTTTGACTGTTGTTGATTATTTTACGAGATGGACTGAAGCAATTGCATTAAAGGAGGCTACTGGACCTGTTGTGTTAAAGTTTTATGAAGATATTACAACCAGGTTTGGAGTTCCTCAATCCATTATTTCTGACAATGCTATGGCTTTCATTGGTTTAACTCTTATAGAATGGGCTGTGAAGAACGAGATTTATTTAAACACTTCTTCTAACTATTATCCTTAGGGTAATGGTCTTACAGAATCTACAAATAAAAATCTAATTAGAATTATCAAAAAGACTCTGTAGGAAAATAAGAGAGATTGGCATTCTAAATTAAAGGCAACCTTATGGTTGGATAGGATTACACCTAAACAGGTAATTGGGAATTCCCCTTATGTCCTAGTTTATGGTAAAGAGGCCAGATTGCTAGTTTCCACTAAATTTCTAGCCTTGCAGCTGGCTGATCAGATGTTATTAGTTGGAGAAGAAGATCCTCTTAAACTAAGGTATGCTGATTTACTACAGCTTGAAGAAGAAAGGAGAAAAGCATTGGACACAATGGAACTTAAGCAAGCACAAACTAAAAGATCTTTTGACAGGAAAGCTAAGTTCAAAAAATTTAAGGAAGGAGATTTAGTACTCAAGTAGGATGTGTAATACCCCAAAAATGGGCTATAGGTTCATTAACCTCCTACATCTACAAATCGAACGAAATCGACATCAAAGTCCTAACCTAAGGCACATCTGAACATCATCGAATCTTAATTGATTATCCTAAATTCTGCATCAGGGAATATTCCTAATTATCCTAATTATCTTTGATTTAATGATTATTTGGCGATAAATCTTATTTATCCTAAAGTTTGATTAATTGAATATTCTCAATATTTAATTAATTAGATTTAATTCTGCCACTTAATTATTTAATTAAAGTTAATTATATTTATTCCTAAATTGTATTATTTAATTTTGAGAATAAATCCAAAATCCTATGAATAATTGATTAAATTCTTATTTAATTAATTAAAGCAAGTTGTCAATTTTTAATAATATTATTTTTGAATAAAAGTTTGAAAAATAATTGATTAACCCATAAATCAATTGTTTTATTTTTTAAAATCAATTAACTTGGAAATAAATCACTTTATTATTAAATTAATTCATAAATAAAACATGCACAATCACAAAAGCAGACAACTACCAATTATCAATTAAATCTAAACTCTATTTTGAGTTAAACTCTACTTTTGCATGTTTTTGTGAGTTAATTATCTTTTATTTAAAAATAACTCAAAAATCAACCTGAGTTATTTGAATGATTTATGGCTTTTTTTATGCACCTCCAAAGCCCTAGATTTCTATAAATTAAGGCTTTAGCTCTTCATTATCAATCGATCCATCCACAGAATCCTCAAAATTTGCAACAGAATCCATAGAATCCACAGAATACATAGAATTTGCATACTTACTCTAGAGAATTGACATCTGAAGAATTGAAGCTTCTTGTGAATCAACAACTTTTTGTGAGATCAATCTTGTTTTCAATTCCTTTTAGTTTTATTTCATATCATTGTTAGCTTACTTTGCATATTCATAGATCAATTTCATTCTAGAATAGTTTCATATCCAGATTTTTCATTCTTATTGCATAGAAAACCCAAAAATATAGATTAATTTGCATTCATTACTTCATTGCTATCTTGCATTCAAATCCTTCATTTAGGTGTCGTCAATGTCACTAGTCTCGGTACAATCTGAGAATTCACACTCGCATCTACTAGAAGGCAGTAAATTGCCTAGTTAGTTTAGTTTTCAATTCATTGCATGATTTTGATTTTAGCTAACCTCTAATGTTTTACTGAAGTGTTGTGTCTACAGATCAAGTACAAAAATCACACACACATTTCTGACACCCACCATGGGGCCCTAAAATGGGTTTCCATTCTATTCTATCAAATTTCTGTCATTTTTCTCAAACCCAAGACCACAAGGTTAATTTTTGTGAGTTTTGTGATAAATTTTTGGGCTATTTTTCCAAAAATCTGACTGATGTTTTTATTGGTACATGCACATATGACATGATACAGATCCAAAATTTATATTTTTGGAAATTTATTTGAGTTAGATTTCATTTTCCATTGGTTTGGATTAATTTCTTTTTGATTTGCAAAAGTTATGATCATTTTAGTGAAGACTGGTCTGAACCTGATTTTATGAAATTTGACTGATGTTTTTATTGGTACATGCACATATGACATGATACAAATCTAAAATTAATATTTTTGGAAAGGTATTTGAGTTAGCTTTAATTTTCCATTAGTTTGGATTAATTTTGTTTTTATTTGCAAAAGTTATGATCATTTTAGTGAAGACTGGTCTGAACCTGATTTTATGAAATCCGACTGATATTTTTATTGGTACATGCACATATGACATGATACAGATCTAAAATTTATATTTATGGAAATTTATTTGCGTTAGATTTCATTTTCCATTGGTTTGGATTAATTTTATTTTGATTTGCAAAATTTATTGTTGATTTAGTGTAGACTGGTCAGAATCTAATTTTTTATAACAACAGGTTTTTCTATTATCAAATGACATATTATATTTGACTAACCTAATTTTCTACCACGTGAGGTTGACAAGTTGTGTTTCTTTTTTTGATGGATTTTTATAACATTGGGTTTCATATACAAGAATAGGTAAGTTTTTCATAACAGTGGTTTGCAGGTGCAGGTGCAAGTACATCTTGTGGGTACAAAAGATAGAAGACAAATGCTCAAAAATTGCTAAAATAGGTAAAATCTACTAAGCACGTTGTAAGGAACTCAAGCATTCTATTACATCTGATAACACTTCATTTTGGGACATAAAACAAACTCTCTTGTGTCAAGCTTGAGTGCCTTTACAACTTTCATAATTCACACTTCAGTTTTAAGCTCTAAAATGAACATAGATTTGCTTTTTGCATATCTATTACACATAGTAATTAGACCCTATGAACACTATTTTTGGTTCTTGAGAGAGTGGGTTTCCAGTGAAACTCTTCTCAACGAAGGAGCCCTTGTAGGTAGGGAGGATACTGAGAGCATCTCACGTTCTACTAGATTTGTGTGTCTTCAACTTTTGATTGATACATTCTCTCTCCAAAGGGGTTGATAGATCATAAGCGATGGACATCATAGATCTTTGTGAGATAATCTTAGTCTTAGCATGTCAAATTAATCTATCTTCTTTGTTTTGGTTAAAAATGAAAAGGCTAGAGGATTATGCTCTACTCACTTTTTGGGTAGTATCAGAAACTCAAATCCTTGAATCTGGAACTAGTCTCCATGTGGTTTATTTTGTGAGTCACCTTTAGAGAGGGTTAACCGTAGTGGACATTCCCTTAATTGGGTCAACCATGTTGACAAAACCTCAAGTGATAATAGCCATTTTTGCCATGGTAGTGACAACCGCTATATAAATGTCCTGTTGGAAGAAATCTCCACAGGTGTGGTCTCTTGTTGGGCTGTCATATCTCCCTAACAGATCTTGAAGATTAAGTTCTCAGACTATGTCAAAACCTTGATGCGCCTAGATTGGAGTTCGCCCTCTTAGATTATAAAAGTTGCAGAGTCAAACCATTACTAAAAACTCTAGTGAGGCCAAATTTTCATTTTCTATCTAGGAATATGTGTTATTGCAAAACTTTTTGGAACATACACAATTAGCACTTCTAAGGATTAGCACAAATAAGTCACTTGATTGTTCATGCGCAAGGTTGCTTTTGCCCTTGTTCATTGTTTTCAGACATGCTTGAAATCACTTGCTTGCTATTTTGCATGCTTGCTTATCTATTTGGTTATTGAAAATGAACAAATCTGTCACAATCCTCAAATCTGGACATTGAAATTTGCAAACAATCTGAAACTGAAAACCCAAAATTTGCAAAAATTGAAGTAAAACACCTTTATGGAGTCAACAGTCATTTTGTAAAGTCAGAAAGTCATATGACTTTTGGCTATTGTCATTTCAGAACCCCCAGATTGTCATATGGTATCAGGTATATTGTCATACGAGTTTTGCTACCAGTCATTTTCAAAAATCAATTTCCTTGTTGTCAACTATCATATGAGCTTGTCAATTGTCATTTCATGCTATACCCACTGTTGTACGAGCCTACAGAGAGTCATTTGAGAAATTTCAAAAAGTTGTCAGAAAGTTGTTAGAACTATCAGAGACCCAGCTTTTTCAGCCTATTTCCAGAATTTGTCAAACAAATCACTGTGTCAGGAACAGAGCAGAAAATACTGAGAATCCAATCATTTTCCTAAAGTGGCCTTTTGAATCTGATTTAGCCTTTTGTTTTATCGATTTGAGTCTTTTTCATCTTGTGTTAAAACCTTGTCATAACTATCAACCTTCAATCCATCTTCAAAACGGCTAAGTGTTTTGAACTCGTGTCTGCTATCTTTTGGGAATCTACCCATACCTCTAGGGCATAGTCTCCTTCATTTATGTCTAATCCAAGCTTCAATCAACCAAACCTTGACAAGGTTGTGTCATTTGATCTTTTTGAATCAAATCTTTCTTCAGTTGTCTTCATCCTATTCTTTTGTTTCACCCAAGGTTAATGGTGGAAACTAGAGCTTCCTCTCACAAGAAATCTGGAGAAGCATCCCATACCTTACCTATAACCGCTACTAGGGGTTCAACTCTTGAGCAACTCTACAATTCTAGTCTTTACGAAGATGACGGTCTTGGCAACTTTTGATTGAAATCTAGTTACATTCCTCCTTCATCAATTCAAGGAGTCAATCAACAAACTCTACATCAATCTATTCCAGGGAGTCCTAAAACTCCTAACATGTCTTAAAGAATTAGTACACATGAGGAAAAAATTCTAATCACAGTTATGATGAAACAGATGCATGCCATGCAAGTCAAACTTAACAAACTTGAGAAAGAAAAGGAACCTAAAGAGTTCTCCATGGAAGCTCTATGCCCTTTTCCATTTGATAAAGACTTGTACCTGTCACTATGCCCACGGACAGAATGTGAGTAACATGACAATCCTTATGATACCTCTTCCATGGAGAGTGCCACACCCATCTTTGATGACTATGATGATGGACAATATAATGATACCTATGAACCCTTTGTTGCTAAGAGTCCTCCTTGTCGTGTGCTCCTGCTTACTGGAAATGGGATGTCACATTGGATAGATCGTGATGGTGATCCATATGATTCTGATTTTGAAAGAGACTTTGATTATTTCTGTGAACAATACCTAGATGACACATCTACTTCTATTGAGGAAGAGAAAGCTTACCGTGCTGATTATAAACATGCATACTACAAGGATCTCTCCTCTTAGAACTCTCATGCTAAAAATAAAGATTACACTCTCAAGAAAGATCATGTTAATGTTGAACCTTTGTCTTGTGATGGTTTTTTTCCATCCCCTACTTCCTCCAATACCCATACATTTCCTAAAGCTTCCAAGCCTATCAAATCTTTCACAAGTCCTTCATCCACCAAAGGTTCTAATACTTTTCATGCGGTTTCCTATAGTTATCCTCAAGGGCTACCTCTTAAAGATACTCAAGCTAACCTTCACTTGGCTACAAATACTTTCAATAATGCTAAACCCAAAGAACCTTCATACGCTACAATACCTACTTCAGCTAGTCCTCCACCATCTCTTCCAAAGTCTTCCATACAATTGTAGCATGATATCTTGTCCTTAGAAGTGGCTCCATGTCAAGAGGACTCTAAAAATGATAAAGAAAAGAACATAAAGAAAGATCAAGATCAAGAAACCTCCATGTCATCTAATCCTTTTCATGATGTCTCTTATCTGCTTCAGGGTTCTTTTGATCCTACACACCCTTTCCCATTCACTCCACCATGTCTTAAGTCTTCTCCTAAGCAAGATCAAGCTACTACTTACACCATTGAGCTTATTGACAATCAAAATAACCTTACTACACTTGCACTTTCCAAAGATGATACTTCCATTAAGGTTGGTAAAAATGGTGTTGTTACTTCCAATGTTAAGCCTATTGAAAATCAAGAAAAAAATTGTATGCTTGTGCTATCCAAAGATCCTTGTCAAGATCAAAGTCTTCCATCTTCTTATTCTACCACTCCATGTTCGCTTCCACTTTCTACTCTTCCTAAGTCTTTGCAAGATTTGAACAATCCTATCAAAGAAGGTGCTCATATTCAAGATTTCCATGATTCTATTGAAAATCCTAATGCTCACTCTAAAGGTGTTGATGTCCTTGGTTATCATATAAATGTTGATGAACTTGTTGATTATCCTTTTGCGTCTTCCACTTCCATCCTTGGACCTCTTCCACCACTACTAAGGGCTTCATGTCTGCCTTCCATCTTGGGTCCTTATGTTCCTTCACTTTCCCCTCCTAACTCTCCTAATTCATGATCCATCTTGGGTCCTTACATCCCTCCATCTCCTATCTTTCCTCAAGATCAACATAGATGCATACCCTTGAATCCTTTTCATTCACCCACCCATCTAAACCAGTCATATTCTCCTTTTTCTTCCACAAGTCCCAAGTCTTTTGGAAGTAACTTGAATGTTCAATACAAGAAAAAGAAGCAATACAAGAATTCATCAAAAAAAGAAGATCACCATGTCTCCTTTAATCGACATGGAGGCATAAAATCAAAAGAGATATCTAAGAAAAAAATTACAAGACAAGTATGGGTTCCAAAATCTATCATTGAAGATATTCTCTCTAAATCATCAAAAAGAAATGAAAAGCCTATGGCTATATGGATTCCAAAGTCTCTCTTGAAAGAGTCTGGTGTTGAGCAGCAAGTGAAGTTGACATTCAAGCTTCCAAAGGCTTCCACTTCATCTTCTTCCAAAAATATTCTACCATTCCATGTGCCTAAACCACAACCTCTGCTATCCATTCACCACATTCCTTCACGTATTCCTTCATTCATGTTTCCTCCATCCTCTCACCACCCTTCAAGGTGTGTGTTGATGTTGATCTTGCCTTCCTTTCCATCTACCCTTTCACAATCTTTCCATTTATTATCCTTCTACCTTCTATCATTTTTCCTCATTTGCCTATTCCTCCTATCTTCCAACCTCACTCGCTTTACATAAAACCTTATCCTCCATTTTCTCTTCCATCTTCCTTTCTCAATTAGCATCTTTGAGCATATCATCTTGAATCCTTGGCATATCATGATTTTATCCTTTCAAGGAGCATTATCTAAAAAGCTTGCCTTCTTCCAAAATAAAAAAATAAAAAAAATTGAAAATGTGCCTTGGTGAAAACCTGGAAATAGGCACCTTGGTAGCAAAAGTAAAGAGAAATAAATTCATCCTATGGTGAAAACCACTCCCTTGTGGCACCTTGGATAAGTACCATGATGAAAACCTGGCAATTAGGCATCATGCGTAGTTCTTCTACATACTTCATCCATTCCATCTTCTCTCTTTGATCTTGACAATATTGACCTATACACAAACATTTGGCTATCTTGTGAGCTATCTTACGATGATCTTGCTTTCATTCCCTTCCTGTTTAGCCTTCATATTTATTTTCCTCCATTCATTCTAGCCTTTCGCTATCCTTTTTCCTTTTGGTCTTGATCTAAAAAAAAGAAAGAAAGAGTAAAACACAGTGCTATGAAGCCTCTTGACATGTCTACTCCTTTGGACTACATCCTTTCCTGCTCTTGCATTACGATTTTGTGATAATCCTATGCTGGCCTTTCATTGCTTGTTCAAATGCACTTTACATAACAATTTTTCCATAGCTTGGGTATTCTTGAGGAGTTTTCCCTTAAGGATTTCTCCCCTTCATTCTTCTTCATTCTCTTGTCTTCTATCTCTTCCACCAGCTTGCCAATCCCTCTTGTTCTCCACCTTGCTAGACATTGGGACTGCATGATATGATCTTGCTTGGGAGTTTGCAATGGAAAAAGATGCTATCAAGTATACCAAGTATCAAAACAAGTATCAAAACCAGTATTAGAACAAGTATCAGAACACCCACTGGGGCTACACCTGTAGCTTTAGTTTATGGGTCTGAAGTGGTACTGCCTATTGAGGTTGAAATCCCATCACTAAGAATCAGAATGCATGTTCTAGTAACTGATGATGACTACAGAGTGTCTAGGTTGCAAGAACTTGAACTACTAGATGAGCGTAGACAAGCAGCATATGATCATCTCAGAGTATATCAGAAGAGAATGTCTAGAGGTTACAACAAAAAAGTCAGACATAGAGAATTCCAGGTTGGTGATCTAGTCTTGAGAGAGAATCCAAAAAATCAATCACATCGAGAACGCAAGGGGAAGTTTGAACCCAACTGGTTGGGTCCCTTTGTTATCACTACTACTTTTGGCTCTGGTGCATATCAACTCTCAATGACTGAAGGAGAACAGCTCCGAGAACCAATCAATGTTCTCCATCTGAAGAAATTCTACGCCTAAGGCATTCAGTCTATGGTAAAATGTCCTGAAAAAATATTTAAAATTGGAAAAATTGATTTATGGGTTAATCAATTATTTTTCAAACTTTTATTCAAAAATAATATTATTAAAAATTGACAACTTACTTTAATTAATTAAATAAGAATTTAATCAATTATTCATAGGATTTTGGATTTATTGTCAAAATTAAATAATCCAATTTAAGAATAAATATAATTAACTTCAATTAAATAATTAAGTGGCAAAATTAAATCTAATTAATTAAATATTGAGAATATTCAATTAATCAAACTTTAGGATAAATAGGATTTATCGCCAAATAATCATTAAATCAAAGATAATTAAGATTCCTAGGAATATTCCTTGATGCAAAATTTAGGATAATCAATTAGGATTCGATGATGTTCAGATGTGCCTTAGGTTAGGACTTTGATGTCGATTTCATTCGATTTGTAGATGTAGGAGGTTAATGAACCTATAGCCCATTTTTGGGGTATTACATTTTGCCCCTCTTTGAATTACTGTGCGAAGCTCAGTGGTTCAAAGAATAGTCTGTGTATGATGTTGAAACTGATGTTTGAAATTGAAATTGATATGAAGCAGAAACTGATTGAAGTTTGAAGATATTAGGTCCTGAATGACCAAAGATAATGTTAATTATAACAGCAAATGAATCGATGATTGTGAAAAAGTGTCAAAATGCCTGATTCTGAACCTTATGATTGCGAAGAAGTGAGTGACCGATTCCAGACCCAATTGTCCTTATATTGAATCACATTGGTATCACATCCGAACCCTTCAGTTTATGAAGAACCAAGGAAATAACATGATTGAACTGATAGTTACAAAAAAATTGATACAATTTACAAGATTAAGAGAATACCAGATTGATATGGATCTTGATGAATCTGATATGCCCTGAGCAATGATTGATTTTCCCCGAGCGATGAGGTCTTTTGATGAATCAACAACTAGATGTGATTATTGTCTTGATTACTGAGGAAAGATATGATTTCAGATTTAGATTACAGACTTTGAATGATGTGCAATACCATGCCCCCTTCGGGATTAAAATTGAAATCTGACAAGAAAAGTCAGCGTTGATATTTCAGAAGCATGTTAATTGATTTGAGAAGTGGTTATACACATTCGAGAATGCATTCTACATTGTTGAGAGGTCCTAGAGACCAAGTTTGACTAGGCTAAACCATGAGTTGACCATAGTTGACCAAGTTGAAATTTTGATAGTTTGACATAAGATAATCAGTTAAGTTGAATTCTAGATTTTTGTGATGATTAGAAGCTCGATTATGCAAGTAGTTAATAATATGAATGATCTCAGATTTTGATTTTGATCTCGAAAATGGATTGTACTTGCTATTTCATTGGATGGACCTTCATGTAAGATTCAGCTCTTGTTAGATTGGAAGAGGTGATTGAAGAATTGTTTAAGCATTGAAGCTTATCCAACCATTTGTGAGATCATGCAAACATGCAAAATACAAAGAAACATGCAATATAAAATGCAACCTAAGACCTAGGACCTAGTCACTGATCATGTGTCGGTCATTCTCATCATTGAATTTTTAGGTAACCGGATAAATCAATACAATGCCCACTAGTTATGAAACAATAGACATATGAATATCGATTTGTATATGCAAGAATCAATGCAACACCCACTGATTATGAAACCATGGACATATGAATATTGATTTTGTTTTTGGAATGTCGAATTAGATATAAGCACCAAGGCATAAATGCCAGGATGACCTAAATATCATGTCCATTTTGATATAGCAATTTTTATAAGCATCAAAACATAAACGTCGTGATGACCTGAATATGCCTTGTGGTCAAACACATCAAGTAGTCAAGAGATCATTCTAAATCCAATGTGAATTACCCATAGTGACCCTTTATCATTCACATCCTTAGGTAAGATCACATTTCACAGTAGGAGAAAGAACTCACTCAAAAAGAAAATAGTTAGATAAAACTTCCTTGAATTTTTTGGGTATCAATGGTCGAGCTATGCATGGCCATCCAATTCAAGATAGAGGCTCTTACAGTCGAACACCATTTCAATCTAGAATTTCCAAAGTTGTTAGATTTTCACATACAAGAAGAAAACAAAGATAAGATTATGCCCCTAGTCATCACTCTCTAAATCCTGTAAAGGATATCATCAAAGAGCTCAAAGGGACAAAATATGCAAGAAATCTCAATGTGAATCAGTAAGCATACAAGGAGATAAAAGCATGTAAAAAGCATAGATTGTTTTCAGTTTTCAGTTTTCAATTTGATGTTTGATGTGTTGTTGTAGATGCAAAATATTTTCTAGAGACAAGACTGATTGACTGACTCAAATGAAGCTTCAAAGGACTCTGACTGGATATGATACATCTAAGATACATTAGAGGCCATAGGATATGACATTGATTGCACCCCCAAGTTTTAACATTGATAGGATACTGACGCTGGAGCGGATTGGTGTACAGACAGACTTATTAAAAACAAACTGGGAGATATGTACAAACTAAAGCAAGACTGAAAGCTGGGAAAGACCAAGATTGCACTGATAGATGGAGTGTTTTGAAACAAGTGGCACCCATTTGCTGAGTTTTCACCATCTTGGTAGAGATTCTATTTTTGTTACCAAGGCGCCTGTTTCCAGGTTTTCACCAAGGCACTTTTTCTTTTTCTCATTTTTTTATATTTTTCATTTTTCAATTTTTTTGATATTTTGAATTTTTACTTTTTTTGTGAATCATCAAGGCACCTATTGCTAGGTTTTCACCAAGATGTTCATTTTTTTCAGGACTTTTTCCAATTTTTAAGATTTTTTCAGGACATTTTACCATAGACTGAATGCCTTAGGCGTAGAATTTCTTCAGATGGAGAATGTTGATTGGTTCTCAGAGCTGTTCTCCTTCAGTCATTGAGAGTTGATATGCACCAGAGCCAAAAGTAGCAGTGATAACAAAGAGACCCAGCCAATTGGGTTCAAACTTCCCCTTGCATTCTCGATTTGATTAATTTTTTAGATTCTCTCTCAAGACTAGATCACCAACCTAGAATTCTCTGTGTCTAACTTTCTTGTTGTAACCTCTAGACATGCTCTTCTGATATACTCTGAGATGATCATATGCTACTTGTCTACGCTCATCTAGTAGTTCAAGTTCTTGCAACCTAGACACTCTGTAGTCATCATCAGTTACTAGACCATGCATTCTGATTCTTAGTGATGGGATTTCAACCTCAATAGGCAGTACCCCTTCAGACCCATAAACTAAAGTGAAAGGTGTAGCCCTAGTGGGTGTTCTGATACTTGTTCTGATACTTGGTATACTTGATAGCATCTTTCTTTTTCATTCTTATTGCATGAAAAACCCAAAAATATAGATTAATTTGCATTCATTACTTCATTGCTATCTTGCATTCAAATCCTTCATTTAGGTTTCATCAATGTCACTGGTCTCGGTACAATCTGAGAATTCACATTCACATCTACTAGAAGGCAGTAAATCACCTAGTTAGTTTAGTTTTCAATTCATTGCATGATTTTGATTTTAGCTAACCTCTAATGTTTTACTGAAGTGTTGTGTCTACAGATCAGGTACAAAAATCACACACACAGGATGTGCTAAAGAGCAGGCCAGGGCAGCATGATAAATTTGATAATTTTTGGTTAGGCCCTTTTGTTATAACAGCATGTAAGGACAACAATGCTTTTCAGTTGTCCACAATTGAAGGGGAAGAATTGTAGATTCCAGTTAATGGAATACACCTCAAGATTTGCTTTGAGGGTTAGGTTAGTTTCAGTTTTTTCAAATTCAATAAGTGTTGTCCAAGCACTAGGTCCTTAGGTTGCATTAAGTCTAGTTTAGATGCATTTTCATTTCAATAAAGGTTGCATTAGTGGTTCAATTTTCCTAAATTATGTTGCCCTATGATAAGCCTACAGGTCATGTCTAGCGGGTAGACATCCAACAGAAGTCACCAAAATTGTTACTCAAAAATACAACATACAATACAATAAGCATAAGTAGGAAAAGGTTGCATTTGTTTGTCTAATTAACACTACCTTGCAGGTTTTGTTAGTTTACATGTCCTTATTGCATTCATTCTAGATGTCATTATTATACTCTAAGTATTGATTATTATTCCAAAAATTCCAAAATTCATAAGTAATCATTACATTGTGCTTTCAAACTGAATGTGATATACAAATGTCCTTTCTTGTTCATGTTTCATCAATAAGAAGAGTACATTGCAAAATTGAAAGAAAGATTGAAGTATGGAATAGGGGTCCCATGCATTGCCTTTTGTATTGGTTTGTGTCAGCTGGTTGTCTGCTAGGTTTTTGCATTTAGGTCTTCAAAGTCAGAGTCTCCATCTACATCTAGGTCTTTAGGGTTTCATATCTGCATAAGAAAGGAAAATATGGTTAGATCTCGTTGGATCTAAGCAATACATGAGAAACAAATAACATACTATAGCAATCAAGTTTTCAATACTACATCAATCTGGAAAATTAAATGAAATAAGGAAATGTACACTAACACTCACTGCAAGGTAGTGTTAAAGGGACTTGTTTCTGACATGAAACCTTTTACTACTAATGATCATTGTGGTGTATGTTGTCCTTTTTATTAACCAGGTGTTTGAATTAAAGGGACTTAGTATGTTTCAAACTAAGAAACTTTTTTTAGATAATGTATTTTATAATGATGTTATTTGAGAGCTTAACAGATTATCTTGCAGATAACAGTTGACTGGTTTTCATATTCAGTCATTGTCAAAGATGCAGATCAAGCTGGTTTTCCATGATAAGAGTGCTATAGGAAGTGCCAATGATTGCCAACTTTCCAATTCAAGATACAATGGTGTTGCATAAATATTGGTACAAATATGTCCTTACTATTTCAAAAGTACATTTTCAAGCCATAAACATATTTGTTGTTGAATATAAAAGAGTGCTTCAAGATTGAGCCATAGAATGATAAAATGTTTACAATTTGTTTTTATTGAGTGTCACAAACCCGTGTTTGAACCTCATTAGTTAACATTCTGGTGTTTTTGAATGTCACGAGCCCGTGCTCGAACTTCATTAACAGTGAACAAACATTTTCATCTTGTTGTACTTATCATATTAAGTGCAGATTCAACATCAATGAGAATTGTATACAGTGGACAAAGCTATAGGATGCAAGCTGAATAGAAAGTATAAAATATGTATAAACTTGAACTGAGTATGTACAACTAACAATGGAATATCATAAAGGAGAAAGCTACTTATCTGTTGTGGAAATAATAATAGTTATACGTTGAGCATCTCTCAGTCATAATCACCTTCTAAGGTTTGCGAAGGTTATGAGTGAAAGATGTGATAGTTTTATTTATAATTGATTATATCTTTAACATTTTTACTCATAACCTTGCAACTTTAATAAGTCATTAAAGGTGTTTCATGGTTTCCTGGAGCAACTGTTTGTCATTGTTGAGCTCATAATATATGGTTTGTGAAGAAATGAGTTCACCAGTTCATCAAATTTATAGTTGTTGATTACACAGGTTCTTTTCATGTCAGCAGAATGAAACAATTTGGATGCTATATGCTATAATCACAGTTGTGTACAAGCTATGGAAAATCTGTTAAATCAAGTTATAGTAACTATCTATTTTATACAGAGTGATTTTTAGAAGCTAATCAGAAAAGAGCAGTTATCTGATATTTCCAAATTCCCAGTCAAAATTTGGGTTTCATTTTTATGTTGTTACAGTTATGTGCTGAAAAGAGACCAAATTTAACACTACTGTGCACAATGAATTCAAATGTCCACACAAGTGTGGAATGTGTGAACTTAATATGCAAAGAGCTTCATGTTATAGCAGAGAATTTTAAATATCCATCAGTCAAAGAGCTCGAGCAAGTTCGAAACAAGCAAATGTTCAAAACAATATTTTTTTGATATTGTTACTTAAAAATCCAACATACAATACAATGAGCATTAATAGGAAAAGGTTGCATTTGTTTGTCTAATTAACACTACCTTGCAGGTTTTGTTAGTTTACATGTCGTTATTGCATTCATTCTAGATGTCATTATTGTACTCTAAGTATTGATTAAGCATTACAAAACTCATAAAAATTTATCAATGATCATTACATTGTGCATTCATACTGAATGTTGTATACAAATGTCCTTTCTTATTTCATATTTCAATTCAATATTAGAATACATTGCAGAATTGAAAAGAAGAAAGATTGAAGTATGGAATAGGGGTCCCATGTATTGCCTTGCCTTGTCTTTAAATCTGCTGGTTGTTTGCTAAGTCTGCATCTAGGTCTTTTAGGTCTCCATCTACATCTAAGTCTTCTAGGTTTCCATATGCATTGAAAGAAAGAAGAAATGATTAGATCTTGATGGATCTAAGCAATACATGTGAATCAAATAACCTACTATAGCAATCAAGTTTTCAATTCTGCATCAATCTAGAAAATTAAGTGAAATAAGGAAATGTACACTGACACTCACTGCAAGGTAGTGTTAAAGGGACTTGTTTCATACATGAAACCTTTTACTACTAATGATCATTGTGGTGCATGTTGTCCTTTTTATTAACTAGGTATATGAATTAAAGGGACTCCGTATGTTTCCAAACTGAGAAACCTTTTTCAGATAATGTATTTCATGCCATGATGTTATTTGAAAACTTAACAGATTATCTTGCAGATAGCAGCTAACAGGTGCTCATATTTAGTTATTACCAAAGATACAAATTAAACTGGTTTGGATACAAAAGAATGCTACAAGAAATGCTAACTTTCCAGTTTAAGATGCAAATGATGTTGCATAAATACTGGTATAAATGTGTCCTTACTATCATTTTTCACATCATAATCATATTTTTTGTTGAATACAGAAGGGTGCTTCAAGTTGTAAAATCATAAAGTGGTTACAGTTTATTTTTATTGAGTGTCACGAACCCGTGTTCGAACCTCATTAGTTAAACATTCTGATGTTTTTAAGTGTTACGAGCCCGTGCTCAAACTTCATTAACAGTAAATAAACATTTTTTCATCTTGTTGTACTTGTCATATCAAGTGCACATTCAACATCAATGTGAATTATTTACAGTGGACAAAGCTACAGGATGTAAGCTGAACATAAATGAAAAACATATACAAGCTGGAACAGAGTATGTGTAACCAGCAGAAGAATATCATAAAGGATAGAGTACTTATCTACCATGAAAAAAGAAAATGTGTTGAGCATCTCTTAGTCATAATCACCTTCTAAGGTTTGCAAAGGTTATGAGTGAGAAGTGCGATGGTTTTATTTATAACAGATCATATCTTCAACATTTGTCACTCATAACCTTGCAACTTTAGTAGGTTATCAATAGGTGTCTTCATGGTTTCCTGGAATAACTGTTTAGCATGGCTGATCTCATCATGTATGAATTGTAAAGTAGAGAGTTCATCAACTCATCATGATTATAGTTGTTAATTACACAAGGTTTTATTCATGTCAGCAAAAGAGAGTCAACAATTTGGGTGCTCTATGTTATCAATAGAATATGTTGAGGCGGATGCTTAAAGATGCAGTTGATAAGAATTCAAAGTTTCATCAATTGAGAAGTGTGTTGCTATGGCAATTTTAGAAAATGACTACAAATTGCATATTGGTATTTCAGTTATTAAGATGTAAACGGATTATTTTCCTTTTAAGTAACTTCTTAACTTGTTTCTAAACAGTAATAGTCATGGTTTCAAAAGAAGAATGAAATGACAATAGTAAAACAATGATTGTTACTGTTTTAGCAAGTATATATCTATGCCAGTCATAAATATCATAAAGTGCTTCAAATGTATTTACAATTGTCAGTGTAATTGTGGTGAACAAGTTTCAAGTTCACAAACTTTGGAACCCATATAGCAAAAAGATCAACAATGTTTGACTGTTACTAATGATGTAATTGACATTATTAGTAACAGTCAAAACCAAGATTGTCATCATTGGTCACAGTGAAAGCCACGGCTTATATTGACAATGAGCTCAAAGAACAAACAAATAATATCAATGAAGGCAACGATATATCAAACCCACAAATGATGGTAAGTTATAAACCCAGCTCGCAACATAGTAACAATCTCAGCATGATAACCCAGCTCGGGTTAGGATATTCATAGAATGGTGAACTCTCAGAATAGTATGAGCTTGATATGATACCCAACTCATGGCATGTTGAGCTCGACATGGTAATAGTCGAAGAAGAACAGTGGAGCTTGTGACAAGAAGAACAGTCACAACATGGCAAGAGATCAACAATAAAGCATAAAAATGACATGTGAACCTTAGCAAGTTTGAGTTCATGAACACTTCAAACCCGCATGCACAATATAACTAAAGTAATAGATAGAGAATAATAAAAGAGAAACAGTATTGCATGGAGCCATGAACAAGATGACCCATATGCTATGCAAGAACAATAGAGAAGTCACGGCATCAACACAAGCAAATGATAGATAAATAGCAAGGAAACAGTAAAAAATAATGAAGCATGAGATGGGCTCGTGCTCAAATAGCAAGATAACCTTCAGTAAAGTAGAGAAGGAAAAAAATGAACTATAACTTGTCAACTGTAACTACGAAAATCAGTATAAGACAACAAGCAGTTAAACAAGCAGAAGGAGGTGCATGTGTTTCATTACAAAGAATCAACAAAGAGTTCCAATAACTTACCATTCATTGATGAAAAGATGGATAAATGCCGAGTATAGTATCAGATGAAGTCCCAACTCCAGCAGTAGTCGAAGACCATCATAGCAAAGCCGAAATCCTTCATAGTTTTGGAAAGCTTAGGGTTTCATTCTGAGTTTTCTCCGAGAAGACAAACATAATGCCAAAGAAAGAATGAACTAAATTTTGGAGTCCGTCAAGCAGCATAAGCATTCAATGCATGGAAGTGCCAGCTATGGCCTCAGAAACTGAAACATGCCACCTTTTGTGCTTATCCCATCAGATGGATTGCAAGTGGAAAGAGGATCATGTCAACCTCTTCACTATTGCAATAATTTACACTTAGATTTTTATCTAGGTTATCAAATAAAAGTTAGGGTATAGGGATTAGTTTTTATTAATTTCTTGTTTAAATTTTGGCATGTCTTATTTGTAAAAGGATTCATTCCTTATATTTTTGGGCCAAAATTTAGGAAGAGATGCATGTTTTGGAGAACTCATTGTAATAGCATATTCTTAGGCACATTTTTAGGCTAGGATAGAGGAGTTTGATTTTCAAATTGGAGGCCAGAGTTGATTATAAAATTGATTTTTGAGAATCAATTAAGGGTTGCAAATTTTGGAGAGAGGGCATTTTAGTGAACATATCGTTCCTAGATGCTTCGAAGGCCATTTTTGTAATCATCTTGTCAGATTTTTGAAGAAATGAACTAGATGCTTTGACTTCCATTTTTGTGTACTTGTTTTCAATATCGAATCCTGTTTCATATTTTCTAGCAAGTGTTAAAATTGGTTATTATCTGAAAGAAGTGAATGAAGTTATGTTCCTTCTCAAGAAAATTAGCTACCCCTAGACCTTGCATGAAAAATGTATGTTGTTAATTCTCCAAGCTGTTTATGGTAGAACCCTGATAGCATGAGTTTATTAACCTATATGTTGAACAGAGAATCAGATTGTTAAGGTATTCGTTTGTAAGTCAAAATTGAGATTCATCTTTTTGAGAGGTTTGAATTTTTCATTTGGTGTATCACCCTATCTTTTTAGTTTTAGTATTCTTTTCCTTTTTCCCAATAGTTACAAGATCAGGAAAGTGATATTCTATATTTTAAAGGAACCAGCCTAGAATCCGGAGATTCCTCTTCATTCATAGTCTACCCACAACTAGGAGATGTTTCCATTGTCAGGATAGAATTGTTGTTAGTTTTAATGCCTGATGTAAGGTAACAATTCTAAGCCTAAATAGATATATCAGTGTGTTTCATTCTCAGATAAATCGAGTTCTTCTCATTCAGTGAAGTCGAGCTTCAGTTTAGCTTACAAAGAAAAAGAGTAATAGTCAAACTTCACTTAATACCCATGAGCTACATACTGGACTCCCAGTTATTAAAAGGTATGAAGGGTTATTTTCTTTGATAAATTTAAGAACCCTGTAACTATATCAGTCATGGCTTTATGTTCAAAATGAAGAGAATCTATAGTTGAAACCCATGACTGTTACTAGTTCACAAATATGAAGCTCATAGTTTTATGACAGTTGCAAGTGGTTGTACATCATAAAGATGTATTCACAGTTGTTAATGAAAGTGTTTTGAATAGTTTCAGGTTCATACAGTTTGAACCCATATATGGTTTGCAAAGGAATGAACTAACAGTCGATCCCGGGTGTGAAATGTGTGAAGCTCGTGGAAACAAAGGATAGTTCAATAAGTATAAACAATGGATCAAAGACATGATGCCACAAACAAGTCACAGTTTGAGAAATACAAATGCAAACAAATCAAAAGCTCTTAGGAAGGCATGTCCGAATTTTGCAAAATAAAGCAAGATACATATCAATCATGACTGTGACTTATTCATGACTTCATGTTATTAAATGACAGTCATCTATTGAAAGCAACAGTGAAGATATATATATATAACAAGAAAAGAGGCCGTGACTTTTGCTGAAGAAGTTACAATTTCATGATATTCATGCCAGAAAATGAGCTTCACAAGATAAACAAAGAGTTCTAAAGTAAACTTACAGTTCGGTGAACTTGAGTTTGTATTTAATGCCGAGTTCCCTGTTTGGGATGAACATCAATGAAAATAATAGTGATCTTCAGTATAACAGAAGGCTCAAGTTCAACAGTGGAGTTCTTTTACATACAAACTAAGCTTCATCAACAGTTTTTGAAGTCTTTCCTGCATGATAGGATTTCATTTCCCTTAAAATTCTTTGTGAAGAATGAAGTAAACACAAGTGTCGAGATCAAAATGAGTATAACTATTTGGAGTCCACCAAGCAATTCAATGCCTTCAATGCATGTCTAATTCTTACACAGCCTTGAAAACTACTCATAGTGCCACCTTGCATACTTATCTCCTCGATTTTTTACATTGCATTGCAAGTGGATGAAAAGTCATGTCGACTTTCCCACATTGCATATAGTTTACACTTAGTCTTTTATCTAAGTTAGGAGATGAGGTTAGGTTATTTAATATTAGATTTTTATCTAATGTTATTTTTTTCCATAATTTTGGCAATTATTCTTTGTAAAAGGATTTAATTCCTTATTATAAGCCAAAAATTTAGGGGGGGGCATTAGGAGGAAGTTTTTAAAGGCTTAGTTATTGGCATGTTTTTTGGCACATTTTTGGGCTAAAATCAGGCATTTTGAAAGACTTAGGTTTTCAGATTTGAGGCATAGGCAGGATATAAAATTGATTTTGGATGATCAATTAGGAGTTGCAGATTTTGGAGAGAGAGCATATAGTGAACACATTGTTCCCAAGTGCTTTGAAGGCCATTTTGTAATCATTTTTTGTCAAATTTTGGAGGGAATGAATTAGAGATTTTGTCTCATATTTGTGAAATTGTCTTGATATTGGATCCTGTTTCATCTTTTCTAACAAGTGTTAAATCTTTTTATTATCTAAAGGAAGTGAGTAGATTTCTATTCCTTCTCAAGATAATCAATTGCTCCTAGACCTTGTATGAGAAATGTATGTTTGTTGATTATCCAAGCTATTTGTGGTAGAACCCTGAGAGCATGTTTTGTCAACCTATATGTTGAACAGAGATTCAAAGTATTGAGATCTTCATTTTTGAGTTAGGATTGATGTTTCATCATTTTTGCAAAGTCTAAAATATTTATTGGTGTATCACCCTAATCTTTTAGTTATAGTATTCTTTTCCCTTTCCCCAGCAAATTGCAGATTAGGTTAAGTGATATTCCATATTTTATAGGAACTGGCCTAGAATTCGGAGATTTCTCTTCATCCATAGTCTACCCACAGCTAGGAGAGGTTTCCATTGTCAAGATAGAATTGTTGTTTTGCCTTAATGCCTGATTTAGGGTAACAATTCCAAGCCTGAACAATTAGTATTAAATATTTATATTATATGTTCAATAATACCTGAGAGAGAGAGAGAGAGAGAGAGAGAGAGAGAGAGAGATTTTGACAAAATTTGAAAGGGAGATTTCGGATATCTGATTGTTTTTATTGGCATTGAAAAGTAAAAGTTTATTCTCTGGTTCCCTCAGCTTGAGAAGCATGTTTTTCTATAGAGAATCATGGGATTGCAGTTGTAGAAGACAAAATTCCACTTTTCCCCCCTTCTTGGTTGGAATTTCTCTATTATCAAAGGTTTTTGCATCACCTTTTTGGTCTCACTATGAAGAGTAGTAGTCGGCGAAAGCATAAATAGATAGGGTTTCTCATCAACATAACACATCTCCAAATTATATGAGAAATGAAGTCCCTTGGGAGGAAGAAAGACAAATCAACGTGTTACCAAATCAAGATCTAAATCATTTTTGGGCAACCAAATCAACGTAACACATCTCCAAATTATATGAGAAATGAAGTCCCTTGGGAGGAGGAAAGACAAACTTCAAAATTGAGACCTTCAAGAACAACTAAATGGTTACTTGAAATTGATGAGAACATAATGAGCAATTTTGATGGCAAGAGATCAGAAATAATTGTTCGGTTGTGGGTTTCAAAACTGTTTGATCATTTTTTTAGCCACAAGATGTTGGTTTAGCAATGTCAAATGTTTGTGCAACTATTAAAGATGCAGAAGATGAGACGTATACTAGTCAAATTGAAGATTAGTGTGAACAAGAAAAAGGAGAGGAATGCTATTATTGTGAGAAATCTTTTTAGTGCTCTCAATTCCATTGGGAAGACTACCAAGAAAAAAGATAAGAGAGCCGCTAGGAGGGTTATTGCAACCTCTTTAGTAAGTCATCATTTGAGAAAGGCTCGTTTGATGAGATAAACTTGTGTTGACTTGAACTTAAATCATAAAACTTTGGATAGAGCACTTGCAAGAGGAGAAAGACTTGATGATCCTCTTCAACGTGATACATGGGCTTATGGTGGGAGACTTTCACATTGTGATAAGAAGCTTATTGATCATGTGAAGGATCAAATTCAACTATTTTGGCAATCTAACTCAAGAGTGTCACCAAATGTGAAGGATGTCTTGAAGTTGAGAATTGGCATTTGAGACCGCACCCCGCATCCCAAATATTATTTGGAGGTGAGTCAAACAATGTTGTTCAAAATTTTTTTTGAGACATATCCAACATTGAAAATATCACAAAGAGATTTTGAAGCCCTCAAGCCTTTTTTTTGTGTGCCTCTTAAGATTCGAAATACTTGTTGTTGTAAATATCATGTGGAGTTTTCAATGCACCATGAACTGTTATGATCCCTTCATTCTACTTTGCATACTAGTGAAATGTTGGAGGAGTGTGGTCCAAGTGCTCTTCCAAAATCATCAAGAGACTTGCTAGATCATTTTTTATGTCCTAGAGATGATAGATGTTTCTTTTATAGAAAAGATTGATTAATGATAAGTGGTCAAAGTGTGGTGGGCTAGTGAAGTTTGTTGAATGTTTTCATGAAGGCTACAAATACATTTTTGGAAAGAAAATTGTCCACAAAAAGGTATATGAAACCATTATATATACATTAAAAAGTGGAGGTGAAGGCTCTAGATGTGAGTTAGTTACAAAAGAATGCAAAGTGGCTGATTTTATTTCACATTTTAGGAAGAATCTTTTTTACAAGTATGCAAGGCATAGTCACAGGTCTCAGTAGTTGGATCAACAATGCAGGATGTGTAAGGACACTTTCTTGATTGACACTATTATATTGGTTGTTGACTTTGTAGAGAACTATACATTGCAGCTCCAAAATGATTTGCAAGCTCAATATTATAATTCTATTCAGGTTGCTATTTTTGTGCACATAGCATATAAACATTCCTATGATAGTACATAAGATGACCGTAAGATAATCAAAGAGTACCATTTTTATATGAGTGATGATAGATCTTACTCTCAGGAGTATGTCCAACATTTCTTTGAGAATTATTTTGAGTGGGTGTGGGAAAATAATATTTCTATGGATAAACATCTCATTTGGTCAGATAATTGCATAGGTCAATTCAAAAATGTTTGTATGTTTTATTGGTTATGTAGAGTGGATGTAGAGAGAGGTGTACCTCATATTTGGAGTTTTTTTGAGGCTATTCATGGAAAAGAGGAGTATGATGGAGTAGGTGCATGTGTAAAGAGAGGTCTAGTTAAGGAGAAACTAAGGATTTCAGGTGCAGAAATCCTTGATGCTTGTTATATTGTTGATTGGTGTACTTCAACATTGTCATAGGGGGGGACTCTTGATTCAATGGTGCACATATTCTTTTGGTTGGTTGAGTTGGGCACAATAGGAGATAGGTTGGATTGTCAAACTGTGAAAGATTCTTAAAAAATGCATTCATTTCAAATCTCAGATGCTAGTACATGGACCATTTGGACACGAGATTTGGCTTGTTATTGTATAAGGTGTCTTTAGTGTGATTGGGATTAGTGTGAGTCAAGTGAGTGGGTTGATACGTGGGTTCCACATTATCTAACTCATTTATATATCATAGTCTCTGTAATAAATGATGACATGGATTGTTCACTTGACTATGACCATCTTTCAGATCTTCTATAACTAGGACATGTTTTTTCATTGGTTGCACCACAAGGGAATAATGAGAGAACATATTACTAGTTAGCACATTGTGTGTAAGGAAAGCAGAAACTTGCACAACTAACAACAGATGATGATATGTTCACATATCCAATAGGATCACATGTTGTTGCGGGAACATGGTTGTGCACATATATGATTAGAAATAATGTCATTCCTGTGTTTGAAGACTATGAGAAGCACAAAACCATTCGCATGTATTCACACCTTATTATAGCAGCCAATGTTAAGTTGTTGAAACATCAATGAAAACCAAAGACAAAGAAAATTTGGACTATTAGTACTGTTGATCATGAAGCAATATTGAATACCCTCAAGCAGAGAGATGACCCTTCAGGCACACTTTAGTAGGTAAGTTCTACTCAAGTTGCAAGGTTTTCCATGTTTATTACAATTACGTTAAATAAATTAATTGTAGTTTTTTGATTTATTTGTTTGAGCCAATAAACTTGGTTTTATATGTAGATTGTAAATGCAGTTGGATACATGTATGATAGATATAGAAGATCGAGGTGTGCATTTGATTAGCCCATCTTTTATGATGGTAAACTTCAGTATGCATTGGCCAGTCATGTTCTTTGGTTCATTTAGTTACTTATACATTCATAATATTTTTGTCAACCTATATAAACTTCTTATATTCTCTATTAACTTTTTTTTTTCCTTCCCAATGCAGGGATTGGAATGTAGATGTCATCAAGTACCATGTGTTAAACTTACACACTTTAGGAGCAGAAAGGACACTTATTTTTTATATATAGTTGTGTATCTAAGAATTTTTATATAAAAACAACAATTGAATGTAATGTGCATATTTAGATGCCAAATTTTTTATATAAAAATAACAATCAACTGTAATGTGCATATTTAGATGCAAAATTTTGTATATATAAAAATAACAATCGAATGTAATGTGCATATTTAGATGCTAAATTTTGTATATAAAAAATTAGATGCAAAATTTGAAATATAAAAGAGCCCATGGGGTTGATTTGCAAATATTAAGAGCTCACATTTGTATCATCTTAATGCCATGTAAAGTGCAAAAATTATGATTCCTTACTATGAATGTTGTATCCTTATATTTGTATCCTTACATTTGTATTGTCTTAGTTCCACGTACATGTTTATTTTCAAATGATGTAATAGTTGGAGTCATTGAGTCAAAATTGGTCAAATATGTCCACAGTAAAATGATGATTCCCTAGGGTGAAGGGATAGTGTTGAAGAATTGCTACATGACCATATCTCAAACCCCATGAGAGGTATCGACGAGCCGTGAGATGCTACATGACCATGTTTCTAAGGCCTACAATAACCTCTCTCTATTTTGGGAGATTTGAATTTGTTTGAATTTGGCACGCCAGTCTCACTTGATGCCAAAACTTACAGTGAGGGTCAGTTGAAAGTTGCACCACTAGGTTTCTTCCAAACCGTTCGTCCTAGCACTGAATGGTCTGTGCCATTACCTCTCATTCGAAGGGTAAATGCTATTGACAACCTTATTTAGAATATGAAGTCAGTAGAAAATTCATGAACATGTTGGACCAATGTGTTCAAAAGGTCCACTAAGCAACATTGCATATGTTGGAGAGCATTCTGTTGTGTTAAGAGGCAAAGTGGGACCATTCCTAGGGTAAACCTACCCAACCAGATGTGATGGAAGCATCGGTTTGTGCCCACAATGGATAGATATTTCTGCTCCAAGGGAGATGGGGACATGACCATAAAGGGTCATTGACAATTGTAAAGAGACCAAGGATGGTCATTTGAATGCATTGTGGAATGTGTCTGTGATTTGAAATGTAGTAAATTGATTATCTATTATCTTTTTATCACTTCCATGTCTGTATTGCATCATTTCATTGGCATTTGAAGGCAAGGAATTAACTAGTGTCTTCTACAATAGTGTTTGGTTGCAGGGATATGCAGGATATATGGTGGTGGAGAGATCACAAATGGTGGTAAATGTTGATTGAAGGTGTATGAAGCAACACATGTCATTGTTGTGAGCATATACTCCAATGGATGAGTATATTTTGTAATGGATCTATGCTATTGTGGTCCATAGGGATGTGTTAGATCTATTGGGGGGATCTAGAGAGATTTGCAAGAGTCTTTTTGAACAAGCCCTAGCCTACAGACCCTAGAAAGGAGGGTTTGGTACCTAGAATGATAGGTCATTATTTTCTCAATAACAGTTTGACAAAATCTTGATGTAGAAGCATCATTCCATGAATGTGCTTACTGATTCTCATAGAATGATGTGTCTTTGACATGTATAATAGAGTTCTAACCTGATACATTGCATATGAGTTGATTTGACAAGGTGATCATTGGATTTGTGAAGTGAACTTTGAAGGATTTGATTGGTTGAGAGCATTAGATACACATGAATACAATGTAGCACATACATTTTGAATTCACTTAAATGATGAATTACACATGTGAACACACGTAGCACATAAAGTGTATACATGAATTTTCTTAAGTCATGAAGTATACATGTAGCACATAGATTATAAAGTATACACATGAATTCACTTAAGTCATGCACATAGCCCATACACATGAATTTAGGTTATGAAGAATGTAATTTAATATACATCAATATACTTAAGACATAAATCCTACACACGAGTAAATACACACAAGCATATTTACATACTACCAATGAATAAATGAACACACAATTAACAAATTGGATTGAATATCAAGTTTCACATATATCAAAATGAACAATAATTTTGTGCATATTTACAAATTCAACATATCTAGATACAATGTGGCATAAACCATCTCAAAATGTGTCATATGACATCTCAAAATAAGAAGTTCAACTACAAATATTTCTAGGACATCCTATTCTACTAGTGGATCATCAAAATGCAACCTCTTTGAAGTACTTTTTGGCTTTGATGGATCTGCATTCAAACACAAAAGTGAAACCCCATGTTAGATTACTTAATTTATATGGTTTCTACAAATAAAAAATAAAAATTCAAAATCACAATCAATAATAAAAAATAAATAAAACTAAAATTGAACTCTCATGTACCTCACCTCTTTGTCTCCTCACGCGGATAGGAGACCTAATATATGTCCTTGGTAGTGAAGGGACAATGCCACCAATGTCGACTCCAACCTGTATATGTTTGTGAACATGAGATTGATCTATGAGCTATACTATTTAATGTTAAATCCTTGGTAGAAAATATATGTTTACAAAATAACTAAATTAACATTAAAACTTACCTGTGTTGAACTTTCTTCAGGAAATACCGGCTGAGTCATCAACGATACAAACCCTTGGTGTTCTACTTCCCTCAAACTAGGGGTGACCTACAAAAGTCAAACATATACTTCATACAATCATGAGATCATATTATTTATACTTGATAGTAAAATACACACAAATAACTTTAGAAATATACGTACTGTGGGGCTATCACTGTGAATTGAGATGCATGTGACTCTATTATGGAAAAAGGGTCTCACGACATCATCAGACACCACCCTCTGTCAAATAAACCATATAAATTAAAAATGAGTACGCACAAATGACAAGTATACATGTATGCATAAACAAACTAAATTACTTAATTACCTTCCCCTTGTCAACGCCTGATGTCTGAACCCCCTCACATTTCCCCCAATGGCAACTGGTGACACCTGCATCAATATGTAATAAGATGATCGTAAAAATTAGAAAACACATGTACATATACTATTATAATAAAGGAAACTAATGAGTACATTAAAACATATGTACTATGGAAGTGTCAAGGCCAAATAATATGGTTGAAAGCGTGGACCCCTCCACCTATGCCATCTCCTCCTCTGTTGTTAATTGAACATAAATGTAATACATAAAAAAACATAAGTGGGAAATCATTATAAGAAAATTCTACTAAAAATATGAATGTTTAAAATTAAATACAATGTAAAAAGTAAACAGTTTACCCTTACCATAATAGTAGGAGTCCATGGCTCTCTATGCCCCTGATGCACATCTTCATGAGGTGCTTCAGTGTTTGTAGTGTGTTGTGTAGTATCATCCACCTTGAAGACGTAGTTATATGCATCACTATCATTCAGGGGACCTAAGCACAGATTATTGCACATAATGCAAGTGTGGGGCACACAAATATGTGAGCTTGTGGAGGATGTGGAAGGGCTAGAAGCATCAACACAAGGATGCAACAATGTCGCGCTCTACGTAACTAGTAGATCACTCAAGGTGTGAATGGCTTGAATAGTCTGTGAGTCGCCTTCAATAATAATATCAGGATGTTGCACTATAGGAGGTAGTGAAATCTTAGGAGGGGGGACATATGTGTGGGATTTCCCTCGGTGTGCCCATGGCCTGTCCTGAGGAGCGCCTAAGCCTACACCCTGGTTCGGTCTCATACTCCAATAATTTACCTTGTGATCGAGCACAAATTTAGCCTACAATTTTTTAATGAAATAAAGTGGGACATCCAAATTGTTGTGAGATGGTCTATAAAAAACCATCCACCAACGGTCCCAAAAGTTGTCACATATTGCATCATTTGTGCACCATTTAATTGACAACTTGGGTTTTTTAGGGTCCACTTTTAAAATAGTTTTGGGATCCACAAAAAGATTACATATGTCATGTTTTGTTATGTTTAGGTTCATAACTTGATCATAGTTAAGCCCATCGTCAAACTCAGTGTGCATGGAATCACGTCAAAGAAGTGCAACATTATGTTGCTCTGTAAGTTTCTCCATGTTTTCAATAATGGAGTTCAACATGGAAAACATGGGGCACAATGTGGGGATATTAGCATATGTGGTCTGATATCCTCTAAGATGATTTAGATTGTCTCTTATGAGATCCTCTAAACGGCGAAGGTTTGAGACTGGTTCATCTTCTGAAAGTGGGGGATTGTTTGGAGGTGGTTTTGGATTATTTGCGGGATCATTGGGAGCATTTTCTAATTGATTTGAATCCATGTTTGATCACAATTAGAACCCAAATTGAAAATTACAATCAATTTAAAAAATAATAAAAAATATCATTTAAACCCTAGTTTTTATATAAAAAACTACATTTTAATTAAAAAATAATAAAAATAATAAAAACTTAAAAATTTAACTTACATTTTCTTGTTGAGAAAATCAGATATGAGAAACAACTGGATATCCGAAACTTAGAGCTGTGTTCAACATTTTCACAATGAAAATGTTGAATGTGGCCGCGGGCTAGAAATATAATTTTTTGGCAAAAATGGGATATTCAATTTTATCGAATATCCAATTAGGCTCGTGCTTTGGCTTTTGGCTTGGCCAGGTGTACTGACACCCAGGCCTACTAAAAAGTCAACAAACTTTTTAGTGCGCTTTTGGACGAGAGAAAAGTTCATTTTTTCACATCGCCACTTTTTGGCATACCATGATCCTACACATACCCTTAATGTTTGTTTTAGAGGTGATATTGTCTCAAAGTTTCATACAATTTAATACCAAATGTTATAATTTTGATCTCAATTATCAAAAAATTGATATTTTGCACAAGATTGGTTTGTGTTGTGAGGGAATAATCTAACAAAATATATGCCTCAAGATTTTTCTTCATCTTATCTAGAATCTAAATTTATCTGTGTGATGTTGAGGGACATCGTTTAGGATTTTGTTAACTTGAAAGATGAATCAATTCTCCTAGGTCAAATCCCTTTGGTAATTCAAGTTAGAAAAGTGATGAGAAATATTGAAGGCAACATATGTAGACATGTAAATAGTTTAGATGATAATAGATGATAATGATTGCATATTTGATTCACTAATTCATTTAGAATTGAAATGTGCCCTAATTATTTGCTCATATGGCATGCATGATTTCTATATGAAATTAAGTGCATATCAAGAATGCATTTAAATATCGTGGCATAGCAACGTGTCACACAAATATACATTAAGTTGGCTCATATCAAAGATTAGAAGAGGTGAGAAGCTTAGAATTTGAATTTCAAGTTCATTGTTATGTGCCTTGATATTGAATTTCAAGTTCATTGTTATGTGCCTTGATATTGAATTTCAAGTTCATCATTGTGTGCTTTAATATTGAACCAATTTGATCTTAGGCCACTTGAAATTGAACCTTAGGACTAAAATTTAATAACTTTGAGCTAAGGAGCAAATAAATGTAAGTTATAGTGCAGAATGATGAGTTAATAGTGAATTTGTGGGAAGTCATATGACTGAGAGTAAATAGAAATGGATAGGGATCAAGGAATGAGCTAAACCAACAACAATAACATGCCACTTGTCAATATGTTATTACATTAAGTCATTCCACCAAGGTGGGCATAAAAAATAAATGGAAATGTCATGGGCATATTAGTTTCACCATTAGATTTTTTACTCTCATGTGATTTACACATGTGAATCTATAATGGGTATTTTTTTCAAATCATATGAACATTCTCAATAAGCATTAAAAAGGTAAATATATAGACACTTGCTTGAAAGGATAGATAATCTTTGGAAAAAAAGGAAAAAATCTTCTTGTATGCTCCTCACTATGAGCACTCTATCAAAACTTACAAAATAATAAAATTTATACAATGAGTAGCTTATACCTTGTAATCAAAATAAGTATACATTAAAATTTACTTTAACTATCCACAAAAGTAGAGAGAAGGGATATGCATTTCTACTTCTACAAAATATTTTGCATTATGTCTTGAGGTGAGATTCATCCAAGTGGATATAGTGTACTGGACATGTGATTCAACTCCACATGGTACATACCAATAATTTTCTATTTCAATTAACTCTTAGAGAAGGGCTAACTCTATTACTTGTTGTCAATTGTTCTCTTCATATATTTGTTACAAGACAAGAGCTTGTTCCTAGAGTTGTTCTTAATCAATTGCTTCTAGGTTTAGTTGATTTATTCTATTTGCCTAATTCTCTTTAACATTAAGATGTGTGAGCTTATTAGTGAGATAGAGAAGAAATAGATATGGCACATTTTTAGTATGCTAGTTTAAGCTTTAAGTTTGAATTATCTTATCTAATTAGTTTTGAATTACTTGATTGCTTTGTTTGCTTGTTGTATTGTCTTGTTTACAAGGTTCTTTGAGTTGAACCAACATTTTTAATGATTTTTTAATGAATATGAACTAATAGTGTAAGGCCTACCTCAGCCCATCATAGCTTAGCACAGTTGTTTACTATTTATGTTTACAGTTGTTACTATTTGAGTCTCTTAAGTACTTTGAAACATAAGCTATTTTTGTAGATCTGAAAGATTTTGTACCATGTTATTAAGCATTATGTTTATGTGAACCTATTCAAGTAATATCCTATGGATAATTATGCAGTTAATCTTTATGGTTTAGTTTATGATGCATTGTGTGAGATATACAAGTTAGGATATATCAAAATGTAGATATTGTTTTACCAATGTGTAAATGAATGCGGTAGTAAGTGGTGTGTGTGTGTGTTATATTACATATTATATTACATTTATATGTGGATTTTATTGGACCTACTGATGTGTGTAATGAGTGTGCAGGTAGTTGACCATGGTAATAAATTTGGGGTTTCAAACACTAACCTATGTATATCCTACGTGATGCTAAGGTCATGTCTATGAAGAGACATAGACCTCGTTGTAATGTGTTTAATTCGTGAAAGTAAAATTGTATGGTTGTATTTAAATTAGTTTTGTGAAATGTTAAATAAGTCGTGCCTAATGTAATTTGTGTGTGTCACTTGACACCTATGTCCTTATGTCTTGGCATGAATAGTAAATGTATCTAGGGAGACCTATTCATTAGTTGATTTTCGGATGCAAACTTCTAGTGGAGTTTAGGAGGACCTAATAGGCTTCTAGAAGGTGTTTAGGATTAGTTTTGACCACCCCACTTGATACCTTTAGGGTTAGGGGTCATTTTCAACCCATTAAGAGCCTTGGGACTCATTTATGACACCCCTAAAATATCTCCTCTTCAAAGTGGCGAAAATTGAAGAGTTTGAGAATTTTGGGCAATGTATTCAACCCTTCCCATGTGAGCCATTAAGGCCATTTATTAGGACCTTGACTTAGGAAGGAAGGGAAGAGTCTAGAGGCTTCCTCATTAATGCTAGAGTTAGATATTTATTGGCTTGAGCCTTCTTAAGGAGATGGTAAGAGGAAAGTAGGTTGATCACCCACTCTCTACTCTTAGAGATCACTAGAATTGGAGAAGGAAGGAAGGGCTTAAGGAGGAGAAAACTTCACAGTTCCATCTTTTCAGCTTTGGACTTAAGGTTGGATATACTCTAGAACTAGTAGCATATTCATGTTTCATATATGTGAAATCTTTAGGTAGTTTAGTGGAGTTATATATGTAATTTATTTTCAACTCCATGAGTTTCCATGGAGGTTTGCAAGTGTAGTATCTTATTTTGTGATGCAAAATATTGTGTTTATTTTAGTGTTGAGTTATATTGTGATGTTAAGGGAGTTTTCAAGGTGCACTCATCCTTGGGAAGGTTGGGTAACCTTGAGGGGGAAAGAATATTGGGCAGCCCTTTTAGAGTAGAGCTTCTCCATGTGTGGGAAGTATAAGCGTGGATGTTATGGGCTCCATGTGGTCAAGTTTGCCTAAGGGAAAGGGATGGAATAAGGAGAATTTTGAAAAGGAATTTTGTGTCCATGTGTGGCACATAATTTCCTTATTATTACCTTGACTATCTGCTTTGGGTTCTTGGTCCACTTTCACCCCATGATATATAGTCTTTAGGAGACTTATGTGTACAACCTTGGTTGGGAGTATGTTTGTGTGTGTGTCTCCATGTTTATTTATTTATGAGTATGTTTGTATCTGTTAGTGTTTAAAACCCCTAGCTCGGGGGTGGCCTAAAAGGCCTAGGTTGGGAGGTGAGCCTCCATGGTCAACCTACATGATTTTTGCATGCAAGATTATGAAGCTCTTGGAAGGATCAAGCATGTTTAGGAGGTTTTGAATCAAAAGTTTATTTTCATCATTTTACCTTATAATATTTTAGAGGAGAAAGTTGTAACTCCATGATAATCTCTTATTTTATCAAGTTGTATAATGATGTATTTCCTTTTTAATGTGAAAGGAGAAATTGTATTAAGAAGTTGTTAAATTGTAATTTGGTAAAGATTCTTATATATTAAGTTTGGAAAGGAAGTTTTAAACATAATCTCTTAACAATGGATAATTTGTTATATCTTTATCTTTTGATTGTTGTTAAATTTAGATTAAAATTTTCCCTAATACTATGTGTAATATTCTTGTAATTATTTTAAATACTAAATGATGACTAAAACAAAAGAAATATTCCTTATTTGAAATTTAATAGATCTTTGAATATCAAGTTATTACTTTAAGATTTAAATTTGGTAGTTTGTAGAATTTTAGTTGGTAAATTATAAATAAAGATTCTTATTGATTTTAAATAGTAAATCGAATCATTATAAGTTCATAATTTTTTAAAGAATCCTGTCATTTCAACATTAGGAAAAATATAGATATTTTATAACCTTTAACATATTATAATTTTCTTTAAGTGAATTTTATGTTTTAATCAATTAATTACTAAACCTTGTTTATTATTATTGTTAGACTATTTCATTAAAGTTAAAGCAAATGAAAGAAATAAATATTTGAGTTTAGTGAATTTATATATTTATAGAAATATGATTAAATTCATTGTTTATCAAATCCCTTTTCTATTAGCTTTCAAAGCTAATATTTTAACAGAGAAATATAAAAGATTTGTAAAATTACATATAAAGAAATATATATATTTATAAATACATGTGCATATATATATATATATATATATATATATATATATATATATATATATATATATATATATATATATATATATATATATATATATATATATATATATATATATATATATATATATATATATATATATATATATATATATATATATATATATATATATATATATATATATAATTTATATTTAACTAAATAAAATTTAATATTATTATATTTGTGAAAACAAAGAGATTGTAAGGAAAAATATATTGACGGTTAAATATATGTAGACATATATAATCTCTTTTTAAAATCTAAATTATTTTGATTATTCTTATATCTATATATTAGAAGAATTTAAAATTAAAAATAAAATAATAAAAAAATATTATATCCTCATGTTGTTGGTAGGGGGAAGATCAAAATGATATCATCATATTTAAACTTTAAACCGATTAAAATATCAATGCTTATTTTTTTTTCTATTTATAATATGATACGCACAGTGGACAGTGGGGAGGCACAAAACCCATGCTCATGCTGCTCTTCCCTATTTCGTGCCCGCCATGCGCGCAGTCAGCTTCGGCCCTACCAAAACAAGATTAAAAAAAAGAGATAGGATTTAAATATATATATATATGTGTGTGTGTGTGTGTGTGTGTGTGTGTGTGTGTGTGTGTGTGTTTCTAGAGTATACATTAGTACTTGCTGATAGGCTAAGAAGTACTATTGCATCCGTTTTTGGATTTCTTCATTAACTAGTGATTAAATGAACTGTTCTACACCAATGAAAATAAATTCAATTTTATATTTCATTATAAGTTTTTTCTTTTGTAAAATATAGATGCAAAATATTTAACTTTATAATATCTAGAAATTAATTTTTGATCATCTCATTGAATGAATGCATTTGAAGTCTTATTACAGGAATGAACCAATTAAAATTTACCACATTTTTTATTTATTTTCAGATAATATATATTTATTCTCATCCATAAATTTTGTTCCATTTTGACAATCATGTTTATACTATTAATTTTTATAATATATTATAATTTAAATAACAACCTATGATATTATAATATATATTTATTTTTATTCATATTTTGAAAGTTTTTTAATTTTAATTTTTATTATATACTAATTATACATTAACAACTATTTATGTAAAAAAATTATGTGATTTTATTTGCTTATAATTTTTATTTTTTCTTTACAAAATATTAATATTTAAATTAAACTATATTGAATTCAGCGAAAGTCTTTTCTGCAGCAGCGACAGATTAGAAAAGGGCTCCTTTTCCATCAGAAAGAGGAGGCAAGGAAGCAGGGCATCTTGCTTCCATCTTCTTCCCCCGAGGCTGGCTTTCATGCGAACACTAGCTCAGAACATAGAGATGCCAAGGTTTTTACTGGTTATTGTTTCAATTGCTTGTTATATGGGCACAAAATGTTGGAATGTAGGGAACCATACCAAAGATCATATCGATCAGATTATGAACACTTAAAGGGTTTCATTGCTAAGCAGAAGGAGAAAAATATGGCCGAATCTTCTTTAAAAGAAAGAGGGATTGAAGAAAAGAACTTTAGTTCCTTAGCAGAGGCTTCGACTAGCTTTAAGAAATTAGGGCAGAACAATGAACCTACATTTAACATTTTTACAATTCAATCTCTGGATAGGCAGCTTGATATGTTTGCAAAAACCAAGTATGCATTAAGGGCCAAGCTTAGCAACGGGTATGCTAGTATTCATGAATCTGGAATTAATTTAGATCATAATGCCAATGTACCCCAGTCAGGTTCGGGGGAAGGAAAAGTTACAACACAGGCTACCTCAGGGCGCTTCATAGATCAAAATTGGGCATGGCATTCAGTTAAAAGGAAGAATAAGGTTAGGGTTTCTACTTCGGCTCACATTGATAATAGTTTACCATTAAGGAATGCGTTTGATTTACTAAGTAAGAAGGAAAACTTACCTGGCATTTACTCGCCTCCGCATAAAAGGAAGGGAGTTATGATAGGTAAGGAAATTAGGATTCAAATGCATAGGGTGCCAGCACATCAGAGCAAGAAAGATGTGTTAGCACAGCCTAAGCAAAGGAAACCCTACCCTATTATAGCCAAAAATCCTTCCTTCTTTGCGGGGGATTGGAGGAACATTGCAACTACCAAAATCTATAGCCCTCCGCATCGCAAAAGATTAGCAAGGCCCGCTTTGTCTGATTGTAAGCAACACGGGCAATACTCTATTTTGCAAAATAATAATCACCAGAATCTCACATATACGCCTCCCCATAGGAGCGGTAAGGATCTGAATAAAGGCATCTCAAAGGTTGGTATGCACTATGATAATCTCATCCTAGATAGTGATGCTGTTGTCCAAAAGCAGAAATACCTTGCAGACACAGGCTTAATCTGCATATGGAAAGGTACAGGGGTTCCTATCAATGTCTTAGTCACAGAGCTGACATCACTACTTCCCGGAGAGGTAAGTATTTCTCGACTCATGGAAAATTTCATGTATATTGATTGCAAGAATATAGATATTAAAAATAGCATTAAAAGAAAAAAGTGTCTTAAATTTAGAAGTATTCCTTTTGCTTTGTTTAATTGGATCCCTCTATTCAATCCCATGTATTTGAAGAATTTTAAAGTTGAAAAAGCTGTAACCATTAAGAATGTACCATTGGAATTGTCTAGTCAGGATATTTTCTGCAATATAGGAAATAAGATTGGTAGTTTTATTAGAATGGCTGAAACAACAAACATGCATGTAGATTAGATAATCATTGTAGAATTGGATTACCACCAAAAATATATCTCTCCTATACAATTAAGTTTCAATTCTAACTCTATTATTGTTAACCCAATTATCTTAGAAGATTATATGGAAATTAACAAAGCCTCCAATATAGAACAAGCAAGCACTAATCCATTAAATCAGTTTAGCAATGATTATGAAATCCACTTTTGTAAGGGCAAGGGAGGTTTCAATATAAAGGGACCTAAAGAATATAATACAGATAGACCTATATCTCAATTTGAGCCTAGAACTTTAGGGGAAGATCAGGGCAAGTTGATAAACAACCTTCCACAGGAGATTAAGGATACATGAATTTGCCCCTTAGAAGGAGAGGAAAAGGCAATAGTTTCCCCCTCTCTTCATAAAGCAATGCAGAAGGAGGACAATAGAAATCCAGTTCTTAATTTGGAAATGGGGGACTTAGCTGATAACAGTATGCCCAACCCAAATGTGGAGGGTATTTTATTTTTGGAAACAGAACAGATAGAGATAGAAAGCAAGACTGTCAAAGATGATATAGATTTATTAGCAGATCAATCGGTGTACCTAGAGGGCTCATCCACAACAGCAGATAGGGATCCTGAAGAAAAATGTAATGAGGAAGTAGACCAAATTATAAAGTGCCTAGGAGAATCTCTTGTAGAGGATATTATGAAAATGTTCATGGATGAAATTTTTGATCTGGAGGAACTAAATTACCAGAGAGAAACAATAATTAGATATATCAGCAATGCAACTTTAGTTCAGGTAGAGAAGGAGAATAATGAAACAATACAACTATTAAAAACCCCTGATCAAAGTGGTGATAGGCTCCTAGGAGACTATGAAATAAACGCAAAGGATAAAGATGAAGACAGACAGAGTCCAAAAAAGGACCCTATTTCTATTCAAAGTGAAGGCTCAAGAAATGAGGGAACCAATAAAGAGGTTCCCTGTTGCAATATAAATGATACCGAATCACTACACAAGGGGAAGGAACCAGAAACAACAATCCCGATAGAAATAGAATCCCTTAATGTGATAATACCAAAGAATCCAGATGAGGTAATTGAGATCTATGGTAAAGAGATTATAGATAACAATGAGATCAATATACAAACGGAACCAGAACAAGTGAGTGCAGGGCAGCAAGACAAGATCATCAGTATAGCGGGAAACATGTCAATGGTTAAAGATTCCATAGAAGGCCTCTTTGGCATAACTAATGAAAATAGACATTTGGGAATAGCAATGAATAGAGGATGCCTTAGTACACCAAATATTAACAGAATAAAAAAGAAAAGAGGGAGAAAATCAGCTGTTGAACTCAGAACCATACATGGAAATTTAGGTAATCAAAAGAAATTAGCCGATATTCTGAACACAGGGAAGGGGAAGTGCCTTCCCCAAGAACAATGAAAGTCACTACATGGAATATTAGGGGACTAAATGCCCCTAATAAGCAGAGATTAATTAAAAGATACCTTAAAAATTTTGACTCCGAAATTATTTTATTACAGGAAACTAAACTTAATAAAGTAGGAAGCTCCAAGTTTAGCAAAAAATTAGGCATATGGAAAGCAGAGTACGCGACCTCAATAGGTACTTCCAGAGGGTTAGTAGTATTATGGGATCCTAGGAATTTAGTAGCCACACCTTTATCCCATAATAGTAACTGGTTGGCTCTAGAAATTAAAAGTCTAAAGTCTAATTTAAAATTCAACTTAATTAATGTATATGGCCCCATACCTAATGAGGATAAGAGGAGAGTCTGGCAGGAAATCCACCTCTTTAAATTCATAAATTCAGAATCCCTCTTCTTTATTGGAGGGGATTTCAATGCTATTTTAGATACAAAAGAGAAATATGGGGTTTCTCAATATATATCACAAGCTCATAAGGATTTTAGTAAATGGGCATCAGACAATAATCTAATTAGCATAAACACAAACAATGGCATTTACACTTGGAACAATAGAAGAGCAAGTTTTAGCCATATAGCAGAAAAATTAGATAGATTCTTCATTAAGATGAATGATGGAATCTGTAACTTATTGTATAGTGCGGAGATTCTGCTACAGGCAGGATCAGATCATTTTCTGATTAGGCTCACTATTATAGAGGATTCCAAACCAGCTAGAAGTCCTTTCAAATTCGAGTTTATGGGGTTCCAAAACCCAGAGTTTATAAATCTCTTGGAGGAATGGTGGAAGCAAATTTCAATAAAAGGATCTAAAATGTATTGTTTAACATCAAAATTAAAAATTATTAAACATAAAGCATTAGAATGGAATAAGAACAATTTTAATAATATCTTTGAAGAAAAGGATCAGTTGGAGCAAGAAATAGCTGACCTCAACAATTTAGTTATAGAACAAGGTATGGATGAACTAAGCTATCATAGAGAAAAGGAATTAATGGCTAAGTACAATGATATTCTTCTTAAAGAAGAAATTTTTTGGAGACAAAAATCTAGGGAGTCTTGGTTAAAAGAAGGAGACAACAATACAAAATTTTTTCATAACACCACTAAGTGCAATAGAAGCATTAACAGAATAGCTAAAATTAAGTCCAGTGATGGGCTTATAAATGAGGACCCTAAGCAGATATCGAGTGTGATTATGAACTTCTATCATACCCTTCTCAATGGTGCAGAAGCATCTGACCTTTCAGCACAAAATGAAATGCTTAAAGCCATTCCTAAACTGATTACGGAGCTCGATAATAAAATGTTAAATAATAAGTTATCCCTCGAAGAAGTCAGAGTGGCAGTATTCCAACTTCACTCGAATAAAGTGCAGGGTTTGGATGGTTTTCAAGTAGGTTTTTTCCAGAAGTGTTGGCATTTTATTGGGGAAGAGGTATGGCAAGTAGTGGAAGCTACCAGGAATGCAGGGTCCCTGCTAAGTGAAATCAATAACACCTTTTTTGCTTTAATCCCAAAGAAAAATGAAAGTGTGGATCCTGGGGATTTCATGCCAATATTCCTCTGTAACACAATATACAAGATCCTCTCTAAATGCTTAGCAAATAGACTTAAAACACTATTGCCCAATATAATTTTTGAAGAACAGACAGGTTTTGTAAAAAATAGATCGATCCTGGATGGAATAATTATAGCACAAGAATTAGTCCATACTGCTCAAATGACAAAGGTACCAAGTATGTTTATGAAAATAGACATTCAAAAAGCATATGACAAAGTAGAATGCAGATCCTTTGCAAATGCATGGAAGCTTTCGATTTCTCTAAGCAATGGGTCAATCTTATTTTTAATTGTATTTCAACCCCTAAGATATCGGTTCTAATTAATGGTGCTCCAGAAGGCTTCTTTAGTATCTCGAGAGGCATTAGGCAAGGGGACCCAATGTCCCCCTTTCTATATGTAATCATGGTAGAAGCTTTGGGAAGATCTATAACAAAGAGACATTTGGAAGGAAAGATCTCAGGTCTACAGGTCGCTAAAAACATTTCAAATATCACACACCAACAGTTTGCAGATGATACAATTCTACCTGGTCAAGCCAACTATCAAGAAGCTAAAGCATTTAAAGATATCCTAACTATTTACATGAAAGCCTCAGGGCAACAGGTTAACCCCACTAAATCAGAAATTTTCTTCATTAATACCTCACCGACAGTAGAAAGAGAGATTTTTAAGTTGATGGGTTATAAAATTGGCAAGTTTCCGTGTAAGTATTTGGGCATTGACCTGGATAAAGGTCTCCTATCTTCCAAACTCTGGCAACAAGTGATTACCAAAGTCCAAAATAAGAAGAGCTCATGGAAAGGAAGATGGCTGACAAAGGCAGGAAGGACAACTATGATCAAGTCAGTCCTTTCGGCCATACCCACGTACCAGATGTCAATTCTCCCTTTACCAATAAATATTAAAAAGAGCCTAGATAAAATGTTTAGAGAATTTTATTAGCAAGGCCCATCAGAAGACAAAAAACTTGCCCTAATAAAATGGGATACCTTATGTAAACCTATTTCTAAGGGAGGCCTTGGCATTAAAAACCTTCTATGGAAAAACCAAGCCCTGGGAGCTAAACTTATATGGATAATGTATAAGGAACCTAGATGTAAATGGGTGTTTAGGCTTAGAATTGTTACCTCTATCAGGCAATAAGGCTAACAACAATTCTAGCTGACAATGGAAACCTCTCCTAGCTGTGGGTAGACTATGACTAGAGAGGAATCTCCAGATTTTAGGCCGGTTCCTATAAAATATTGGCTATCACTTTACTAACCTGAAAAAACTTGATGGGAAAAGGGTAAAGGGAACTTTAAAACTTAGAAAATAAAGGTGATACACCAATGACCAATTCAGAAATCAGAAAAGAAAAACAACTCCAGACCTAGTTCACTATGAAATTTAGATGTTTGGAACACTTTTCACCATATAGACTAATGAATTTGATAATCAGGGATTAACCACAAATTACTAAACTCTTAGCAACATACATTTCTCAAATAAGGTTTGATTAATTAGATTTATCAATCTGGAAGGAACAATGAAACATTCACTTCCAAAATCAAAATAAAAAAGATGAACACTTACTAAAGAAGATGGAAAGGAATGATAATCTGAACACAAAAATGACCTGTAATCTGGTATATTTCCTTCACAATTTATGCAAAAAATGGTTACAAAAGTGGCCTAAAAAACATCTAGGAACAATACGTTCACTAAAATGCCCTCTTTTCAAAATCTGCAACCCTTAGAAAAGAAAATCTTCTTCCCTAAAAAGATCTCCAAAACCCTAATCCAAGAATGCCTATCTCCCCCAAAAAATGCTCAAATTTTGGGCATAAATCATGCCAAAAATTTAGGCTACATGTCATCAAACTGAAAAGTCTATTTCCCCTAAATCTTGGCTTTACCTAAGGAATAAGTTCCTTTTATATCAAAATTTGAGCCAAAATTTATTATTCTTTTTAATATAATTGGCTTTATAATTAAAGAGATAAATCTCTTTATATAAACATTTAGCCAATTATATTAAAAAGAAAACAAATATTAATAAAGGTTTAATATTTGTTAATAAATTTAAAGAATTACTATAAAAAAGTTTTTAATAAAAATATCAAAAACTAAATAAACAATAACCTAACTCTATCCTAATTTCTATTACATGACTGAGCAATTTTGAAATAGGCAGAAAGGGGAGTAAAACTCAACCCACTTGCCTTTACATAAATCGAGGATATGCCATGTTATAAAAATTGGAAAGAAGGTGGTCCTCTGCTGTTCGACATGGCACTCTGTCCTTCATTTTGATTTTGACATGCACTGATATTTTTCTTGGCGGACGCCAAAGGAAACTCCATTTTGTTTTGGGCATTTATTTGATTCATTGCATTCGAAAAGGCATCTATTATCATTTTTGCATTTGAAAAGGGGTTTGAAACCCTTGTTAACTGTTGTCGAAGCGTTGGAACTGGTTTTGTTTGAAGATTTCATGCCGAAAAATATGGAAATCTGCTCCATAAACTTGAAGAATTCGGCCTCTTCCTCTGTTTGAACCGTAAGTTATCACTTCCTTTCACTCTCTATCGAGATTTTCCTTTGCAAACAAGCATTTATCGCATGGAAAATAGTTCACTATTGTTTCAATATAAAACCTTCTGTAGATTTTGTGAGAAAAATGTGGGTTTCTGTTACCAAAATACAAATCATGAACTTGCTGTTGTCATTTAAAAAAATAAAAATGTGGACATTTTATATTTTGCATGAAATACGTATTTATTTCCCCGTTTTGCATTCTGTTGAAAACCTTTCCTCAAAACAAGGGTTTGAGCCCTCGTTAACTATAGCTGAATATATGCTTCTTTATGCGAACTTTAGACAATACTCAGTGATAGACATTTTTTATGCGAAACGTGAATTCAAAAAATACCACTGAACTCACCTTCTCTGGATGTTTTCTTGCTGAGAATATGGGTATTAAAACCCTTGTAGAAACTCTACTTCCTATAGCATTTTCTACTGTGAACAAACTTTGACTTACTGGAAACATGTGTTCTTCTAAATAATTGGAACTCCTTGCAGTCTTTGTTTAATTTTTTATTTATTTATTTATTTATTTATACATGTTTTCAAAGCATGATATTCTTTAGCACAAACTATGCCTATGTTTGCAAAATACGAAGCATCATGCTAGAAGCGTAGAATCATTTGTCAACCTACATAAATACTGAAGTCTATAACTTACTTGAACAGCTGTAAACAAAAATTGATTTGATGGAAACATGTGTTCAGTCACCGCATAAAATGAAGACTCTTGTTTGAACTCGACACTAAAGTTTTGATATAAAATGTGAGCTCTGCATACTGAAAACTGTATCTCCTTTTGCATAATATGGAAAATCTGGAACTGAAAATATGAACTTCCACCAATTGATTTCTGTTTCCTATGCTAGAAGCTATTGAAAACATATAGATATACTATATGCACTATTGGCATCATGCATAAAAGACTTCTTGTAGCACTGTTGAGCTCTCTGCTAGCACATATTGTTCCTTGTAATAAAAACAAACCCACTGTTACTGAAGAGTCCTCGAGTCAATTGATGAACTTAAACTCTCTGTTTATGAACTGTGATTCCAGCAAGTGATCTTACTATTCTTTAACCAGCATAAGAACATCTAAAAATGTGTATACATATAGAGAAGATGTTACTGTAGTCACATATATTCACTATAAATGCACAACATGATGTCAGAGAGTAACATTCTCTTCCAGTGTAAACATGAACATGATTTTGTTATTGTTCCTTCAGCATAAGAATTTTATTGTTTGAACCTTGAGTTCAAACCTTTTCAGAAACATGATCTACATTCCAGCATTTGATATTGATATGACACTTGTCAGAAATTGAACATATGAAGTTATTTTTGATTTCTGACAAGTATTGAAAAATGTGACCAATTGGCATTCTGAAATAAATAACATCAGCATTATTGAAGCTCCTGTAGCAAAATTTTGTACACTTTCTTTCTAATACTGAATTTGTCATTTTATGATATAAAGTACAGCAGGATGTAAATGTTTTATATTCTGTCAATGAAGTTCAAGCATGAGCTCGTGACACTCATCAACAACAAAATGCTAATGGCTGAGGTTTGAACACGGGTTCGTGACACCTAGTCATAACATTTTGTTAACATTCATAATATGATTCAACCTTGAAGTACTTGAAAATATTCAGTATTAAAATCATTGAAAGTTGTGAAAATGTACTTTGTTTATTGAAATCAACACCTTTTGGTAAAACAACTTGATTCTTCTGGAGATTAGCAACCTGGAACCTCCTGTAACATGAAAAACCAGCTTGTTCTGCATCTTCAAAATATGACTGAAAAGTGAATCAGTCCACTGTTATCTGCAAAACACTTGTTAATTACATGCAATACCAATAAGATACATATTCTGAAAAAGGTTTCTTAATTTAGGAACACAATTAAGTCCCTTTCATTCAGATTCTTTAGTTGTCCAAAATGAAATCACACACCACAATAGGTACTAAAAGCGAAAGGTTTCATATTGTGGAACATGTCCCTTTAACACTTTCTCATAGTGATAGTTTTCATTTACTTGCTACATTTGTTCTTAGATTGATATGCAGATAGTATCAGATAACTGATGTATGTAACTATTTTCCTTGTATTGCTTAGATCCATCAGGATCTAACAATTATTTCTTTTCATTTTCCAAGTGATACTGCCTTAAGGACCGAAATGCAGATGGAGACTCGGGTACGACTTAGATGCAGGGACTTGACAGAGTCTAGCAGAACCAACATAAACACGAGGCAATGCATGGGAACCTTTTACACACTTTAGTTTTCTGTTCTAATTTGCAAATGTACTCTATTTATTGAATCATGTAATATGAATCAAATGACATTTGCACTACATTCTTATGGATGCACAATGTAATGATCAATGATGATTTTTTTGAATTTGTAATAATTTGATCAATACTTAGAGTACAAAAAATAAAATCTGATAACAAATGTAGTAAGTAGATGCAAATTAACAAAACCTACAAGATAGTGTTAATTAGACAACTGGAATGTGTAAAACTTTTAGTGCCTATTGTGTTGTATGGTTTAATTTTGGATAACAATTATTACAGAAATACATTCTTGATGCGGATCCCATCAACATCTTTAGGTCCTCCACACATGTCAAAGGATCCAAGATATGGAATTTCATCAAAGAATACAAAAGAATTATTAATAACTATTTATCGTGGGATGTAGGTGTAGGGGATCAAGTTCTTTTTTGGGAGGATTCGTGGGTAGGTCTCACTCCCCTTAGCAATTTGGGTTTTTCCATGGAGTTTATGGAAGAATGTAAAAGAGTCAAAGGCATCTTTCTCAAGGATTATATATGTAAGAAAGAAAGTAATAAATGGAGCAATTTAGAAGAAATTGACTCTGTATGGCAGGAGAAGCAGAAATTTACGTCAATAATGGAAAAGAGAGAAGTTGTACTTAAAAATAGATTAGACAAACTGATTTGGGCAGGATCAAAGAATGGTAACTATTCTATAAAGGAGGGCTACAATACCATTATCCGAGAATAGAAGATGGATATAGATATCCCTTTGAACCTTTGCTGGAATAAATCTGGCCTCCCAAAAGCGGGTATGTTTCTATGGGCTACCTTGCAAAATAAAATTCTGACAGCAAACAGATTTAAGAAATTGGGTTTTGAAGGGCCATCTAGATGCCCCATGTGTGAGAGTCAATTCGAGGATGTTAATCACATCCTCCTCAACTGCCCATATGCCCAAAACTGCTGGAATTGGCTTCATCAATGTTTAGGCTGGAAGTCTGCTCTCCACGTTGATCTATTAAGTAACCTTAAAGCATGGCCATCACTTTATAAAGATAATCTATATAAGGATATATGGACCATCTCCCCAGCAATAGTTGCCTGGGAATTATGGAAAGAAAGGAATAGGAGGATTTTCACAGGTCAAAAATTACCATGGAGTTCAATCACAAATAGAATAGAAGCATCAATAGTAGAAAATATCAATAGTAATCTCAGAAACAATCTAAGCTATGAAGAGGCATTCAAGAATTGGGATAACAAAATCAGAGAAAAATGGCCAAAATTAGATATTCCTCCCCTATATGGCAAAGGGGGACCCAAAGTGAAGGCTGACCGAGTTTCTTGCAAATGGATCCCTCCAAGAGAGGGATGGTATAAACTTAACTTTGACAAAGCTTCTAGAGGTAACCCCAGGGTAGCAGGTATTGGGGGGATTATTCACAATTGGAAGTCATAAGCCATCGCTAAGTTCTCCAGTCCCATAAATCCTTCCACGAATAACATGGTGGAATGCGCAGTGGCCTTAGAAGGTTTAAAATTGTGTAGGAAGATCAACTTATCCAAAGTAGTTATCGAAGGAGATTCACAAATTATCATAAATGCCATTCGAAACAAGAAAACTCCCAATTGGTCCCTTAACTTGAAAATAGAAGAGATTAACCAAGTTATCAAGGGGATCCTGAAGTATGAAATAAGACACACATATAGAGAGGGTAATACAAAGGCAGATAAGCTAGCCAATCTAGGAGCCAACGGAGTTACAATTATGGATCAGTATATCTAATAATCTACATAGGCTTATATTCTAACAAATTTTTTTAACACAGATGCAGTAACATTCCACTTAATATGAATTTCTACTAAACTATAGGTTTGTAGTAGTTATAGGGGGATTAGTACAAATTATAGGAGGTCATTTAGCCCAAAGACATTAAATTTGGCTATAGGTAGATACTAGTATTAGCGGCCTTGCTTGAAGATCCCCAAGCTACTAAAAATTATTACTTGTAAAACTCAGCTAAGATAGGAGGATAGGGATGGGCCAGGGTATTAGAATAAGGGATGTAGGTACCTACAATCTTGGTTTATATTCTTTACATAGTACACCTTTTTATTCAGAGGTGTGCATCAGGTATTGAGTGTTTGTAGAGCCTTTTTTACAGGTAGCATAATAAATAGCAGAGCACATGCAAATAAAATCATAATTAAATGCACCCAGTTTTCCCGTTCCATGGTGAAACTACCAGCAAGGCATAAATTTGGATCATCATCTCTTATACTCGTGAGCTCATCATGAACCGACAGGGAATTAGAATTTAATCCTTTTTCTCCTTGTTATCATTTCAACTAGTGATTACTTATGGAATAATAGCTGAGGCTAGAAGCTTAGTGCATTACTTGTATGTTTGCTTGGGGAAGTTATCATTATCATCATTAGCAAGATTCTGCCAATGATAGCACTTAGAAGGGCTGGAAAAGATGGTTTACTATGTAGACCATAACCTTACAATACCCTACCTGGAAGTCACAAAAAATAGGTCGTACTACATTTGAAAAAGTCAACGGTTGCATGATCGCATGAGCCCGAAAGGCTTCATGCGATCATGCGACAAGCCTTTGAGATCTCACCCTGTTGCCACATAGCCACCCGGGCCCGCTAGAACCTTCGACACCTCTGTCCAAATGGATACATCATCGTCCATGGATGCACTGCCAGAGTCAAAGTCCCTGCTAACCGCTAGAGGCTTGTTGCATGGTCGCATGCGCTTGGGAAGCCGCATGCGATCATGTGACAAGCATGAAACCACACCATAGAAATTGTTGTGAACTGCCTTAACTATGACCACTGACGGTTTGTCACATGGTCACATGGGCTCGGAAGAGCCCATGCGATCATGCGACCAACCGTAAGATGTTAACCACTGACCGTTGGCGGCTTGTTGTTTGCTTGACTGCTGACTGGCCCCGCGATGATGTTAGAAATTGGGACCCACCTGGTCGTGATAGCGCGCTTAGGAATTATGCCACCTCACTCAAAAAACATGGACCCACTGAGATTCTAATCTAACCATTTTCACATGATCTCATGGGCTTGAAAGATTCCATGAGATTATGTGACAGCCATCGGATTTCCACTGCACTTGCACGACTATTTAGAAGATATTAGAAGATATAGCTTCATGATGAATAACAGATGCTCCTATACCTTTGTACGGTCATTGTTTAGAGATCATTTCATTAAGACTCACTAATAGGCAATTTCCAACCGGATAAATAGCGTCTAGGCAAGAAGATATTGTTTCAAGAGTAAGTTTTGGATTCATAAATACTGATGACAGTTCACGGGTGTGAACGCCATCAAGTTATTCAGGGAATGCGAAATGTTAGCTTGATGCCTCTATGCTCCAGGTAACAAAGGAAAAGGGTATTATGCAAAGAGAAATACCACCCCACTTGTTTGAGTGAAGTCTGAAAGGATCTTGAACAAGGGAAGGAGTCTTCTGGAAAAGTCCAGAATAACCGAACAATGGCTATTTATAAAAAGTTTTATTGTTTATAGTTTCATGGAGGAAACATGGACACTAGACTCAGCACCTACTACATTAAGAGTGACCGAGCAATGGCTTTCAGAGGTTGCATTTATCCACAAAGGTGGAATCAAATGCTGAATCCTATGCATTTACCTCAGTCCAAATGGATACATCACCGTCCATCGACCCACCGCCGGAGTCATAGTCCCTGCTAACCACTAGAGGCTTTTCGCATGGTCGCATGCGCTTGGGAAGCCACATGCGATCATGCGACAAGCATGAAACCGCACCACTGAAACCATTGTGAAATGCCTTTACTGTGACGGCTGACAGTTTGTCGCATGGTCGCATGGGCTCAGAAGAGCCCATGCGATCATGCGACCAATCGTAAGATGTTAACCACTGACCGCTGGCGGCTTGCTGTTTTCTTGACTGCTGACTGGCCCCGCGATGACGTTAGCAACTGGGACCCACCTAGTCGCGATAGCGCGCTTAGGAAATATGCCACCTCACTCAAAAAGTGCAGACCCACTGAGATTCTAATCCGACCGTTGTCGCATGATCTCATGGGCTCAAAAGATTCCATGAGATTATGCGACAACTGTCGGATCTCCACTGCACTTGCACGACTATGAGGAACTGGGATCCACCTGGTCAGAGTTGCGCACTTGAAGGTCGAAAACACAGAGAATTTTTGGACCAAAAGTCAAAAACATCCTGAGCCTTCAGAGAGAAGGTCGAAAACACACTGGGTTTTCGGGCCAAAAGGCAGAAAACACAGAGGGTTTTAACACTTGAGCATTTCTTGGAACAAACAGGATGCGGCCAAAAAGGGAATGATAAGGAAATTTTAGGCAACAGTACTTTCACAACAGTAGATTAAAGGGCGCCTCCATAATACATGGTTGACATTATTATACACTCTTAGAGAAAATACTTGGAATTGATAATCATGATCGGATTCCCTTTGACATGAAGGTATTCATAGCTAATTTGTTATCATTATATAGACTAAGTCATGTTAATTATGTTACTGTAAGGAGTTAATAAAATCCCTGAGGTGATGCCCCTGGAAAGGGGGTCAATGGATACTTTTACTATTTTTCTACACAGCTAGACATGGGTAAGAGTATATGAATATATGTATAGGTATATACATATATTCATATTCTTCTTAACAAACCTTGCTAAGTGCTATATTAATGATGTCCTCAGACAAGATAATGGTATGTACATATGCTTATATATATGCACATTATATATATGTATATATAAACGTATGTATATACCATCTTATCTTACTTTAAGCTAGCAAGGTCTTCTAAGCATTGTTTTTACTCAGGGAAGCATTTCATGTTACAGAAGATGAGGCACAACTAATGCATTTGAGAATATAGTACGGAACATAGTCACAATTGGTATTCCTATATTAAGTTAAAGGATCCTAAAGTCAGAGTTTATATTAGGTATATAGATATATATATATACTAGTAATAGTATATATAGATATATATACTGATGCCTAAAGCTAAGATATAATGATTCTTCAATCCTGTTACCTTTTATAGTTTAATATATATAAATATAGATATGTTGATAACAATATATCTATATTTATATACATTTGATCACCTCCAGAAAACAATTCAACATAGGATACATGTATGATAAGAACTGGAGATGTATTGAGCAACAAATAAAGTTATTACTTGCTTTAATGGGCAACTTGCAATTGAATCTTTTCCTTAATTGAGAATGTAGTATCAAGAGACAGGGACATATGTTTTTATGGAATCTCCTGGGATCTAAGAATAGTGTTATGCTGTTATGAAGGACTTAATAATAAGTTCGAACTACTGACGTTGCAAAGCTGAACACTCATCAATCTAATGTATTTTCAAGTAACAGTAGAAACTAATGTTCTCCATGAAATGAATGTATCAATTGATTCCTTAAGTCTCCATGATCCTAACAGTGAAAATGGTGTATGATTTGATGTTGAAATGAGCCAGGCTAGGAATCCACGTGCACCAATCATAGAGCGGTCACATGATCGCATGGAATAAAATAATGCCTTGCGATCATGCGACAATGGAGTTCAGGCAGGTGAATGCGCTCTACTGGGACCCACGTATGCTAACAGCGCAAATGCGATAATGAAAAGTTATAAGTCCGAGCCCGACGAGGATAGTATTAAATATTATTTCATGCGCCAATGATAAAGCGGTCGCATGATCGCGTGAATAAAATAACACTCTTGCGATCATGCGACAATGGAGGACCAGGTGGGACCCAAGTTAATGGACTTACCTATGGTGGAACTAAGAAAAGGATCCAACGGCCCTCGCATAATCGGCATCCCTGTCAAATGCTTTTGTGAACTTGCGAGATCTTTCCACGTGTAAAGGTGGGGCCGAGAAAAGTTGTTCGGAAGGAGGTTGCATAAGATTCTTGATCGACGGCTCCCGCTTTGCCGTTATGGAAAGAAAGATGCTTAGCGGGATATTGACACATAGCCGAGGGACCAAAAGAGTTGTAGATACTAAATCAACTGTAGTCGCTTAGTCGCTATGGTGTGGAAGAATCTTTGTTACTAAGCGGGATCCTTCCACGTGTCCAGGTGGGGCCGAAAGAGTTTGTATGCGATATCAAATCAATGGTAGTCGCTTAGTCGCTATGGTGTGGAAGTTGGTTTGTGACTAAGAGGGATCTTTCCACGTGTCTAGGTGGGGCCGAAAGAGTTTGTATGCGATATCAAATCAACAGTAGTCACTTAGTCGCTATGGGAAGGAAGATGCTTTGCGACTAAGCGGGATGTTGACACGTAGCCTGTGGGACCTAAGTCTTAAAGGAACTAACGGAGATGATATAATCATGGCCGTTCATTTCAAAAGCTACCAGATCAATGGCATAAGTTCAAATCTGAGAATTTTTCAATGGATGCCAAACTCAAATATAGCATCCTCTCAGATGTATTATCGCATATGTCGCATGATCGCAAGAATTAAAACAATATCATATGATTATGCAATGACATAAACCAAGCAGATGAGAGAAGATAATGAACGACAAGGAGTCTGTACCAAATTATAAGGGGATTGAGGGACATTGTTGTGAAGTTATGAATGACTCAGTGATGAGTTATAATGGCCGAAAAATGGATTGATTTCTATTAAGATGATGAGCATATGGATGATTATTGTAAATCAAATGACATGTTTTATATACTTCAACTTAGCATGAAGACAAAGTGAAGAGTATGCAAACAGAGGAATCATCGAGCTACTGGAAGAAGTTGGCCAAGTGTCAAAGCAGTTTATGGTATATATAAATATATATATATATATATATATATATATATATATATACGGGTGTTTGTATATATATATTTATATATAAATTCTAGCTTCCTCCTATGAGTATTTCAAAATGGCTTATATATAATAATTAACAGGGCTTCAGAGAATGTTTGGCTTAAGGTACTGGACGTTCTTCTCTTTCCTGTTACTTTTATATATAAGAGTCATAAATATAGGTATACTGATGACAGTATACATATATTAATATATAGAGCTTTGCAAATATATATTTATATATTGGATTAGCCTCGGAAGATCTCACAGATCCGGTAAGGGTATGAACACATGGTTATATATATATAATCTACATATATATATAACCATATGTTCAAACTAGTTATTTTTTGCCTTACAATTTGAGGAGCTTGGAAATCTTTGCAGCTTTTTTTTGAATGATGTAAATATTAGAGGCCCATAATGAACTCTGCTATTATCTTCTTTCCAATAGTTAGCCAGGTATGACTTGAAATTAGTCAGAGCACTAGTATAGTACTGAGGAGTATATTTAGTTCTGATGTAAATATGCCTAAAATGTTAAGACTCTCATGGCAGGAATTGTTAATCTTTAACGGTAAAGATTTTTAATCACAAGAGTATTTGTTTCTAGTATTATATTGTCAATAATAAAAGTATTTAATTACAGGCTTCATAGTCAATATCAAATATTCTTAGATAGGTTATGTAGCCGAGATGTAGAATTTTTATCTTGATGCAGGTTAACCTTGGTCTCGGAGGAATTTTGTCTTGTTTTTTTCAGGAAAGACTATCATTTGGATGTTCAACACATATACTTGACATAGTAGGAGGATCAGAAACTCTGCTTCAATTGTACAAATGATGTAATCCTTGTCTAATCGCTATTCTATGTATAATTCATGATTTTAAAAAAGCAATCTAGAGTTTTTTCGGGACGTGGGTATGCCTACGTAAAATATGTACAAATCTCGATAGGTATCGAGCCGTGGGTATGCCTACGAAAAATATGTATTTTAACAAATCTCGACAATTGTCGAGTCGTGGGTATGCCCATGTAAACTTTTGTATAAGGTCAGAACCTATGGTCCCGAGCAAGGCTGGAGGTTTTCTCAGCCCTGCTCTTTCCTACCAGCGCCTGCAGTGAGCGGGGTCACATTGTAATATAATTATTTATATTAATAAAAATGTCTAGGGCTTCGGCCTTTTACCGATAAAAAATAAAAATAAAAATAAAATTAAACTATATTAAATTAATATTTAATATTATTATAATAGTTTTATTTTGAAAAACTTATTAAAATTTAGTTTAAAAGATGAATTTATTTAAATTTATTTATTTATAATAGTTTTAATAAAAATTCTTTTATAAAAATTTATTACTTCTATTATAACTATATAAAACATAATAATTAAAAAAATTAATATTCTGTTATTTCTAGTATAATTATTATTTCTAATATTACTATATAAAACATAGTAATTAAAAAATTAATATACTATTATAGTTTCTACTATAATTAAAGGCAAGTATTTAGCCACTACGTGGCACTTGTTAAATTAATCCAAGAACTGTTGTTACATTAATTGGAAAATTAGTAATGGAACAGAGACTAAAAATAAATGGCATTGTAAAATATTAAAGAGGATCAGTATTATATATTTACTTAATTCTACTAGATAAATATACTATGAATCTCTATGAGTTTTTAACTCAATTTTTTTACTCTCATGTTTGGGGAGTATTTATAGGGATAAGTCTGAAGATTTAAATGGTTAAAATAATATATGGATTTCAAACTTCATAGATTTTAGTTTATAATGTATTTGTTTGACTCCAGCAATTTAATCTAGATGATTCTAGATTTGATTGCTTATTATATAATTGTATGTAAAATTTAGTAATAGTATAGTGTGTTTTATTGACTTAGTAAAAATATCTAGAAGTTTTGAATCCTCTAGGAAATTCTAGAAGTAAAACTTTTTTTTTTTTAGAAAACTTTATTGTATTTAATTGTCAAGTTAGATTTTTACTTTAGTGAATATTTGATTTATTCGAATTTGTTAATAATAGGATGATTAAATATTAATTATTAGACTTTACTAAGGTGATTAGACTTTAGTTTATTCAATCTTTGGTAAATATTTTCAATCTAACTGCATAGATTTAAATTGAAATAGATGTGATATAATTTTATAAAATTTCAAATTTAGATTAAGATATATAGTTGAATTATAAAATTATAGATAGGAAATTTAAAATTAGAGATTGGATTAAAGTTGTGAAACTTATTGATTTGATAGTTTAGTTAAATTAGCTGGAGGCTATTTTATTAAACTTAATTAAATAGGAAATTATAACGGAAAATATTAAATTATCTTTATGGATTTCAAGTAAAATAAATTCATAATCATAGTGTGTTTGTTTGCCCTTAAGTCAATAATCTAGTAAATTTGTATTTTGAATTTTATTTAAATATTTATTAGATGTTTAATAGACTAATGTAAAAAAATTATAGAAGTTGGAAACTTCTATGACTTTCTAAAAGAATTCAATTTGAAATTAATTTGTTAGAATTGGTTATTTTAAATTATCCTCAATTGAATAAATCTTTAAATATAGAAATTAATTTAATTAAATGTTGTTAATTAAAGGAATTAGATAATGAATTTTAGAAATAAGGTTATTGTTAATTTATTTGATCTTTTTATCTAGTGTATGCTAGGGTCAAATATTCGGAGATTTGTCTTATACTTGGTATTTGATTGATTAGATTATTTAATTAAGTAGTTAAAGCTTAATTAACTAAACCTATTTAATTGAATATTCATAGTAAAATTATTAAGCAAACCTTATAATTCTAAATTGAACAGATTTTATTGTTAAAATAGTAGATATCTTCTTATCATTATGTATAGAGTTTTTTTATACCATTTGAACTTGTTGACCAAATTTAGGCATGGTTGACTTTTGGTCAATCATTAGTCAAACCTAGGTGATACATCTGAGTTTGTGTGCCTAGACCTTCCCTATTTGAGTTTAGTACCCTCATAACCTAGTTAGACGTCTATCAATGCATGGTTGACTTTTTAGTCAACTTGGGTTGACTTTAGTCAACTATCTCATTTTGTGTGCCGATTGAAACTAGTGACTTAGGGAACCCTTAAGGTTTATTTGGAAGCAATTTTGTGAAGTTTGACTTTGGGTCAAACTTGGTCAAACTTCTTCTGGTTGGACCCCAGTGTCATTTCTAAACACTAGACCAATTGGTAAACCATATTCCTTCTGCATCATTTTGTGTGTTCATTAAATACTAAAGCTAAAATGTATAAGACTTTAGAAAACTTAGCTACGTATGTATGTGTACTTTTTATTTAACAGTAGGTTGTAAAAAAATAATTTGTAGTTGTGTTTTGCTTAGATTTTGGGCATGACAAATAGAAAGAATAATTATGATTAAACGAAATGTAATAATGTACCCTTTTTAAAAACAAAAGGAATGATCAACTTATCTATATTTTTTGTGTTTTCTTAGATAAGCAATGAGTTAACTAGCTATCCAATTGAGTAAATAATGAAATGCAAAGGATTATTTCAATCCACTAAATGAATGCAAAAATGAGTAGGCAATTATTTTGGATTTCTTAGCTCGATATATATGATTTACAAATTGATGTTTTATGTGTTTTTCCTTGACTTGTATTTTTTTGCACAATAAGTTTCTGGATTCGATTGTGTGAGTTTTTTTAGCATCGACGTTTCAGATCACACTCCATGATCCATCATCAGGAATAGAGAGTAGGAATCCAAAAACTTATTGTGCATCATAATGGATTGTGGAAATCTGATTTTGTTAATTGTATTTTTTTTAATTTGAAGATGGTTTTATTGATTACGTAATTGTTATCTAGTTTTCACTTCTAGCTCAAACAGCTAGAGCTTGGATAGTTGTTCAACTAAGGTGAAAGGTACATTTTAAATCTTTGGTTTCAAATTAGGTGTTTTAAATTAAAAGAAAAATGTTGAGGAAAGGAACATTTCATTGATAAAAGAAACAGTTCATTATGGTATGCAAGTGTATTACATTAGAATATTACACATATTTACAATCATCAGCTCTTTTATTTATCATAAGAAAGTACAAGACCCATACAATTCTTTGGATAATTCTAACAATATATGGGGTTACAAGTAAATATGCATATAAAGATAAGGGGTAAACAAAGAAGAGGGACTCGTCATTGCATGTTGAATGATGAATCCTCACATCTATGAGCAACACCATATCTTTATTTCAACTTCATCTTTAGACTACTTGGACATGATCATTTACCTGCAAGGAGTGTTGAAAAGTTTGTTACAGCTCGAGGTCTCAACTCTATATTTACGAATCATCAATGCATGCATAACTACTCATATAAACACATCAAAATTATATTTTGAACCAGAAAGGAATCCTAATGAAATAATTTGAACTTCATGTTTTATCTAATGAATTTTTTTCATGCACAGATACAGGTGCACATTTATTATTTATCGGCATGTGGGACCAAGTGGGCTCCCACAAGAGTTGAGCCTAGTGTGACTAACTAAAAATTGACATTTGAAGTTCAACATCATTTGTAAAAATCATCATGTTTGAGTATCTATCCATGTGGACCGAGAGTTGCAAAATTCAATGTATCTGATCCCTAACTTGAGCAATGATCACTTGTAGATGTTGCTTTAACATAGACCCCAAAGGATTTGGGTGTGTAGGGAGGGTCATTGTCCCTGTAATGTAGTTTCCTCATGACTACATTTTTACCTTTTACTGATCCAGGACCTCATTATATTAATAGCCATAATAATGGGATTTTGGTCATTTGGAAATTTTCATTAATGTATTGGGCTTTGGCTGGTTATGGTGTGGAACTTCTAGAAATGGTAAAGCATCACATTTCCTATACAAAGATTATTGATACAATAGTCCTTCTACTTTCACTCATTATTGATAAAATAGTCTTCCAGCTTTGAATCACTGCATTTTTTTATTTTATTTCATTATAACTTAGAATTTTGAACATCTCCATCAGGTATACTTTTGAAATTCAATTGTGAGCGACTCCATTTGAGTACAATTTTAGTGATATACAAGAATTATCTCTAGAAAATCATATTTTATGTAATTGATTGATCTCTTAATCAGAATTCTAAGCTCATTTGAAAATATTTTTTTCAAACAATATCTTAATGATTACCATGGTCTAAAATCACCACACATTGCTACTAGCCTTGTTTATTTGGTGTTCCCAAAATTTAATAAATGCTTGTAAGGTAGAAATCTTTCTCTCTCTCTCTTTTTCTCTCTCTCTCTCTCTCTAGTTTCCACTTCTCAATGGTTATGCTAGTTTCCACTCTTAAACTTTCCCCTCGCAAACTAACGAAGTGCCAAGGAGGGAGAATCCCCAAAGGAGATGCCCAACCTCACAACTAAGAGTAACATGGGAAAACAACAAATCAAAATATAGAGAGAAAATGCATGATCCAATATGTTCATTCAGAGATCAAACAACATACATGTGTCAGGTTGTCAAACCTTCCCAGTTATGACCATATACAATAAAATGAATCTTAGATCTTAATTCTGATCTACCAAAGTCTCAGGTCCTAATTCAGATCCACCAAATTCTTAGATCTAGGTTTCTCTAATCAATAGAACCTCCCTTTTCAAGATACATTGAGTTATCATATATAGGAAACACATGTAAAGGTTGACCAAGAGAAAATTACATTCCCTAAGGAGGAAATGTGTACAAAAAATGGACCCAACCCAAAAATGAATCAAATATCCATGAAAAGGAGCAACAAGATGCATGGTCATAGGAAATGATTCATAGGAGATCCATGAACCATAGGCTACGATCACAACGGTCAGAAGCCAAAGATCAACAAAAACACATCGAATCTCTAAATAGGTCCAAGAAAGTAACAAACACGTTACCCATGGACAAAAAATGGATCAAATCTTGAATAGCCATGAACAATAGGAGGTGTGATCATAGGAAGATGATCCTAGATAGGTATAGAATAAGAATTTATAATCACACATGCTATCTCAAGAAAATGACAATCGACCATCATAATCTCTCCAACTAGTAAAGAAGAACAAAAATAACAAGAATTATGTTTAGTTGATGCAAGATCACCATGATTCCAAGATGCTCTTGCATCAGATACCCAGGGTTAATAAAATTGATGCTCAAAATCAAAGTTATTTTACAACCTGAGAAGAATCAAAATGATCCAACCTAGATTGGGAAATCCAAGTAGTGTCCTCAACCGGCCTATTTTTCCACTTGACCAAGTACTCCATGTAATGATTTCCCCTTGTGCTTCTCCCAATCCTGCTATCCAAGACCCTCTCAATTTTCTCTATCTTCTTCTTAGGGTATTCTTGCTTCATGTTTGTCTCTTCATCTAACTCATGGTACTCATACAAATCTGCAATGTTGAATATAGGTGATATATCTATTGTCAATCAGGATTACGCCTCTATCTTGATGCAGAATCTAGCTATCTTGTTGAAACATGGAAACGTTCTTGTTGATGGGGAAGAGAATGAATCTCTGGATTCTAGGCTGGTTCTTCTTAGATTTGGAATATCACGTGTGGCTAACTTTGTATGGGGAAAGGGATGAAAGAAATAACAAAATGAATCCTAAACCTAAATAGGGTGATACACCAATAAATGATATGTAACTTAAATTAATCCAGCATAGGTCCTTAAAGATAATTATGGCTCTCGGTACCCAGACAAACATGCAACTACAAAAGTGTTTCTATGTTAGGACCTGCAATATTTTGCTTTGATAGGGAAGTAATACTTCACCAATTTTCTATAAAATTTAGGGACAAACAAAAGACCTGTAATAGCAAGTATCAAGATTTGAAAAATGTAACAAGGAATGCAGCTTAGATGAAGGCTAACACAACATCAAAGCAAATAAACTCACAATATTACACTTCAAAAAAAATGGGAAGGAATGACTGTCTCTATATATCAATGCTGAAAAAATCTCTACTACAAAGTGCCTTACAAATTTCTCTCAAGTCTTCGATATGCAAAACAGGTGAGCCAAAAGAAGACCCCCCAAAAATGAGGTGAAAATAAGATAAATAGAGCCTCATTAACCCTAACTCATATGCATGAGAAAACCCTCCAAAATGAGGAGTCAAACTATCCAAAAATGAAGTCAAAGTGGCCCTTGAACTCCCTCAAGTCATGTGTAACTGGACTGCCACTCAAAATCCCCTCGAAATTGCTCCATAACTCCAAAAATCATGCACATTCCATGTGGGTCGGATATGAACAAAAACCCCATCAAATCTGAAGTGCAACTGCTAGAAACTGAGAGTAAACTGCTCAAAAACACCTCTCAACTGACAATGATCAAAGGAGAACTCAAAAATGAACTCTAGGAAGCTGGAACTGTCCCTAAACTGCCTCCAGAATTGAAGATAACTGAAAGAGCTCCTTTTTTCTCAAAATGATGATCTCAACCTTGACTATATACTTATTTATTTCATATATTTTGCAAAAATTATATATATATTTTTCCAAACTATAATCAATCTGTTTAATATCTAATAAATAACAAACTTAAATATAAATATATAAATAGAATAAAATTTTATTTAATATATTTAGTTCTAAGTTAAAGTTTGTTCTCTATTAAGTATTAAATAAATTGAATAGAATCTCAATTTTAATTTTAACAATACAAATTATAATATAGCTCTATCTAAGTTAAATAGATAATGAACTTATCTATTTAATTTAAAAATAACTTAGAGTATAAATTATATTGTTAAAATTAAATTTAAAAGGAACAATATATATATAAATTAGTGCCTAATATAAAAACAAAAAAGATATACAATCAACACTATGAAAACCTAATTCCAACATGCATAATAATTTGAAATTAATTTATGGTCAACATGACCTTTTGAAATAGCTGCTATCTTTTATCAAAGGCATGTGACAACCTCATGCATGGCATGCTGAGAAGGTTTCGTATTCTTCTCTACATGTCAGGGCATCTCGGACTCCAAGTTTTATCAAATTTTTGCAAAGGGTTTTTATTTCATCTCCATTGCATATCATGCTTAGGTATTTTTCATATCATGAAGAAGAGGAAACCTTAGGGTTTGGACTGCCGCCATGAATTTCTGCACTATAGCTCATTTCTGGTTGCTTGCAGCTTATTTTGATGTCAAACTCGGGCTCATCTGCATACTCCCCCTTGGTAATTAATCTTTGAAGCTTGACTGTATTAGACGTTTCTATAATGACTAGCATAGGCTTGATAACTGGTGTCTCCAAGAGTTCGCGCTCTGCTTCATTTTTTTAGTTCTTGTGACAGGAAACTCACACTTTGCAAATATAACTAGCCCCAAGGGTGAAACATGGCTGCATATGTAATTAGAAGTAAAAGATAATGAAGAGCTTGGGCTCTCTCTGTATGAGTCTCAACTTGTAACTTGAGATGTTATGCTTCTGTACATGAACTCGGCCTTCTATTGTTTGTATTTTTCTTTGATTGCCGATATGCATATCTTTGAGAATTCGGGTTTTCTAAGAATTGGAGTGTTGAATATCTGTATTGCATAACACATGGTGCTTATTTGTGGGTTTCTCTTTGAATTTCACTGGGGTTTTAACCCACTTCTTTGAAGTTGGGTGATGGAGAGCTCGGGCTCTTGGAGAATTAGGAGTTTTGGCTGTGGTTTTTATTGATATTTATATGCCAAATAACATGGTGCCTCTTTGTAAACACTAAGGCTTTCCCCATGGCTGCACTTCTAGTTGTAACTATAAATTTCACTTGGGTTATTCACATGCCAAGATAATGGTGCTGCAAATTCACCCTCCATCATGAGCTCTCTATGAAGATAAGTTCAACTTTTTCTATCTATATCATTTTTATGCTATTATTAAAACTTGTTGTAGCATACTTGATTTCAAACTAAGTCTGCAAGCTCATTCCTTATGAAAATAATTTTGGGTTTTGATGACTTTCTTCTTTGTCGACTCCATGATTTTGCATGCCTTTACCAATCGACTTGGTTTGGCCTAAGCCGTGACTTCACTATTGCTAAAGCACCACTGATAAACACATAAGCCTTTAAAGTTTGAGCTATAAACAAATGAACTTCATGTTTTAACTGGCTTAGATATATTTGTTCATAGTTTGAACCCTCATATTCACTATTTCAATACTCTTGATTTCTTAGTCCGTTACAGTCATTTACTTTGCTTGCACTGTAGCCCAAAACTATGCATCACCACATCTTTATGCATTAATCAATTTCAAAAGGTGCTCATAGCTCCACTGATAAACACATACTCTTTAAAGTTTACTGTTAATATGCTTTTGAAAAACACATTCACTATCACATTATTTCACCAGTCATTTTTATGTATTCTTTAGCTCAGCAACATATTTCTCTACCCATGACTCTCATGTTTTCTATTAACCTATATGCACCAGTCAAAAACATTGAACCTTGTATGTAATTCTTTGGAATCTTGTACAAGAAACACTCTTTCTTGAAGTTTCAAACACTGCCTTGTCTTTATGCATCATGTCTAAATATTGAAATGTCTGGTTCATAAAAAATGATATTTCATTCTGTACTTTGTGACCTCAATTAGAAGAATACATGAATCAAAGGCACTGTCATTTCCATTTTATATTCGATCACAGCTTTTTGGATAACAATGACATTCTTATGCATTTAGAAACTGATATAGAACTGAAACCTTTATACACTGTTGCTATGCATAACTATATTTTTCCCTTTTTATAAAAGATACTAGTATACCAAACAATAGAGTTATAGTAACTACCTGATGCTAATCATCAACATAGAAGTCATGTATATCTTATCTCATTGTTTGACTTGTAATTTTGTTCCTTCTGTTCTGTTATATCCTTTATGCACTGTCTCATCTCATTTCTTAGATTCTGCCATTATGTTTTTGATACTTAATAATTCATCTTAGCCTTCTTTACTGTCCTCAGCACATTGAATTATCACTCATAAGGTTCAAGCACGGGCTTGTGACTCCCATGAGCGAACTTTATAACATGAAGTTTATTCCCTTTAAAACTTTTCTGCTTTGTTCCATTAAAAAATGAAATGAACAAACTCTTGTAACACTTGTAACCTTAATTTATTGGCTGGAAGGTTTCATGATGAAAGTCATGTCCCTTCAACAGCCTACCTACTGTAACTCCATGATTTCGCTAGAAGGCCCCATGCCTAAAACTTATGCATGCCCCCTCAACAACCTCCTCTAGTCCACTGATCTTCATGTCTTCGCCTCTCCATAGCTTTAGTCGGAAAGTTTCATGCATGAAATATATGTATGTCCTTTCAATGACCTACTTAGTCTTCGTACCTATTTGCACATGAAGCAAACAATGTTAGGAAAAGTGTTTTTTTGTGATATGATAATTCTTTCCAGTAGCTTTGTGATTTGCTTTCAATTTTTACATTTCTGTAAATGCAATCAAGTAGATAACTAGAAGATAGTTTAATCCTTCTCCATTGCTCAGTTTGCATGAACTGACCCAATTTATCATTCTTATTTTGCAGGATGTCTAGGAATACCTCGAGATGCAGGACCAAAGACGCAACAGTGTTCAACCCTCCATGAAACACCAGTCAATGGGGGGGCCTAACCTATCTTATTTTCTCTTCCTTTTTTGCATTTGCATTAATGTAAATTGCTCTTTAGTTCTAGCATTTGATTTCTGCATTCAATTTAAGAAACTGAAATGCATGCCTATATTAACCTACTGCCACGGGATGTGTGGCTTCATATGAATTTTTTAATTATGATATATCTTTGAAAAGTACTTTCCATTTATGTTTTAAGAGAAACCACTGCTTGTGTGGTTAATTTCAATGCTGTACTTTAATTTTTTGAAGTTGATACATATCTTTCTTTTTCTGCTAAGCTCAAATATCTGTACTTGTTCAAAATCTAAAAAGTAATATGCAAATAAGTGTAGCTTAATATGAACTTTCTGATGTTTCCAATTATAATGCTGCACATGTACTTCTATTTTTTGAATTTTTACCATTCTCCAACTTTAAAACAACAACTCTAAAGTTCAAAGCTGAATTCGAAACACTTGGTCAATTTACCAATTTAGTGTAAACTAAAATGATAACAATATCCATGTCAACCGATAACTCAACCTCAAAAGCATTACCACTATCAAATTTTATCAGTATCTTACAAGGCCCAAACTTTTTCATATTCATCTTGTTGTAGGTTCCAATGAGAAATCTTCCCTTCTTTAAATTAATCATAGCTTCATCACCAACCTTAAAATTATTATGTCTCCTAGATCAGTCAATTGTATCTTTATATTTTTTATTGTTATGTTCCAAATTATACTTCACCTCATCATGAAATTTTTTCATGAATTCAACATATCCCTTCGCTTCAACACTTCTCTTCTCCTCTAGGCCAAGATCTTTCAAATATTATATTCCTTTAGGATGCATGCAAGTAACAATTTCAAAAGGTGTGTTTACTTACATACTCCACTTCATTGAATTATTATATGCAAACTATGCTTGTGTCAAAACCAAATCCCAATTACCAGGCTTATCTCCAACAAGACATCTTAACAAATTACCCAAACTCCTATTCACACCTTTTGTTTGTCCATTGATTTGTGGATGAAATGTAATTGAACTTCAAATCTGTACCCATCTTCTTCCAAAGTGCCTTCCAAAATTGTCCCACAAACATACTATCCCGGTCAGAAATAATAGTCTTAGGCAACCCATGCAATCTCACAACTTCTCTAAAGAATAGATCAATTATATAAACATCATTTTATATTTTCTTACAAGGAATAAAATGTGACATCTTTGAGAATTTGTTTACCACAACAAATATAGAATCATTACCTCTTTGTGTCTTTGGTAAGACAATAACAAAATCCATGATAATGTCTTCTCATGGTCTACTATGAACAATTAAAGGCATGTATAACCCTGTATTCTGACTTACTCCCTTAGCAACTTGACAAATTCTACAACTTCAAACAAATTTATGAACATCCTTATACAACTAAAGCCAAAAGTATTTCTTCTTAATTAGACTCACTATTTTATCAATGACAAAATGTCTTCCAAGTCCTCCACTATGTTTCTCCTTCATTATATTTCCCCTCATTGATCTTCTTGGTATGCATAATTAGATTTGAACAACATATACCTTCTTGAATGAAGTAATCAACCCACTTACTTTGATTATCTATGATTAGTTCCTTACATTCTTTCCAAGGTTCTACAAAATTAGGGTCAGTTTTATACAAACTTTTCAAATCATCAAAACCAAGTACCTCTACTCTCATCTCAGTCAATAAAATTTTTCTTCTTCTCAATTTATCTGCAACCCTATTTGACAATCCACTTCTATGTTTCAACACAAAAGTAAAATTCTACAAGTATTTAATTCACTTTATATGTCTTTGATTCAACTTATTTTGACTACCCAAATACTACAATGCTTTATGATCGATGTACAACACAAATTCCTTAGGCATCAAATAATGTCTCCATTTCTTCATATCTTTAGCAATAGCATAAAATTCTTGATCATAGACTAAATAATTCCTCTTAGCATCATTTAATTTCTCACAATAAAAGGCATCAGGTTTACTTTCTTGACTCACTACTTTGATTGCACTTCCACTTGCATCACAATCACCTTGAAATACATTAGAGAAATCAAGTAAGGCCTGTACCGATAATTTAACTACCTTTTGCTTGAAGGTCTCAAAACTTCTGGCAGCTCCATGTGTCCACTTGAAATCTTTCTTGTCTCCTCTCATTGTCTCTATCATATCATTACAAATAGAACTAAAATTCCTTACAAAATTTTATTAGAAACTTTCCAATCCATGAAAAGATCAGACTTCAGTAGCATTCTTAGGTGTAGGCCATTCCAAAACTTCTCTAACTTTCTCAGGATCCATCTTTAAACCTTCAGCTAAAATCACAAAACTCAAGTACACTATCTCTTCCTTCATGAAAGAACATTTCTTCAAGTTAATCTTCAAATTTTCGTCTTTCAATCTTTTCAATACTTGTCTCATATGCAAAAAATGATCTTCCTTACTCTTACTAAATACCAGAATGTCATTCAAGTAAACAATAAAAAACCAACCCAAGAATTTCTTCAAGACCTCATTAATCAACCTCATAAAAGTACTAGGTTCATTATTTAAACCAAAAGGCATAACCAACCACTCATACAAACCTTCTCTTGTCTTGAAAGTAGTTTTCCATTCATCTCCTTGTCTAATTTTGATATGATGATAACTACTCTTCAAATCAAACTTGGTAAAGTATTTTTCTCCACTCAAACAATCCATGATATCATCCATCCTAGGAAATGGAAATAGGTATTTCACTATGATCCTATTTATATCTCTTGAATCTATACACATCCTCCATTATCCACTCTTCTTGGGTGCCAACACAACTAGTACTACACACATACTCAAACTTTCTCTAATCAAACCCTTTTTCAATAATTCCTAAACTTGTCTATCCAGTTCTTCATTCTCTACAAGTGTCAACTAGTGAGGTTCCTTATTAGGTATACTATCTCCCAGTATCAGATCCATGAAATTACTAATGCTTCTAACAGAAGGTAACCCATCAGGTACATTATCTAAAATGATATCTTGAAATTTTGTCAATAATTATTTAACTTCCAATGGTGAATTATCCTCTGTCTTTACAACCGATCTATTAGGAATCAAAGCATAGTGCACACATCATTCTTATTCAACCCCCTATATGAACTATTTTCATTCAACCAAGAAAACTCTAAAAGTAGTGCGATTCTCACTCTTATATTATTCTACCATAGGTAACAAACCTTATTTCTTTCCATTAGCCACAATAGTATGTACATATTCAATCTACCATCATGTATAGCTTGTCTATCATACTGCCATGGTCTACCCAACAAGATGTGACAACAATCCATCGACACAATATAGCAAAGAAATTCATCATGATAGTTTCCAATCATAAATTTCACAAGACATTATTCACCTACCAAAAGTTTATGCTCATCCTTAATCCAAGAAAGTTGATATGGCTTAGGATGCATCATCCTTGGTAACTACAAATTTGTAACTAGCTCTTCTGATGCCATATTCTTTGAACTTCCACTGCCAATGATCACCTTGTAACACTTTCCAATAAATTTACATCTGGTTTTGAATAGGCCTCTCCTCAGAGGGTCCTCTTTAGTTCACTCAATCGACAAATCTCTTCTAATCATCAAGTTTTTTCCACCTTCCAATTTGTTCATTTAATTAGGTGAATCTTCCTGCACAAGTGAATTATTGATACTACTACCAACCTTCTTACATTCAAAATCCCTATGTCCTTCACCACACTTGAAACAAGTTCCCTTAAACTAGGTTATGTCTTATCTTTTATGATCATTACCTCTAGGGTAATTACCTCTTGCATAACCTCCTTTTTCTCGGTATGAACTTTCTCCTTTCCATTATGATTTACTTTTATCCTGATTTATTTTATCCTAATCAGATTTGCTACTTTCTACATAAGATATACCTCTTCCTCTAGAAAATCTATCACCTCTACCTCTCTACCTCTGGTCATGCCTTTTGTTTATCTTCTCTTCTACCTTTAATGCAAATCGATAGGCTTCATCAATGCTATTCATCTTGACCAAACTAATTTCATCTTGTATAGAAGTTCTCAATCCATCCAGGTACCTTGCAACTCTTTCAAATTCATCATCCATATGTCCACATATGATATCCAAACTATAGAACTCATCAGCATATTCCTTTATAGTAGTGTCCCTTTGCTTCAAGTTTTGTATTCTTCTCAAAAAAACTAACTTGATAGTTACCCGATAGAAATTTAAGCTTCAATTTGTTTACCATCTTATCCCATACCTTGATATTTTCCTTTCCTCTTCTCTGTCGATCAAGATACATATGTTCCCACCATAAAGATGCATGTCCTTTCAATTTTGTACTAGAAAACTTCACCTTCTTATCCATTGATGTATCATCATATTCAAAACATTTCTCCATTTCTAAGATCCACTCCAACAATTCTTTTGAATCTAACTTTTCATTATATTCAGGAGGATTAAAATGTGGTTTTGCATTCACACTTGTTAAATATTTCGGGAATCTTTCTTCACCTTATTGAATAATAGGGCCTTTTTCTGTTCTTTCTTCTACTTCTTCGAATTCATCTTCACTAACATCTTTAATAGGTCTTCCTATTCTTTGGGCTATCTCAACAACTTCAAGCCTAGAAGAAATTTGTCTCAACATATCCAACACAATAGGATCAACATCTCTCCTTCCATGAACCATCACAACCCTTTGTAATTGTAGGTCAGACTACAATCTACCACCCTACAACTAATTCAACTAGGGCTTGTTACAAACAAAACCTTCTCTAATACCACTTGATGTAGTGCCAAGGAGGGAGAATCCCTAAAGGAGATGCCCAACCTCACAACTAAGAGTAACATAGGAAAACAAAAACTCAAAATCTAGAGAAAAAATACACAATCCAATATATTCATTCTGAGATCAAATAACATACATGTCATGTTGTCATGCCTTCCTAGTTACAACCATATATAAGAAAATGAATGTCATATCCTAATTCCAATCTTCTAAAGTATCATATTTAGGTTTCTCTAATCAACAACACCTCCCTTTTCAAGATACATCAAGTTATTACATATAGGTAATGCCTCTAAAGGTCAACCAAAAGAAAATTACATTTCCTAAGGAGGAAATGTGTACAACAAATACACCTGACTTAAAAATGAAACAAAGGTCCATAAAAAGGAACAACAAGATGTGTGATCATAGAAAATGATTCATATGAGATCCATGAACCACACACTATGATTGCAATAGTCAGAAGCCAAAGATCAACGACCACACATCAAATCTATAAATATATCCAAGAAAGAAACAAACATGGAACCCATGTACAAAAAATGGATCAAATCTTGAACAACCACGAACAACATGAGGTGTGATCATAGGAAGATGATTCTAGATAAGTTTAGAATAAGACTTTACGACCTCAAATTTGATCTCGAACAACTGACGATTGAAAAACATAATTGCTCCAATCAGTAAAAAAGATCAAAACTAACAAGAATTGTTTTTGGTTGATGCAATATTTCCATGAACCCAAGATGCTCATGCATCACAAACTAACATTTTTACCAGGATCATTCCCCTTGGCAATGTTTTTTATTTCTTTCATCTAACTATCATTTATTATTTCAAAGGGTGCAATCTTGGGGGGACTTGAACAAATGGTGGGTAGATGCAAGAAACAAGATAGATGTGGTAGTACTCAATAATTCTCCAGAAGGTTTTCTAAGATCATCATTGTTCTTTTAAATGGTCTCTCCTCCTCTCCCATTTCATCCAAATTTTAATCATACTTATTAAAAGTTTCCCCTCAATAAAAGTCTCTTTCTCCCTTTCTATCTATAACATAAAAGAATTGGTTTGGCATGATAATAAGGGGTTCTAGTGTGGGTCCCTAATATGAAATCAAACCAACCATTGTTACATTGAAAGGAAGATGATCCACTAGGCTCAACTAGACTTAAGAGTCAAGTGAGTGAAAAGATCCTTTAACGTAATGGAGGGTTGATTAGATAAAATTAATTGGAAAAATGTAGGATAGAAGAATATAAAGGAAGAAAATACGAGTTTCAAAATGCACATATTTTTAGAAAGAAGATGAATCAATTCTATAACAAAAACCAGAGCCCAAGGACTATAACTAATTTGTAAATTCAATTTAAAGAGGATTTGGAAGCACTATAATGACCTCGCCAACCTATTCCCAAGACTAGGTCAACTAGGTCAACCTATTCCCTTTACTTTTGACTATTTTTAATTGTAGACTATAGCCAAGGTCCTGAACCTCCCAGATGTGATCCCAATACTAGCGCCACCTATTCTTTCACATAGAAAAGAGAAGAAATGTTGTGTAGAAAGGGGTTTACTACAATCACCTCTTGAACAAACCCTCTCCTATGTGTAGCTAGTGTAAATAGTTGTCACTTAAAACATAAGCCTCCTTTCTCTTTACATATAATAGTTTCAATCTCTAAGATACTCACACATTGAGAACAAAACAAATTTTGGAGGAGAGAGAGAGAGAGAGAGAGAGAGTTCAACAAAATAGATCACCAAAAGTAATGGAGAAGATATTTGTAAAGCCTTGTTATGAATTTGAAATCTACATCAAGGGGTATAGCTTGGGAATGTCCATTTATCCAAGCACATTACCCATAAAAATTCAAGTCCACTAGCATTTTCTTTCATGTAAGTAGGTTATTGTGCAACAATCTAGTTTGCAACCAATGGATTGTCCCCTATTATCTTTTTCCATATAGATGTGAGCACTGTATGCACTCTAGAATGGTCACCTAGACTTTGGGCCCCCATTCAACAATTTATCAAATCCCTGAATCAATATTTTCAGCTCAATATCAATTTCCTTGATCAAATCCTATTTTTATCATCTATTTGATTATTTTCTATGGGCTAACCATTTTATCCTAAAGTCTTTATTTATTTAAAAGGAGTTCCCTTCCCTTTTATTAAATAAAAAACCTTCGCTTTCCTCTTATCCTAAGTTGCACAAATAAAGCATTATTCTTATTTTATAAAAATAAGAAAAGACCTTTTTGTCTCACATGAGGCTCAAAAGTCAACACTTCTTTCTCATTGGAGGAGACTTGTGCACATGGATTGTTCCTCTTTCAAGCTCCACCCTTGATTAAATCTTTTGCCTCTTAATCTCCATGGTCGATTCCTTTTCAATTCCTTTAAAAGGAGAGCTCTTTTCTCATTTCTAGATCCCAACTTTGAATACTAATCTTATGCTGTAGGATTTCTTGGTGACTTTGGAGCTTTGGAGACCTTTTTACATTTGAGCTTCCATTCTTGCATCATAGCTTCATGTTTATGCTTTCTTAGTTTAGATTTCCTTCCAAGTTCTAGCTTAGCTCACATAGCTTAATTAGTAAGGCTTGTAATACTTTCATTTCCATAGCTTACTTGCATCTTCATTTCTTAGCATAGTTTCATTGCATTGCCATTGTTGATTCTTGAAGATATTGTCATTCTTTCCCTTGTCTCTTTGAATCTCCCATTGTATGGTTTACTAGCAAGGTTGCATGCTTCAATAGCTCTACCTGAGAACACTATCAAACATCCTTGTGACTCCATGCCTAGGGAGCTCTAGGTCACTTTCTCAAGGTTTCCCATTCATGGATTCTCTTGGAAGTAATGACTAAGAGAAGTGCACAATTTGAGTGTACAAGCAGAAGTTTGGCTTTGCACCTACTTACTATGGATCCCAAATTACTAACTACATGAAATTCATTGCACAAAGTTAACATCTATATCAAATCCATATAACCACTAATATATGATATTTGGGAGACAAGAAGGAATATTAATGAGGAGGTACCAGAAGCAATATGATCTCACTTAGGGATAATTCCCTATTGTACTCCTCATAACAGAGATAAAAATCTCATAGAATGCTGAAGAAACATCATCAAGTATCCCTTCATTCCCCTTGTTTTCCCATATAATAATTTCCCTTGAGGACAACAATAAATGGAGACATGGGGCTAAAATTAACTTCCCCTTTTATCTTTTGAGCTCTTTAAATGCTACTATTCTCAACTAGTAGAGGGATCTTAATGGTGATCATATCTGTCATGATGGGCTGATGGTCCTCATTTATGAGGTTCTGAAAGCTAAGAAGGTTGAGAGGCCTCGGCTGAACCGGAAGGCCCTCAAAGACTATGATACAAATGGTAAATAATCAAAGGAACCCTTCATGGAGGCAATTGAAGATGATGAGGGAAACTCTGAGGAGTATCAGGATTTTGTGCCCAAAAGAAATAACAAGAAGATAAAGGTGGAGGACTCGGTCACTGATATGGATATGGAGGAAGAGGAGAGTAGGGAGGACAATGTCAAGGAGAAGGCTAAAAACAAAATGGAGCCCATAGGGAAGCTTACCAAAGCCAAAAAGGGGAATAAGAAAAGAGTTAAGAGGGTATCCATTTCTTCTGATGAGGGCTCTTCTTCTCAGGAGAATAACCAGGAGAATCAGGAAGAGCGAGTGGAGAATGACCCTATTATGGAGGAAAGTGTTGGGTTGGACCAAAATGTTTTGGTTGATGATAATATTCTACAAGATGTGTTCCTAGGATGTGACCAATATTGAGAAGGATGGTCAGGAGAAGGAACAGTCCAATACTGAGAAGGATAAGGTGGAGAGCTCCAAGGAGGAGATGGTGGGAGTGAATAAGGATTTTGAAAATCTGGGGTGTCATGCTTTCCTTATTAACCTTAGCAACATGAAAAGTGACATCACAGCTATGAAATCCCATATTCATCAGCTTCAAAAGGAGACTGGGATTCTTGGAAGGATAAATCTATGGGAGAAGACCATGGGTCAATGTATAGATGAGCTGAAGGAGACAATTGGTAGGGTTGAGGGGCTTTCTGCCTTTAATGACAAAATCATTGCTATGGAGGAAAAAATTGAAGATGGCGAGGTGATGAAAAAGAGAATTGAAATAATGGAAAATAGAGTCAAGAAGCTGGAGAAAATGGTTGGTAATATTGTGGAGCAGAGCTTTTCCATTCTTAAGGCTTCTATTGAGCATGTACAGATTCTGGTGGACAAAATGGATCGGGGGAAAGGGGAGTAGGTGAACATCAAGGTCAAGGAGGATCATGGTCCCAGCAAGAGAACAAGATCAAGGTTCAAGAAGCTGAGGGATAATAAGAACAAAGACATTGAGGAGCTCAAAGCATCCTCTGCCAACATGCAGATGCTGGCTGAATAGGTGGCAGACCTTATGAAATGTATTTAGATAGCTGGTTGTTTTCCTGCTTTCCTTTTGCTATCCTTTTTTCTCTATTTTTTTCTGTTTAAGGACTTGTTCATTTTTTAGTGTTTCTTTTTGGTGTTGGTGCATGGTTTCTACTAGAACTTTAATGCCTATCTTGTAATCTTGATGTAAAAGGTTTCGGGTCCTTTCAAAACTTTCTTTTACATAATCAAAACAATATATGGAGAATAAATGATTCACCTCCCTTATTTTTTATGTTGTTAAATGTCATTTTGTGATTATTCACTTCCCTAATTTCATGTTGGATCTTCTCATGATTGTAGTGTTTGATAATAATCCCTCACAAGAAATAGTTGATTTCTGACACTTTAAGAAAAGAATCGCCCATTTGTTCTCAATTTTGAGTACTCCATTTGGAGTGACTTACCAAAGCCACTTCAAAAGATTTTTCTATGTCATTAGAGAAGCCATTGCTAGTGCTATTTGTTTTAACATTATTTTTATTTGAACTACCCTTTGCTTCCTTTATATACTCCTATTGGGAAATGGAGAAGTACCAAATATGTTTGGTCATTCTAATATTAAGAGTTTACAACATTTGTGATGGAAACATATGTGCCTGAAACAAAAATGTATAAAGGTTTATTATGTATTTGAGACCCTTAAGAAGGCCTAGAAAGATGTGTTAGTTTGGAAAACTCAAAATAGTTTACCATTTTATTACATTAGATTAGTGTAGATCAAATATAAATGTTAGCTTCATTTTATTGGCACAATATTTCTAAATAAAAATACTTAATAATATTAATTAATAAAAAAATATTTTCAACTTAATAAATATAAGTCAATTAAAATGTACATAGAATATTAATTTATAAATCATAAGAATGCTAAAATATTTTCTTACTTATTTGTGCATTCATTTAGATAGTTGGATTTTTTTTAGTTATTTATGCAATTTGGTAGTGTACAATAAGGAAAAGAAGGAGTGTGAGATGGATGGGTAGTGTCCACCTTTTCCAAATGCACAATAGGAAGGAAGATGGCCCAATGGGCTCAAGTAGGACTTAAGCGCTAAGCGAGTGAAATGATCCTTCATGATAATGATTTGGATGAGTTGGATTTGAGGGGATATGGATGACCAATACAAGATAGATGGATAAGTAAGAAAAATTGACAAGATTTATGTATATAAATTAAAAAAGGTCAGAGAGTAAACCTGAAATGACTTGAAACAACAACTAGAGAACAGATCCAACCTATGGTTTTAGTTTGAAGAAGATTTGAAGGGTATGAAATGCCTTGGCCACTGTATACCCAGGTATACAGTGACTTGGGCACTATATACCCTACCCTATATTTTTTTCTGAATTTTTTTGGGATAGTTCATTAAATCCAGTACCTTCTAGATTTGTGACAATAAATTTACCACATGTTTCCGCACACAAAAGAATGAGAAATTGTTGGGTTGAAAGGGGTTTGTCTTGGTCAAATCTCTATTTAAGAATCAAAATTGAAATGTAAATGAAACTTTATAAAGGAAAAGAATGTAAATGTAAAGGTAAATATTAGATCTACCTTGTAAATGTATATACCTTCATGAACAAATATTGAGATTGCACATATTCATGAGGATTCTTGTATGTTGCTTGATTTTAGTTGTTAAACCTTGGAATGTAGGAAGGAATCAAGGTTTCCTTTTACAAATCCATAGATATATGAATGCCTCTCCAAGATGTTCAATGTTGTTATGCTTGATGGAATCTTTCTTTCAAGAATGGATGAATGAAATGCATGTAGATGGAAAAATGATCTTCTTTCTTGATTGAGAACTCCTCTACTTGGTCATCATGAGAGAGAAGCTTTCTAAAATGGAGAATATTTCCTTCAAAACATATTAGGATGCTTGAGACTTGATCTTGAATGCTTGGATGTGAAATTGGAGGAGAGAACTTAAAATCTTGATCATGGTTACCAAAATGAGGAGAGATGGGCCACTTATATACCTCTCACAACATTTTGGAGGTCAAAAATTGGGAGAACCAACCACAAATCCAATTTTCCCACCAAAACACCACAAAAAGCCACCAATTTAAATTTGGGCTCAAATGTCCAAGTATACAATGTCCAAGGCATTTTGTACTTAGAAAACTGGCCCAAACTAAAATGGGGAGTCAACGATGAAGGAAAGATGCCAGAATAAGTGGAACTAGGTTGTTGGATCAAGCATAAGAAACATGAAATCTTAAAATCACCAAAATGGGGCCTAATAAAGTATCTAATTATAGGTGCTAAATTTTTAGGATGGTACATTTAGTCCCCACTTTAGTAGGTATGAGACAACCTCATGCTCATGGTAACGTAGATCAATGCATAGGAAAATATTTATCAAGGTCAAGGAAACAAGGAGACACCAAGCCCCCAATTGACATAGTTCCTCATCAAATAAAAAACCAAGATAAAATAGGCAATAATAGAGAGAGAGAGAGAGAGAGAGAGAGAGAGAGAGAGAGAGAGAGAGAGAGAGAGAGATGACCAACTAGCCTAGTAAGGTTTGACTTACTATGGACCATGTAAAGTTGCAAAAGATGGAATTGACGGTATATAAAGCTATGAGATGGTAGTCAAACCATCAAAAGAGGATAACCAAGTGAAGGATAGTCCACTAGGAAATCTATCAAAAAGGGATTAGTCCTTCAAGAAAGCATTGTCTCGATTAAGGGATCCAGAAAAAGAGATCAATGGTAAGGAAAGAATAGTCTACCAAAGGGATCTAAAAATTAGTCTTAGGATCAACTGAATAATGCATAAGAAATAATAATGTAATTAGAGTATAATCCTAATGAAAACATTATATCCAAGGAAATCCACCAAAAATTTACAAAGAAGATTAATTTGGCCCAAGAATATTGTATTATGCTAGTTACTCTACTTGAAATGTTTGAAGTAATCAAAACATTTGTAAGAAGAATGACATATATGCCTCCCCTCAAGGTGGAAAAATAAGACTATTTTGACATCTTAAGGAAAAGAAGAACAATGATAAAGAACCTTTAACACCAAGGAGTTATCCCATAAGAAAAACCCAGTCTAATAAAAAAAGGTCACAACCCCTGTGAGGTCAAGGAAGGGATGAATACAAAGTGATATCATGCATTAAGTATAAAGATATCCTTGATGAAGGATGAAAAAATTTTATCCCCTAATTAAGGGATTTGTTTATTTGGACATACAATTGAAAACAAGGAAGAGGTTGTGATCAAGGATAATCACCTCTTGCATAAGAGTGAATCCATAATCAAAATAAAAAATTTCATGTAATAAAAGATATTAAATGATAAACAAATACCACTTGAACTAAGGGAAAATTGATACTTACAAAGGATGAGAGATTGAAATACTACCCTTGCCCCCCAAGAGTAGAGACAAGAATAAGAATATGGAGGACTATTATGTTTCTCATAATGTATGATTGCATCTGAAATTGTACTACCATGAATGACAATGAGCCCTTAATGGAGAGGCTAACAATGTCACATAGTGTAGAGCAACATAATAGGAACTTGAATACTATTCAAAGTTATCATAATTGAAAATCAACTCATTGCAACCTGTTATGTGAATGATGTCATAATCAATGAGTTCCTAAAATTTATAATGCAAATCTTGGCATTCATTAGTAGAGTGGTCATGATATCGATGATACATGCAAAAAGGAAGATTCAAAAGGTTTTGACTATGCTTCTTTCATTTAGACTAAGTAATCAATTTAGCATGAAGAAGGTTAGGAAAAATGATTTCTTGATTAAGGCTAGGCATAGAAAAAGTGTTAGATGATAATGGAAGGGGTGTAGAAAAGGGAGAAGGTTGGAAACTAATCCCTTGAAGAGGCAAGTGTGAATTTGATTTATCACGAGTCTCAACACTTTTTTTCATTCATCCTAAACCATATTGGAGATTATGAGTGAAATTGTTAGGAGAATCAGGTTGAACAAATGACACACTAGGCCCTCTAAAGAGTCTCATGTTAAACTTAGGAACTTTATATTCCCCCATAAAAGATGGTGTAAATTCTAGGGTGGGTGTTTGAAGTTGGGTACCAATTCCGCGGAAGTCTGCGGGAGGAAAAATTTGCAATAAAAAATAGGTGCCCGTTTAGGTTCGGGAGCTCGATTCATTTTCAAAAATTGGGCACCCGTTTAGGATTGGGCATCCAAAGCAAAATAGGCGCCCGATTTTTACAAAATGGGTGCCTGATTTTTACAAATTGGGTGCCTGTTTTGTAAAAATCGGGCGCCCGTTTCTAATATCTATATATATATATATATATATTTAATTGATTTCTTGTCATTTTCATCTTCAAAAAATGGGATCGCATTTAGCAGAGCTCAGGTGACCGTTTTAGCTTCTCCTACCGACCCTATTTGCCATTTTTTTTCATGTTCCAGATACGTACTATTGTTTTTTATTTTTTTTATATGATTTTTGTCATTAAAAATTATGGTTTCAAGTTATTTTTAATTAAAAAATATAGTTTAATGTTGTTTTCAAAATTATTGTATAAATTTAATTATATTTTATCTTTCAAGTACTTCTTTTTTATTTTTATTTACTTTGTAATTACCGTACTAAAGTAGAGAACTAGTAAAATTTAAGTATACAAAATTACATTACAAAACCCTACGTAGAAAACCAAAACCCTAGGTAGTAAAACAAAAACATAAACCTATACAAAATTAAATTACGAAACCATAAACTTAGAAAACCAAAACATAAATTTAGTTCAAACCAAAACATAAATTTAGAAACCCTCTCTCTCTCTCTCTCTCTCTCTCTCTTTTAAGTTTTAATTATTTAAGTCTTTCAATTTGTAAGGTAAAATGTATTTTACAGTATGTTAATTATAAATTATCATGTTTTTATATGTACGCAGATTGGCAATATGGATAATTTTCACATTGATGAGCTTATAGGTTAGCATGCACCACCACCTCCTCCACCTCCACCTAGAGAGTTAAGAGATAATATTAGGATAAATGTAGAGGCAATCATTAGAGATATAAATATTATTAGGAATGATCCCTGTCCATTTGCCCAGCTACTACGCCTTGTAGATAGCATGCAAGGCATAGTAGATTCCGTACACATTAGAATATGAGATTGATAGTTTTGAGTCATGGAGGGAGAGTATGCCCATATATTATGCTGATGAGCTCTCTTATAAAGAGGTTAATAAATTAAAAATTACAAAAATTGATTTGGCACGCTATTTTTTGAACCCTACAACGGGTGAGCAGATACTTGGCAAGAAGCCACGTATTTCGATTAGATGGTGTAGACACCCCGACATAGCAGAACATTTTTGGGAGTGGTGGTGGATGGTATTTGACCATCCACCACACACTAATCATGAGGTCCCACTTTATTTTTTGAAGAAAGTATGGGCTGAATTTGAACTGGGTAAGAAACCCAATTATTTTGACATGAGAGCATTTCAGGGGGTTGGCCGGGGCATGCCACAGGATAGGCCAGGGGCCAAATTGAGTGACAAAACTAGAAATTGTGTGCACAATGAGCCCCTTGTTCCTCTTCCATCCCCTGTACTTCCTGCACCTATCCATCATCAAGCAGTGTTGTCATCTCTTGGTTCTTTGAGTGCCTTTACAGACAATTTTTTACAACACTTGACCCAGGCGAGGACTACCCCCAGCATATCACATGTTTGCACGAGTTGTGGGGGTATATGTAGGGGTCCCAAGTCTGATCCTGATGCTACCCATGCTGCCCATGGTGGATATGGTGATGATGATGATGGTGCACATGGTGGATATGTCGATGATGATGATAGCGCACATGATGCCAGAGATGATATCTCATCATATGTTGATTTACTCAATGCAGACGATGATCATCCCGCACATGTAAATTTAATTATAATTTATATAGTGCAATATTAAATTTATTATTTATACAATTATGAGCCATAACATGTGGATTTTTTGGTGAATAGAGGAGGGTTGACCCTCCATCATTCATTAGCTGTCATCATATGACATCGACACCTTGACATATCGGTGCTCCATTCACAATATGCACTTTGATCTTGATACATTTAAACTTTAAACAAAATAAACTTTAATTGATAACGTGTTTGACATATTTTTGTGATTTTGTATGGTCTCTCATGTACCACTGAGATTGAGAGTCCTTCATTCACTGCCCCACTAGTCACAGAGAGTCAACCACATATACCTCTAGTATGTTTTTCATTTATTAATTTTAAGTGTTTATATCTTACTAATTTATGTACAACTTTGATTCACACTTATTTTTTTGCAATTGTAGGCTTTTGGATTGTCTCATGTTGCACAATCACATTTACGTCCTGACTCATCGGTGACATTAGCTACATATCACACACAGGTAATGTACACATGTTTTTATTTCATAAATGTATAGTCAAGTTATATATACTTTATAATTTATGTATATATGTACTATATAAGTTTGATTCATGCTTTATATGTTGTTCAGGTTGACACCACCATGAGTCTTGGCATGGCTACAAGATTAATCCAAATGCAGCCATCGACACTATCCTTTGAGGTGATGATTAAAAGTAATTTTTCAATGTCCATTATGTATCTAGATCTTTTACACCTAATTATTAAAAAATTGTACTTTAAATGTTTTTACAGGACTTGGCTACATCCACTTTTCATGTAGCCAAGGATGAGGGTACTCGAGACAAGACATAGCAGGATGAGGGTACCGAGGACCAGACAGAGCATGTTGATGCATCACAGTCCTCTTCGTGTGGAGTGAAGAGGACTGTAGATCAGCTAGATGAGTAGAGTTAGATTATGATGACTATTTGGACTTGTTTTATGACAATGATTATTTGGACTTGTGTTATGATGACTTGTTGTCATATTATTTAGATTATGATGATGATTATTTGGACTTGTTCATATTATTTTTACTTGTTGTTAGAGTAGGACTTGCATTACATACTAGTCCACTTGTTATCATATATTGTACTTGAACTTGTTTTTAGAGTAGGCCTTTGTTTTGTGATTCTATGTATATATCATGAGTTGATATGATGGACATTATGATACATGTAAATTATTTCAGGACTTGTTATGTTATTTATCTTAATCATGAGTTGTTATTTATATATATGAGCTTATGGAAAAGAAATCATTTTTAATATCAATTGTAATTAAATTGATCAATATCCTAAAAAAACCATCTATCTAACAATGAGATCTATTAATTCATGTGTAATTGATCTAAGTACAATATCTAGATACATTACAAGTAATATGAACACTTTGATTAACTATAAAAAAAACCATCTATCTAATAATGAGATCTATTAATACATGTAATTGACAAGAACAATATGGATGTTACAAACTTAATATTGACTTTGATAATTAACTATTAAAAACCATTAATTAATATTGACTTCGATGTTACAAGTAATTTATTGAGTTTGATTAACTATTAAAAACCATATATCTAACAATGATATCTATTAATTCATGTGTAATTGATCTAAGTACAATATCTAGATACATTACAAGTAATATGAACACTTTGATTAGCTATAAAAAAACCATCTATCTAACAATGAGATCTATTAATACATTTAATTGAAAAGAACAATGTGGATGTTACAAACTTAATATGACTTTGATAATTAACTATTAAAAACCATTAATTAATATTGACTTTGATGTTACAAGTAATTTATTGAGTTTGATTAACTATTAAAAACCATCTATCTAACAATGAGATCTATTAATTTGAACAATGAATTTATGGATGCACAAATAAATCTATCATAATCTATTAAGTGAACATAATCTGAGCAATGTGCATAGTTTAATATTTAGAACAAAATTAGGTGAATACAAAATTATGAATTTAAATTAAATATTTAAAACAAAATTTGATGAATAAAAGTGAGTTCATGTGAACTTAAATTACAAATCCAAAATTGTACGAATACAAGAGTGCATTGTACTACATAAATAGTTCATGTCTATGTTCTTCCAGACATCCTGCATCATAAAAATAAACATGTTCAAATGTTAGAATTTATACAAGTTCATTTAAAGTCAATTTAAATTTAAATTTCAAATCTATATCTCTAAATTATAAATTATGACACTTCAAAGAAAACATGTAGAAAACATATAAAAATATGGTCCAAATTGAACAAAAACTTACATGTATAAATTTGATTCAACCTAATGTACCATCAACATCCTCTCTTTTCTGTAATGCATCTATGATTGCCTCATGCTCTTCCATTGAAAGTGTCCATAATATTTTATTAGCAGGTCTCCCTTTGTATCTTTCCAATTTGATATTTGTTGCCACTACCAAATGGGAATAGTGCATAATCTTCTTTTCTGATTGGTAGTCTTCAAAAGCTGGTAAACCATTCCTTCTTGTTAGGTATTTGTGTAGCCATGTACCAACTACCATAACAGACCCAATTGGATATTGAAAATCATTATCATCTACTTGATGACATATCAACTTTTTCTTAGGTTCTACACATTGAGCTAACCAATACTCTATCTTCTCTTCATTATCCTCAGGTGCAGCAACAACACCATACACATGTCCTGCAAAACATAATTAAGTACATGCACAAATAAAACTTGTTTAAAGGTTTATAATTCAAATATATAATCATAAATTATATGACATACACATGTAACTAATATAATTTAAAGTTTTACAATAAATTGAATTAAGTTACTAGGTTGTATGAGGTCTGAAACATGATCATAATCTTTTGATTCAAAGGCATGATCCAAGTCTTCATTTATTATATCATCTTCATCTTGTCTCTCACTAGGTGTTAAGGATTTTTGTTGCCATTCTTCAACCCATTATGTATTCTCACACTCTTCCCATTCACCTGCAACACAAAATTGACAAAAACATGCAAGCTCCCTAGTCCATATAGTCCAAGTGGTAGAATTAGAACTCCTAAATGAATGCCATTTAGTCGATCCATTGATTGTATTACAATCATATCTTGAAAGGATATTCTTCTCTTCAACTAGCTAGAAAAAATGTCTAATTGTAGAGTTCTGATTTGATCCTGTAGACAAACTTATTTTACACCATTCAACAATTGCACGTGCATCTTTAAATTTTGATTTTTCCTCAAATTTGAGTTGCTCTCTACAAAGGGCTCTCTTAACACATGCACTGACACCATCATGTTCTCCCTTCCCATGTCTAGCCTCAAAAAAGCTCCAGATATGTTGGATATTTATTTTCTTGAGCATCCTACTCAACCAATAAAACATTTTAGCATTCTTGAATTGTCCTGTGCAATTATCTGACCATATTAGATGTTGTGTTATATGAATTTCTCTCTCCCTTAAATTTTCATAAAAGGTCTTAAAGCAATATTGGACAAACTCCGATGAGTGTAACTTATTATTATCACTCATATGGAAATGGTACTTTCTCAATATTTTCTGATCCTCTTCTGTACTATCAGGTGCATGTCTATAGACAATATGAACAAAAATTGTTACTTGCACTAAATTATAATATTATGGTTGGATCTCATCTTGTGGTGCAAGCATGTAGTTCTCTGCAAAGTCAACAACTAAAAGTATACTACCAATTGGAAATGTATTCTTGCATATGCAACATTGTCCATCAAGCCATCTAGAATTGTGAGAGTGTTTCACATATTTAGGTATGACCTTACTCTTGAATTCATTCATAAAAGCATTAACACTAAGTTTTCCAGTAATTAGGTCGCACCATTTTCCAACTTTTCCATCCTTCAATGGATACTCAACAATTTTAAATCTTTGTACATCAACTAATTGTTGTCGAAAATCAAATGAAATATTTTCATGCAAACATTCATCTAATAATGTAAGATTGCCACATACATCACATACACCAGAAACACATGCATTTAAAAGATAAAATTGCTCATTAGGTGGGTTACAAAACAAATTTGATATAAACTCCTTTACAGTTTGAGGTGGTATATTTATACCACATTCCTGCAACATTTCATTAGTATGCATAGTAGAACCTATAGATCGAAAAATACCATAATGATAATGAAATTGAACATGAGTTTTGCAACAACAGGTGGTTCTTTCTTTGTTAATCCTTACATACCATGGTTTACATTTTTCAAAAGATCTTTGACTAATACTAATAGTTAACACCTTATCATCCACAATTTTTTTATGCAATTCTGTTTGAGTCATATCTAAAAGGTGTTTTGGATGTGGATCATGAACTTTTGAACTGAATCTTAATTTAAGAACATCTCTGGCATTAGGGGATACTCTTATATTATCGTGCCAAAAATTTTCAATCAAAGTTTTGACTTCACCAGTAAGTTTCATGTCAGACCTCATGAGTCTGCCAGTGAAGGTCCATAAATGGTTTTCCAGATCACTTTCAAAGTTAACTCTTCTCTTTACAGCTCTTGTTAAAGTTTTACGATGAATATTAAGATATCCACTTATGTTTGAAATCATTCTTTTATCAATAGTAGTTTTATTTACTAAAGCTATTGTTATTGCTCATCGTGCCGCATTACTATCTTTATTTTCTTTCCAATTGTGTCAAAGGCACTAGCAACAGTTGATACAACTTATTTTAGAGACTCGTCCTTCTTCTTGGTTTTCACATAAATGCCTAACCTCTTCATCACTTTTCGCATTTTAGACATTAATTAATTGTAACATTAATTGACATTGAAACCCAAATTTATTATTATAAAAAAATTGTCTAAACAATCTGCTCGCGTGTGTCATAATCTGTCTCCGTGAAACCAAACCATGCAGATTGTCTAGCACATCATTTTTTATTTGAAATTGTTCATTTATTTCATTATCATTCAAATGAGTTTCTTTCTCAATCGGTGTTTCTATGTCTACATCTACATTGTTGATTTCAATCTGAATTGGTGTTTGATTTTCAGTTTCAATTGGGGTTTTACTTTTAGTTCCTTTATCATTATGATTAACATTACTAATTTCTAAAATTTCACATGCAATTAAATTTGTTAATCTATTTTTAGGAATACAATTTAAATCATTTTTATTGTAACCTGCTTCTAGCAAATCATGAACATCTTTATCAGAATAAGTTGTAACATTTGGATGTGAAGACATACCTGTATCCAATACTGGATTAGAAGATGCACCTAAATTTTCTTCTTCAACCTCTACATCCATTATGGTGTCTTCATTGTCCTCCTCTTCTAAAACAATTGTTGAACTCGATGCTCCAACATTATTCAGGTTTCAAAGTCTTTCTCTTCTTTCTCGTTATCATTTTACCTCATTCTCTCTATTTTCTACAACCTTCTCAGATGTCAGAACCTTCGTTGGCTTCTTTCTGCATCGGTCTTATCCCATTTTTGCACCAAGATTTGAGTTCAAACAATTTTTTTTGAATGTCACATCCAAAACAAGATAAAAGTACAGAATGTTGATAGAAATATTTTGTTTGCCTGGTACAGATCGATAAAAAAAAAATTGAAAACTCCTCAATCATTGAGATCAAGCCCACAGTCCTATTTTTTGGGTGCAATGACTCTTTATGAAACAGGTGCTCGTTATTTAAATCAAAATGAATGCCTGATATTTAAATCAAAATGGGTGCCTGTTATTTAAATCAAAACAAGCGCCCATTTTGTAGTTTCACAAAACGGGTGCCCTTTTGTGAATTTAAAAAAATGGGTGCTCATTTTGTAAATCTATGAGTGGGAACTGTACCTACTGGCTTGGGTTTTGGTTCGGGACAGGCTCGGTGGGACCAAGCCTATGCTTGACCCTGCAAAAAAATGGCTAAGGCATTATAGAATAAATTTTTTGCCTTGCCATAATTTTTTGGAGACCTTCACGAATGAATTTTTTGATAAAATGAAAACCCATTTAGCTCTTATTGTGTAGATTATAAAAATATAAATTTTATAGTGATATGATAAATTTTAATATTTTTATAATATTTATTAAGCTAACATGGTACCTAAACTAGAAATATTAAGGTTAACCAAAACATTAATAACTTTTTTAATTTTATATTTTTTGAAAAATGAGTTATATGAAACCAATCTAGATAGAATTTCCTTCAAATTAAAAAAAAAAATTGAAAAAAAGTGAAGTTATCATCAAATTATGGTGTCCGTACACCAAAGGTTTTGAAAATATACTATATAGTCAATTAAAAATTAATAAAAAAAAAATTCAATAAAAAAATAAGATAAAATATTCTGACCAATCTTCAGTGTTTTAGGTACCTTTTCCCAAAAGGATTCACAAAAATACATTCATTTACTTCAAAAAAGGGTGACCGTACACATGTCAGGTGTGGTCCCGAAACATGCATTTTGAAAAAGTGGTTTTTAAACATGCCTACTAAAATTTTATTTATACCATGTGGGTATTGAAATAAATTACATATTTGAAAACTAGACTCTGAGCACTAAAATTTATACTACTCAAATTTTTCAAGATTCAATCTTTAAGTGCCTCAAATTTTGACATCAATTGACATAAATTTTGAAAAATAGAGAAAACACTTCCACTTTTTGGCCAAAAGTGGGACTCAACTTCTTGCAGCCACCCTCTAATGTCCCCAACCATCTTCTAAAAGGACACTTTTAGGAGGAGAAGACATGTCTTGTTGAAATGGTATAGGAACAGATGAAGAATCAGATTCAATTAGTAAGCAATTTTGGAACTTATCAGCAACAACAAGGGTATACATGATGTTATAAATGAACTTCACTTTGCAATGAAGTGTTGAAGAGACAACTTGCATGGCATGTAGCCATGATCATCCTAAGAGAAGATTATAAGTGAGAGTATTGAGCATGACATGAATAGGTGTGGGTAAAATAACAGGATCTACCTTAACATGTAAGTTTATAATACCTAAGGTTGTTTTAGCAACATTGTCAAAGCCACATATAGGAATATAATTAGGTTAAATCAATGAAGTATCCACCTTAATTTTATGCTACAAGTCAATGCTACAAATATTAAGGTATGATCTAATATCAAGTAAAGTTCTAATAAGATTACCATTGATGAGGACACCAATCATAAGAGAATCATTTTTTTATGAATCTCTTTAGAAGGAAACTCATTTTGAGAAAACACAATTTGATCTTTTTTGTTGGTCATATTCATGCATTTCAATAGATAAGTTATATTAGTTTGCACAAGAGGTAGAATAGATATGTTTCTCAATGATTTTTGTAACACTTCATGATAAGTGGATGAAGTTTTAAGAACATCCAAAAGAGATATCTTGGTAGGAGAAGCATGGATTTTCTCTACTAAATCGTATCCCTTTCCAAGATTTTGAGGAAGATGAGGTGAAGGAAGCACTGGTTGAGAAGTAGGAAGAGAAGGAGGTAAAATTGAATTGGTAGGTTGCCTATTATTTCTTATGTTATATGTGTGAATAATTGCATTCTAATCAGGTTGTTGAGCACCTTTTACCACAATAATAAGTTTATTTTGAGGTTGAGGGGCATTGCAACAAAGATGAACAACAACCTTAGGCTTTTCACTACCCAAAAAATTGAGAGCATTGTCTTGATTAGGCTCTTGGTTGTTCAAGTTTTATCTCTAGAAGGGAGAGCATCAAGGAAAGTGGTAATGATATTATCCTCTTCTTATAGGGTATACTTTTGAGTAGGAAAATATTTAGAATAGGATTTAGGAATTTCAATCAATGCTTCATCTCTAAAAGGGATGTCATTTAATGAAGGTAAGTTGATAATAAGAAATTTATTTATAATATCTTCCTCTTGCTCCAAAATATCCTGATAAAGGGCGTACATCTTAGGAGAAGGATCAACATGGAACATGAATGTATCATCTCTAGAGGGAAGATCACTAAAATAAGTAGAATAAATGCCAACAACAATATCATCTTATTTTATCAAAGGTTGTTTCATGTGATAGAGAATAATCAACATCATTGTCCATTGGTTCATACCAAATAGGGAGATCATTAAGAGTAGAAATAGAACAAACATTAGGAGAGGGATAACTATAATTAACTAAAGATTGATTCCTAAAAGGAAAGTCATTGAAATGAATGGAAGGCAAGGTATCATGAGGGGAATTAACAACTTTCACCAAGGTATTCTCATGGGGGAGGCACATATCAAGAAAAGAGTTAAGATCAATCTTTAATGCTTCTCCCCAAAGAGAGAGAATATTGAGAGTTCAAGGTTAAATACATCTTCTTGCACCAATATGTCCTCATAGAGAGGAGGGTCCTTATGAGAGGGATAAAGTGATAGAAGGAAGATTAAGCCACTATCACCTCTAGGAAATATATGCATTGTAAAACTAATATAATTGAAAATAACATGAAAATATGCATGAAACAATATGGATTTTTTCTTTTGTCTTTGTATTTTCATTAATGAAAATGCATAAACAATAGACAAAAATAAAGGATTACTAATTAGATGTAAACAGATCTAGACATCCAAATAAGAATGGAAATATCATGATTCGGGTTCATCAAAATGTACAATAAAGAAAAGGAGGAGTGTGAGATAGAGGGCTAGTGTCCACCTTTTACTATGCACAATCGGAAGGAAAATGAGCCAATAGGCTCAAGTAGGACTTAAGGGATAAGTGAGTGCAATGATCCTTCATGATAATGATTAGGATGAGTTGGATTTGAAGGGATATGGTTGAATAATACAAGATAGATGGATAAGTAAGCAAAATTGACAGGATTCATTGTATATAGAATAATAGAAGTCAGATAGTAACATGCAATGGCTTGAAAGAAAAACTAGAGAACATATCTAACCCGTGGTTCTAAGGTATGTGTAGGATCATGGTATACCAAACTATGGCCTTAAGTGGCAATGAAAAATCAGAAAATCAGGGTTAGTCAACTTGACGTAAAAAGGTTGAACATCTTATGAACCTTATGTGAAAAAGTTGTAAGAATAGAATCTGTAGGAAATTGAATGTAGTTTTGTAAACTACTAGCCCTTGTTTGAAATTTTTTTTTGTCTAATTGTTCAAAATTTTAGATTTCAATGAAGTACTACAAAAATTTTAGGGAAAAGATAAAAAGTACGTGTATGTCTGACCACCTTAATCATAATCAAATGATGATATATTTTCCCAAGATTCTAGATTTAAGTAGTAGACTCATGCTCGGATGTGACAGATATTTTTTTGTAATTTTTTGGTCAAATAAATAATTAATTATGAATTTTCTGCTACAACTTTTTCAGAATAAAAAAACTCTCGTGTCTGACCACCTTAACTAATTCAAAATTTTACCAAATTCAAAACTTTTTTTTTTCTTATAGTAGTCGAAGCATAGAATGTGACGCATGTTTCAGATTTCAAAAAGGTTAAACGGTTTGAAAGTTATAGTTGTTTTTCAATCAGTATGTCAGTTATGACTTTAAAGATAACTCAATTGAAAAATAAGTAATAATTACTTACAGAACTCAAAATTTGACAGCAATTATATCGATGGAAAGCTGATAATGTCTTTAAGAAACCCTTTTCATTTCATCAATTTCGAGTGAAAAAATAGTCATCAGCTACATGGTCGAAGTCTCGGTATCAAGAACTATCTCCTAAAACACGCCTAAAGGGTTGACCACCCACGCTGGGTAATGCCGAAGCAAATACCAAGCCTAATCGGATATCCGATAATATCAGATATCCGATAAAGCCCGCCTATTTTGAAATTTCAAATACCCCGCTTTTCCCAAATTCAAGTTTCATAATAAATGTTATTTTTTAATAGTAATATTAATTGTGTTATAAATTAAGTTGTATTATTTTTATATTAATATTAATTCAAGTTTCATATTAAATTATATTTTTGGTTATGTTAATATTAATTTCATTTTAAATATTAATATTAAATAATAATAGCATAGCATAAATATTATAATATAAATATTTATAATAGTATGTATTATATTATTTGATATACAAAATGATTTCGAAAAAATACCTGCACAGTTGATTTGAGGACAGACAGTTTCAGCCCAAATCCTCTTGAAAATATCCAGCATAGGATTTTTCTACAGACTCCTTGTAATTTCGGCGGTCTGACTATACTGAATAAGTAGATGTCAATGGACTTCCCCTTGATTGAATACAAACAATTAATTTTTAAACTCTTGAAAATAAATTTCACATAATTGAAGAACCATCGTACACTCATCATCTGTTCTAGAAACTAACAGTGGCATAAAAATTGATGTAAGAACATTTAAGGTACATTGTCCACAAAAAGGTATATGACACCTTTAAATATACATTAAAAAGTGGAGGTGAAGGCTCTAGATGTGTGTGTGTGTGTGTGTGTGAGTGAGAGAGAGAGAGAGAGAGAGAGGTCATGAGGACTTCCTAGGGGTCCTAACGCGTAATAAGGGGTACTAAGACACCTAGGAAGTCCCCATGACCCCTTTCGACACATTTGAACACTCAAGTGTGTCCTAAGGGGTCCTACGACTCTTTAGGACACACTTGAGCATTCCAATGTGTCAAAAGGGGTCATGAGGACTTCTTAGGGGTCCTAGTACGCCTTATCACGTGTTAGGACCCCTAGGAAGTCCTCACGACCCCTTTCAACACATTAGAACCCTCAAGTGTGTCCTAAGGGGTCCTACGACCCCTTAGGACACACTTAAGCATTCAAATGTGTCGAAAGGGGTCATGAGGACTTCCTAGGGGTGCTAGTACACCTTATCACATGTTAGGACCCCTAGGAAGTCCTCATGACCCCATTCGACACATTAGAACCCTCAACTATGTCCTAAGGGGTCCTACGACCCCTTAGGACATACTTGAGCATTCAAATGTGTTGAAAGGGGTCATGAGGACTTCCTAGGGGTCATAGTACACCTTATCACGTGTTAGGACCCCTAGGAAGTCCCCATGACCCCTTTCGACACATTAGAACACTCAAGTGTGTCCTAAGGGGTCCTATGACCCCTTAGGACACACTTGATCATTCAAATGTGTCTAAAGGGGTCATGAGGACTTCCTAGGGGTCCTAGTACACCTTATCATGTGTTAGGACCCCTAGGAAGTCCCCATGACCCCATTCGACACATTAGAACCCTCAAGTGTGTCCTAAGGGGTCCTACGACCCCTTAGGACACACTTGAGCATTCCAATGTGTCGAAAGGGGTCATGAGGACTTCCTAGGGGTCCTAGTACATCTTATCATAAGTTAGGACCGCTAGGAAGTCCTCATGACCCCATTCGACACATTAGAACCATCAAGTGTGTCCTAAGGGGTCCTATTGTAAGATTTGACAAACATGCAAATCCACAGACCCCGAATACACCTGCATGCAAGAACCTGATACAAAGTAGAAGCACAAAGACGAAAAAGCAGAACTCAGATGTTTACTCAAAATGTGAGAGCAAAATTATAAACTGAATTAAATTGCAACAATTACAAAGTTCAACCTTAAAAAGGTGAATGAAACCCTAAAAGGGAAATACTAGGATGCACATTATTAATTAAGAATTAATTAATAATGCACCTAAGAGACGCTTAAGCAACTAGAGTAAAAGGAAATAATACTCTAACACCCCCCCTTAAGCTGAACGCAGGGAGAAAGCAGACCTAGCAAGACTAAGAAAGCAAGAAATGGGTCCCGGCAACAAGGCCTGATCAGGTACCCAGTACAAGGAAATCTCTGTAAACCGAAGACAAAGGAGAAAACCCAGTGGGAAAAACCCCTCTCCAAAAAGAGATATAAAAGCAAGAAAAGACAAAAGGCATGACTTCAAGAGACTCTCTCAAAGCCAGTAGTACAATGCGTGCTGCTAACCCCCCCCGAGAGAGAGGGTCGAGGCTCCAAAGCCCCCCAGAATGAAAGAACCCCTGGAGCAATGAGCAAACCACTGTGACTCCAATGCAGAGGAGTGAAGGTCAGTGGGTGCTGAAGAGGTGACCTCGAAGGATGAGGTGTCACTGGAAGGCCGAGCTGATGCTCAAATGAGAAGACACGAGGATCCTGAAAGGGAATCCCCAATGCAAGTGGTATGACAGGTGTGCTGACACTATCATGAGAGAGCAGATGAGTGTCCTCTGAAGAATCCTCAACAACTGCACCTGGTGGCTTGATGAATGGAGCTGGAGGATCAAGCAGTGCTGAAGAAGAATCCAGCTGAAGAGAAAAGTACTCCTCAGGATGTGGTGTAGCAGTCACAACACGGGTCTCAGGAACAACACAGAGGTTCAAGCTACCTGACTGCACCACATGATGCTCTCGTGAAAGAGGAGAGCTGAGCTCCGACAATGGAGATGGTGGACCAAAATGAGAAAAGATGTAGAGACGGGAGGAATGATCAACTGTCCCTGTAGCAATAATGCCTCCTGTCACACTATCCCTGATGAAGGCTGAATCGGTCGTGAACTCAACTGTCTTCCCTGACCCACTGCGAGTAATCTGATAAATGGAGAGAAGGTTTGCAGAGAGAGATGGAACATACAATACATCATTGAATGTGCCATCCTGAATGCTGACTGAACCTGTCCCACAGACTGTCTGTACAGTGTTATTCCCCATGAGAATATGAGGAATAGGAGAAGTCTCAAAAGAAGAAAACAACTCCTGAGAAGATGCCATATGGTGAGAAGCACCGGAATCTAGTATCCAAGGGACCTGTAAAGGGGATGCAACAGATGCCCGTAATGCATGACCCTGTCCAAAATCCTGTCCAGATGTCGAAGAAGATGTAGAAGACTGAAAAGCAGACCCCTGTGAGGTGGAAGAGGATGGAGAGGAAATAGTGCTCTTTTGAAGGAGATCTTGCAAATCTGCAATCTGTGTCTCATAACCATCACATCTCTTCTGAAAACACTGTGACTCATCATGGTTCCTCTTCTGACAATAGGAACATGTGGGGATCTGAGTCTTCTGATTCTCCTTCTTAGAAGAATATGGTGTGTCAGTAGAGTGCTGAGAGGAGGAGTCAGATATCTGCTTCGGCTTCGGCTTCTGTGTGTCCTGAGATGACTTGGCAAGCAATGCCTGTGACTGTGAACCTGCAAGTGAATCCATCTGAGTGATCTTGGACTGCTTACGAGTCAACCTGTCACAGAAATTCTCAAAAGAGGGCATAACATGTCTGGTACCCAAAGCATCCATGGTGGAGTAGAAAGTGGAAGAAAAGATCTGGTACTGTCCTCGCAACTTTGAGAGTATCAAATAGATACACTCATCATCTGTCTTGATTTTTCCATATCTTTGCAAAACTATACGCAAAGACTTGAACTTCATCAAGAAGTCCTCCATAGTGGGGAAATCAGAAGGAGTCAAAGAGGTCAAATCTACATCAAGCTGAAGCTTCCAGAATTCGTTGACTGTACCAAACAAGGTTGAAAACTTGCTCCAAATAGCCCTAGGAGTGGTCAAACCTTCCAGGTGAAATAAGAGGCTGTCAGAGATGTTCAGTGCAATCAAACCCATGGCTTCATCCATTTTGTTCCTGTGCTGAAGAACCTCAAAGGGATGCTGCAGGACAGGTTGGTGTTCATCCAGACATGACCATAAGCCACGTGACATGAGCAGCCTGGTCATGTGTGCTTTCCATGTGTGGTAATTGTGCGGTGTTAGCCGGGCCACAGAGGGATCCGACATTGAGAGAAGAAGAAGATAGAAGTAGAAGGGTCTGTTCTGAAGTAAATTACAGAAAGGAAATGTACCCCCCCCACAAAGTAGGATTCTAACCCCCGTACAGCAAGTAATCAACCACTGAAAGGACAAAAAAAACTAGAGAAAAACCTGGAATGCCGGATGCAGAGTAGGAGGGAAAACGAAGCCTCTACTTCAACGCTAAAAATAGGTGCTCAAATTGTGGAATCAACAAATGAAACCAGCACCATTGCGTCCGTCTCGGAAAGACCTTTCCGGCAATATATCATATGTTAATTTTTGCTTCCGTATGAGCCCTGTAGGAGCAAAAATGCCCAAGTACCCCCAAAATGCAAGCTCTCTGGAAAAAACCAGTGACGGCAAAAAAGTTGACGGCCGTATGACCGTCACGGGCCTGTCGTTGACGTCAGCATGACGTCATCCCAAAAAAAAATGGCAGATGACGTCACCTGCGTCTGCCGCGGGTGGCAGGCCGGTGGTCGGGTAGCGGCTCCACCGGCTGCGGTGGCTCCCTGGTGGAGCGGGGGCGGGGCCTGGGCCGGGCGCGGGTGGCGGCTGGGCAGCGGCCGGGCGGCGGCTGGCCGCGGAGGCGCGGCGGGGGCGCACTGGTGGCGCGCTGCCCTGCAGCCGCTGCGGGTGGCGCGCGTGCGGCGCGCTAGCTGAGCGCGGGCGGCGCGGTGGCGGCCCGCCGATTTGTTAAAGAAAATACATTTTTTTAAATTTTTTCTGAAGGTTTTGCCTCATTTTTCGAGCCGTACGGCCCTGGTAGGGCAAATTTTTTTCCCTGTGGTCACGGAGGCCAAACTTAGTCGAGTTTTATATGATTTCGACTCCCCCGGGCCTTCTGAACGCAATGGTGGCGTCCGTTTCTGCTCAATCTGCTCCAGAAGCTCATGCCTCCTTCAAAGTGATAAAAAACCCGAGAGAAGCTGCAGATGACGCCTTCGAATCGTGGCTTCAAAAAAAAATTTGATCAGGCAGCAACAGGGCGGCTCTGATACCATGTAAGATTTGACAAACATGCAAATCCACAGACCCCGAATACACCTGCATGCAAGAACCTGATACAAAGTAGAAGCACAAAGACGAAAAAGCAGAACTCAGATGTTTACTCAAAATGTGAGAGCAAAATTATAAACTGAATTAAATTGCAACAATTACAAAGTTCAACCTTAAAAAGGTGAATGAAACCCTAAAAGGGAAATACTAGGATGCACATTATTAATTAAGAATTAATTAATAATGCACCTAAGAGACGCTTAAGCAACTAGAGTAAAAGGAAATAATACTCTAACACCTATGACCCCTTAGGACACACTTGAGCATTTAAATGTGTCGAAAGGGGTCTTGAGGACTTCCTACGGGTCCTAGTATGCCTTATCAGGTGTTAGGACCCCTAGAAAGTCCCATGACCCCTTTTGACACATTTGAATGCTCAAGTGTGTCCTAAGGGGTCATAGGACCCCTTAGGACACACTTGAGGGTTCTAATGTGTTGAATGGGGTCATGAGGACTTCCTAGGGGTCCTAGTATGTCTTATCATGCATGAGGACCCTGAGGAGTCTGGATGACCCCTTCCGACACATTAGAATTCTCAAGTGTGTCTTAAGGGGTCATAGGACCCCTTAGGACAGACTTGAGAATTCCAATGTGTTGAAAGGGGTCATGCAGACTTCCTAGGGGTCCTAGTACACCTTATCATATGTTAGGACCCCTAGGAAGTCCTTATGACCCTATTTGACACATTAGAATGCTCAAGTGTGTTGAAGGGGTCCTATGACCGCTTAGGACACTCTTGAGCATTCAAATGTGTCGAAAGGGGTCATGAGGACTTCATAAGGGTCCTAGTATGCCTTATCATGCGTTAGGACCCCTAGAAAGTTTGCATGACCCCATTCGACACATTGGAATGCTCAAGTGTGTCCTAAGGGGTCCTACGACCCCTTAGGATGCACTTGAGCATTCCAATGTGTTGAAAAGGGTCATGAGGACTTCCTAGGGGTCCTAACGCATGATAAGGCATACTAGGACCCGTAGGAAGTCCCCATGACCTCTTTCGACACATTGAAATGGTCAAGTGTGTCCTAAGAGGTCCTACGACCCCTTAGGAAACACTTGAGCATTACAATGTGTCCAAAGGGGTCATGAGGACTTCTTAGGGGTCCTAGTATGCCTTATCACATGTTAGGACCCCTAGGAAGTCCTCATGACCCCATTTGACATATTTGAACCCTCAAGTGTGTCGTAAGGGGTCCTATGACCCCTTAGGACACACTTGAGCATTCCAATGTGTCGAAAGGGGTCATGAGGACTTCCTAGCGGTCCTAGTATGCCTTATCACACATTAGGACCCCTAGGAAGTCCTCATGACCCCATTCGACACATTAGAACCCTCAAGTGTGTCCTAAGGGGTCCTACGACCCCTTAGGACACACTTGAGCATTAAAATATATCAAAAGAGGTCTTGAGGACTTCCTAGGGGTCCTAGTATGCCTTATCATGCATTAGGACCCCTAGGAAGTCCCCATGACCCTTTCGACACATTAGAACCCTCAAGTGTGTCCTAAGGGGTCCTACAACCCCTTAGGACACACTTGAGCATTCAAATGTGTCGAAAGGGGTCATGAGGACTTCATAGGTGTCCTAGTACACCTTATCATGCATTAGGACCCCTAGGAAGTCCTCATGAATGCATTCGACACATTAGAACCCTCAAGTGTGTCCTAAGGGGTCCTAAAACCCCTTAGGACACACTTGAGCATTCTAATCTGTTGAAAGGGGTCATGAGGACTTCTTAGGGGTCATAGTACACCTTATCACATGTTAGGACCCCTAGGAAGTCCCTATGACCCCTTTCAACACATTAGAATGCTCAAGTGTGTCCTAAGGGGTCCTACAACCCCTTAGGACACACTTGAGCATTCAAATGTGTCGAAAGGGGTCATAAGGACTTTCTAGGGGTCCTAACATGTGATAAGATGTACTATGACACTTAGGAAGTCCTCATGACCCCTTTCGACACATTGGAATGCTCAAGTGTGTCCTAAGGGATTGTAGGACCCTTTAGGATACACTTGAGTGTTCTAATGTGTTGAAAGGGGTCATGGGGACTTCCTAGGAGTCCTAACATGTGATAAGGTGTACTAGGACCCCTAGGAAGTCCTCATGACCCCATTCGACACATTAGAACCCTCAAGTGTGTCCTAAGGGGTCCTACGACCCCTTAGGACACACTTGAGGGTTCTAATGTGTCGAATGGGGTCATGAGGACTTCTTAGGGGTCCTAGTACACTTTATCACATGTAAGGACCCCTAGGAAGTCCTCATGACCCCATTCGACACATTAGAACCCTCAAGTGTGTCCTAAGGACCCCTAGGAAGTCCTCATGACCCCATTCAACACATTAGAGTGCTCAAGTGTGTCCTAAGGGGTCCTACGACCCCTTAGGACACACTTGAGCATTCCAATGTGTCGAAAGGGGTCATGAGGACTTCCTAGGGGTCCTAGTATGTCTTATCACACGTTAGGACCCCTAGGAAATCCTCATGACCCCTTTCGACACATTAGAATGCTCAAGTGTGTCCTAAGGGGTCCTACAACCCTGTAGGACACACTTGAGCATTCAAATATGTCGAAAGGGGTCATGAGGACTTCCTAGGTGTCCTAGTATGCCTTATCACGTGTTAGGACCCCTAGGAAGTCTGCATGACCCCATTCGACACATTTCAATTCTCAAGTGTGTCCTAAGGGGTGGTAGGACCCCTTAGGACACACTTGAGGGTTCTAATGTGTCAAATGAGGTTATGAGGACTTCCTAGGGGTCCAAGGATCACATGTTGTTGTGGGAACATGGTTGCGCACATATATGATTAGAAATAATGGCATTCCTATGTTTGAAGACTATGAGAAGCACAAAACCATTCTCATGTATTCACACCTTGTTATAGATGCCAATGTTAAGTTGTTGAAACATCAAGGAAAACCAAAGACAAAGGAACTTTGGGCTATTAGTATTGCTGATCATGAAGCAATAGTGAATATTCTCAAGCAAAGAGATGACCCTTTAGGCACACTTGAATAGGTAAGTTCAACTCAAGTTAAAATATAGTTCTGTAATTTGCATATTTAGATGCCAAAAGGGCACTTCTTATATTCTCTATTAACTTTTCTTCTGCCTTCCGAATGCAGGGATTGGAGTGGAAATGACACTTATTTTTTATATATAGTTGTGTAATTTGCATATTTAGATGTCAAATTTTGTATATAAAACCAACAATCGAATGTAATGTGCATAGTTAGATGCCAAATTTTGTATATAAAAACAACAATCGAATGTAATGTGCATATTTAGATGCCAAATTTTGTATATAAAAACAACAATCGAATGTAATGTGGATATTTAGATGCCAAAATTTGTATATAAAAAATTAGATGCAAAATTGGAAATATAAAAGAGCCCATGAGGTTGATTTGCAAATATTAAAAGCTCACATTTGTATCGTCTTAATACTAGGTAAAGCCCAAAAAATGTGTTTCCTTACTATGAATGTTGTATCCTTATATAATTTGTATCATCTTAATTTTGTATCCCTACATTTCTATTGTCTTAATTCCATTACATTTGTATCGTCAAATGATGTAATAGTTGGATTCATTGAGTCAAAATTGGTCAAATGTGTCTAAAGTAAAATGATGATTCCCTGGTGAAGGGATAGTGTTCAAGGATTGCATCCTAGCACTGAATGGAATGCACCATTAGCTCCAGTTGGGTGGGTAAATGCTAGGCACAACCCCATTTTGACCATTGAGTCAGCAGAACATTCCGGACCACGCCAGACTAAAGTGTCCCCAAGGTGCACTAAGCACGATTGGGCAGAAAAATTTTGAGGCTCGTAACTAGAACCCTGTGAGAGGTATCAGAGATCTGTGAGATGCTACAAGATAGAATTTCTAAGGCCTACAAGAACCTCTCTCTGTTCTGGGAGATTCAAATTTGTTTGAATTTGGCACGCGAGTCTCGCTCAATGCCAAAAATTGTAGTGAGGGTCAGTTGAAAGTTGCACCAATGGATTGCTTCCAAACCATTCATCCTAGCACCAAATGGACTATGCCATTAGCTCTGGTTGGGCAGGTAAACACTAGGAACAACCCCATTTCGACCACTGAGTCAGCAGAACATTCTGGACCACGCCGGACCAAAGTGTCCCCAAGGTGCACTAAACATGATTGGGCAGTGAACTTTTGATCCTCGTAACTCAAACCTTGTGAGAGGTATCAAAGATCTGTGAGATGCTATAGGATGATGTTTTCAAGGCCTACAATAACCTCTCTCCATTTTGGGAGATTCAAATTTGTTTGAATTTGGCACGCGAGTCTCGCTCGATGCCAAAACTTGCAGTGAGGGTCAGTTGAAAGTTGCACCAATGGATTACTTCCAAACCATTCATCCTGGCACTGAATGGACTGCACCATTAGCTCTAGTTGGGTGGGTAAATGCTAGGTACAATCCTATTTCGACCATTGAGTCAGCAGAACGTTTCGGACCACGCCGGACCAAAGTGTCCCCAAGGTGCACTAAGCATGATTGGGAAGTGAACTTTTGAGCCTTGTAACACGGACCCTGTGAGAGGTATCAGAGATCCATGAGATGCTACAGGATGATGTTTCAAAGGCCTACAATAACCTCTCTCCATTTTGGGAGATTCAAATTTGTTTGAATTTGGCACGCGAGTCTCGCTCGATGCCAAAACTTACAGTGAGGGTCAGTTGAAAGTTGCACCAATGGATTACTTCCAAACCATTCATCCTAGCACTAAATGGACTATGCCATTAGCTCTGATTGGGCGGGTAAACACTAGGCATAACCCCATTTCGACCATTGAGTCAGTAGAACGTTCCAGACCACACCGGACCAAAGTGTCCCCAAAGTGCACTAAGCATGATTGCGCAACGAACTTTCAAGCCTCATAACTTGGACCCCATGAAAGGTATTGGAGATCCATGAGATGCTACAGGATGATGTTTCTGAGGCCTAAAATAACCTCTTTCTATTCTGGGAGATTGAAATTTTTTTGAATTTGACACCCCTATCTCGCTCGATGCCAAAACTTGTAGTGAGGGTCAGTTGAAAGTTGTGCTTGTTGCTAAAAAATTAATCATACAACACAATAGGCACTACAAGAGAAATTTGTACATTCCAGTTATCTATCTAACAGTATCTTGTAGGTTTTGATGATTTGCATCTACTTACTACATTTATTATTAGATTTTCATTTTATGTACTCTAAGTATTGATCAAACTGTTACAAATTCAGAAATTCATCATTGATCATTACATTGTGCATTCATAAGAATGTAGTACAAATGTCCTTTGATTCATATTTCATGTTTCAATAAATAGAGTACATTGCAAATAAGAATAAAAAATTGAGATATGGAATGGGGTCCCATGCATTGCCTCATGTTTTCAAGTTGGTTCTATTGGTTTCTGTCAGGTCCTCACATCTAGGTCATTCCCGAGTCTCCATCAACATTCAGGTCATTAGGGCAAGCATCATCTGAAAAAAGAGAAAAAAAAACAATGGTTAGATCCTGATGGATCTAAGCAATGCAAGAGAAACAATTTCATACATCAGCTATCTATTACTATCTGCATATCAATCTGAGAACAAATGTAGCAAGAAAATGAAAACCAACACTCACTACAAGGAAGTGTTAAAGGGATGTGTTTTGAAACATGAAACCTTTCGCTTCTAATACCTATTGTGGCGTATGATTTCATTTTGATCAGTCATGAATCTGAATGAAAGGGACTTAGTATGTTTCTAGACTGAGAAAGCTTTTTCAGATTATGTTTCACATTGATATTGTATGAAATTAACAAGTTATTTTGTAGATAACAGCTGATTGATTCACATTTTCAGTCATTTTTCAAGATGCAGAACAAGTTGGTTTCCCATGCCAAGTTGCTACAGGAAGTTCCAGGTTGCTGATCTTCAAAGGAATCAAATTGTTTCACCAAGAGGGATGCTAATTTCATCAAGAACAGAGTACATTTTCAAAACTTTCAATGACTTAATGTTGAATATTTCAAGTGCTTCAAGATTGAATCATAATTTGAATGTTTACAAAATGTTATGATTGGGTGTCATGAACCCGTGTTCGAACCTTAGTCATGTTAACATTTTGTCATTTTTGAGTGTCACAAGCCCATGCTCAAACTTCATTAACAAAATAATAAACATTTACATCTTGTTGTACTCATATCATAAATTGACAAATTCAGTATCAAAAGGAAGTGTACAATAATCTGCTACAGGAGCTTCAATAATGCTGGTTATGTTAATTTCAGAATGCCAATGGATTACATTCTACAGTACTTGTCAGAAATCAGAAAACTACTTCATATGTACAATTTCTGACAAGTGACATATCAGATTTATAAATGCTGGAATCTAGATCAAATTCTAAAATTTGAACTCAAAGTTCAAAAATGTGCTTATGCTGAAGAAATAAATGAGGTATTGTTGTTATAGTGCATCTTGGAATTCATTTTTTATGGAATTTCAGTACCTACTATCAGTTTTGCAAAACAGTGGATATAATGTAAACTGGAATATCATTTAAGAATAATGGGTGACATTACAAGATGGAGTTCATGCTTAGTTCATGTCAAGCAAAAGCTTATTTCAAACTCAAGTTTCTGTTTGAAACCGAGAGCCCCAAGTTCAATTGATAATGTGCATTTCTTTGTGACTAAAATATATTGACAAACTTGTTGTTCAGAACAGAGAGTACAAAAGAGGAAATGACAGTCTCTGAGTGCATCTACAGTTTTGAAGAACATCATAAGAAGGCAAGTGTTTGCAACAGTAGCTCAAATTCAAGAAAAACCAGCAGTCTACCATCCAAATCAGCATAGAGAAAGGGGCATTATCAAATATAAAAGGCTGTAAACAATGAGTCTTCATTAAAACCATGAGTTTCAATTTCAAATCAATAATATTTATGTGCTGGAAATAAACAAAAGGTTGCCAGTTCAAACAATAAATGGAGGCCACGTTTTTATCATGCAATGAATATAGAACAGCAGTGCGTAAGCACTAATACTAGCAAATGTAACAGAGATAGAACCCACGTTTTGAGAAGAAAGAGTCACGTTTTGACTTGCATGATCAAACATAACGTTTCCAGTAGTAAAGCATTGCATATTATGCAAATATGAAACCGTATGTTGTGCAGGAAAGAAGCCATATATCATGCAAGTAATGGCACATTTTTGAAGTAAAAACGTAACAGAGACTTCAAGGGAAAAAATGCACAGTTCATCAGTACGTTTCCAGCAGTGAAAAGAGCCTTTTATCATGCAGAGATGAAGCATGTTTTTGAAGCAATGATCATTGACAAAGGAGTGCAAAGGAGCAGATAACTTACAGTTACAATCATATGTGCTGAGTTCTTCATGATTTGAAGAGTTAAATTCCCTGTTTTTGCAAAAATCTTCAACAACAAGTGCCATATTTCTAGCTTTAACATGCAGTCGGCTAGGGTTTCAAACCCTTGTGTTGAGCAAATGAAACTTCAAGAATTGCAAATATCGTATGTCAAAGATAAACCCCAAAACAAAACATAAAATTTTGGAGTCCGCAAGAGATGACTGACAGAAGTCATTAATTATATTACAGATGCCAGTACCATTGAGTTCCTTGAAATTGAAAAAGAATGCCACCTGTTGCCTCTCGGATATTATAAGATGCAAATGGATGAGTGATATATTATCCTCTCCATATTGTTTTCTTTTATCACTTAGATTTTTATCTAAGTCAGTTTTAGATTTAATTAAATTAAGGGGTTGTATAGGTTAGGTTGATTTTTATTTAGTTTTGATATTAGTAAATATTAAAAGCTTTTTAATATTTATTTCTTTTTAAATAAAATTTGGCATTATAATGTAATAAGGATTTATTCCTTAATTTAGAGCCAATTTTATTAGAAAGATAGTTAAAATTTTGGCATTATGTATTGTAAAAGGAATTTATTCCTTATTTTTAGCTAAATTTTAGGGAAAGATTATTTTCTTCATCAAGCTGGCATATGGGCTAATTATTTGGCATGAATTATGGCCAAAATAGAGCATTTTGTAAGGGTTTTTGGCATTCCCAGATTAGGGTTTTTGAGCTCTCTTAAGGAAGGGAGATAGACTTTTTTTCAATGTCGCATGTGTGGGAAAGAGAGCCTATAGTGAACTGATTTGTTCCTAGAAGCTCAAGAGCCCATTTTGTAACCATTTTGCAGAGATTTTTGAAGGAAATATACCAGGTTTCAGCTCATTTTGTGTTTAGATTATCAATTCCTTTTCATCTTCTTTGGTAAGTGCTTTCAATTCTGATTTTGAATTTGGATGTGAATGTTTCATTGTTCCTTCCAGATTGATAAATCTAATCCATCAAACCTTATTAGAGAAACGTATGTTGTTAAGAGTTGATTTATTTGTGATTAAATCCTGATAACTAAATTCATTAACCTATATGTTGAACAGTGTACCAAATCATCTGAATTTATTGTGAGCTAGGTCTGGAGTTGTTGTTTTCTTTTCTGATTTTTTGATTCAGTCATTGGTGTATCACCTTATTTTCTAAGTTTTAAGTTCACTTTACCCTTTTCCCATCAAGTTTTTTTCAGGTTAGTAAAGTGATAGCCAATATTTTATAATAGGAATTGGCCTAGAATCTGGAGATTCCTCTCTAATCATAGTCCACCCACAGCTAGGAGAGGTTTCCATTGTCAGTTGGAATTGTTGTTAGCCTCATTGCCTGATAGAGGTAACAATTCTAAACCTGAACAACGCCAATGGATTACTTCCAAACCGTTCATCCTAGCACCAAATGGACTGCACCATTAGCTCTAGTTGGGTGAGTAAATGCTAGGCACAACCCTGTTTTGACCACTGAGTCAGTAGAACATTCCGGACCATGCCAGACCAAAGTGTCCCCAAGGTGCACTAAGCACGATTGGGCAGTGAACTTTTGAGCCTCGTAACTTGGACCCCGTGAGAGGTATTAGAGATCCATGAGATGTTACAAGATGATGCTTTCAAGGCCTACAATAACCTCTCTCCATTCTGGGAGATTCAAATTTGTTTGAGTTTGGCACATGAGTCTTGCTCGATGCCAAAACTTGTAGTGAGGGTCAGTTGAAAGTTGCACCAATGGATTACTTCCAAACTGTTCATCCTGACACTAAATGGACTGCGCCATTAGCTCCAGTTGGGCGGGTAAATTCTAGGAACAACCCCATTTCAACCAATGAGTTAACAGAACGTTCCAGACCACGCCAGACCAAAGTGTCCCCAAGGTGCACTAAGCATGATTGGGCAACAAAATTTTGAGGCTCATAACTCAGACCCCGTGAGAGGTATCAGTGATTTGTGAGATGCTACAAGATGAAATTTCAAAGGCCTACAATAACCTCTCTCTATTTTGGGAGATTCAAATTTTTTTGAATTTGGCACACGAGTCTCGCTCGATGCCAAAACTTGCAGTGAGGGTCAGTTGAAAGTTGCACCAATGGATTACTTCTAAACCATTCGTCCTAGCATCGAATGGACTATGCCATTAGCTCCGATTGGGTGGGTAAACATTAGGAACAACCCTATTTTGACCACTAAGTCAGCATAACATTTTGGACCACGCTAGACCAAAGTGTCCCCAAGGTGCACTAAGCATGATTGGGCAGTGAACTTTTGAGCCTCGTAACTCAAACCCCGTGAGAGGTATCAAAGATTTGTGAGATGCTATAGGATGAAATTTCCAAGGCCTACAATAACCTCTCTCCATTCTGGGAGATTCAAATTTGTTTGAATTTTGCACACCAGTCTCGCTCGATGCCAAAACTTGCAGTGAGGGTCAGTTGAAAGTTGCACCAATGGATTAATTCCAAACCGTTCATCCTGGCATTGAATGGACTACGCCATTAGCTCTGGTTGGGTGGGTAAACACTAGGCACAACCCCGTTTTGACCACTGAGTCAGCAGAACGTTCCAGACCATGCCGGACCAAAGTGTCCCCAAGGTGCAATAAGCAAGATTGGGCAGTGAACTTTCGAGGCTCATAACTCAGACCCCGTGAGAGGTATCAGAGATTTGTGAGATGCTACATGATGATGTTTTTGAGGCCTACAATAACCTCTCTTCGTTCTGGGAGATTCAAATTTGTTTGAATTTGGCACACGAGTCTTGCTCGATGCCAAAACTTGCAATGAGGGTCAGTTGAAAGTTGCACTAAGCATGATTGTTCAACAAAATATCAAGCCTCATAACTCAGACCTTGTGAGAGGTATTGACGATCCTACAACACCGTGTTTCTTAGGCGTTCCTAGTGTATTTGTAGGGGTACAAACAAAGTACTGATATTTTGTCCAAAAGATCAATATGTTTTGATATGGACAAAAGGGTGTTTGATTACTACCAAAAGGGAGTTTGATTATGTAATTAGGTTAGTTTGAAGTCTTTTAGCCATTGGGAGTAAAAGGTAAGTCTACAAACCTTGAAACCACTTTAATAGATATCCTTATATACCTCAAATGATGAATTACACGTGTAAACACACGTAGCACATAAAGCGTACACATAAATTTTCTTAAGTCATGAAGCATACATGTAGCACATAATTATAAAATACAACATGAATTCACTTAAGTCATGCACATAGCCCATACACATGAATTTAGGTTATGAATATTGTACTTCAATATACATGAATATACTTAAGACATAAATTGTACACAAGAGTACATACACACAAGCATATTTACATAATAACAATGAATAAATGAACACACAATTAACAAATTGGATCGAATATCAAGTTTCATATATATATCAAAATGAACAATAATTTTGTCCTCATGATTATATGTCAACATATCTAGATACAATGTGGCATACGCTATCTCAAAATATGTCATATGACATCTCAAAATAAGAAGTTCAACTAAAAATATTTCTAGGACATCCTATTCTATTGGTGGATCATCAAAATGGAGCCTCTTTGAAGTACTCTTCAGCTCTAATGGATCCTGCATTCAAACACAAAAGTGAAACCCCAAGTTAGATTAAAATTCAGAATCATAGTCAACAATAATAAATAAAATTTAAACTAAAATTAAACTCTCATATACCTCGCCTCTCTGTCTCCTCTCGCAGGCAGGAGACCTAATATATGTCCTTATAGATAGCACAGGAATAGTGCCACCAATGACGACTCCCACCTGTATATGTTTACAAACATAAGATTGATCTACAAGTTATACTATTTAATGTTAAAAACTTGGTAGCAAATATATGTTTACAAAATAACTGAATTAACATTAAAACTTACCTCTGTTGACCTTTCTTTAGGGATTGTTGGCTGAGTCATCAGTGATACAAACCCTTTCCGTTTTGGCTCCCTCAAACTAGAAGTGACCTACAAAAGTCAAACAGATACTTTGAATATTATCATAACCTGACCATATTATATATACTTGATATAAAAATGCACACAAATAACTTTAGAAATGTACATACCGTGGGGCTATCACTCCAAATGGATATGCCTGTGACTCTATCGTGACGATAGGGTCTCACGACATCATCACATGCCACTCTCTGTCAAATAAACCATGTAAATTAAAAATGAGTATGCATAATTGACAAGTATACATGTATGCATAAACAAACTAAATTACTTAATTACCTTTCCTTTATCAACAGCTGAGACCTGCACCCCCTCACATTGCCCCCCAGTGGCAACTGGTGACACCTGCATCAGTATGTAAAAGATGATCATAAAAATTAGAAAACAATGTACATATACTATTATCATAATTTAAAAGGAAACCAATGAGTACATTAAAACATATGTACCGTGGAAGAGTCAAGACCAAATGATATGGCCGAAAGCGTGGACCCCTCCACCTGTGCCATCTCCTCCTCTGTCATCAGCTGAACATAAATGTAACACATAAAAAGACATAAGTGGGAAATTATTATAGGGAAATTCTACTAAAAATACGAACAATAAAATTTAAAAACAATGTAAAAAGTGAACGGTTTACCCTTACCGTAACAGTGGGAGTCCATGGCACTATAGACTCCTAATGCACATCTCCATGAGCTACTTCAGTGCCTATAGTGTGCTGTGTAGAGTCATCCCCATCGAAGCCGAAACTATATGTATCACTATCAGTTAGGGGACCGAGACAAATATTCTTGCATATAACGCAAGTGTGGGCCACACAAACATGTGAGCTCGTGGAAGTGCTAGAAGCATCAGGACAAGGAGGCAACAATGTTGTGCTCTACGTAACTAGCAGATCACTCAATGCACAAATGGATCAAATAGTCCGTGAGCCGGCCTCAACAATAATGTCTGGATGCTGCATTGTGGGAGGTGGTGAAATCTCAGGAGGGGGGACATATGTGCAGGATTTCACCCATTGTGACGATGGCCTGTCTTGTGGAGCACCTAAACCTACACCCTGGTTCTGTCTCATACTCCAATAATCCACCTTGTGACCGAGCACAAATTCATCATACAATTTTCTAAGAAAATAAAATGGGACATCCAAATTATTGTGAGGTGGTCTATCAAAAACCATCCACCAACGGTCCCAAAAGTTGTCACGTATTGCACTATTTGTGCACCATTTAATTGACAACTTGGTTTTTTTAGGGTCTACTTTTAGACCGGTTTTAGGATCCACAAAAAGATTAGCTATGTCATCTTTTGTTATATTTAGGTTCATGACTTCATCATAATCAAGTCCATCGTCGAACTAGGCATGCATGGAATTGCACCAAAGAAGTGCAACATTATGTTGCTATGTCAGTTTCTCCATGTTTTCAATTATTGTGTTCAATGTCCTAAACATGGGGCGCAATGTGGGGATATTGGCATATGCAGTTTCCAATCCTCTAAGTTCATTTAGATTATCTCCTATTAGATCTTCTAAACAATGAGGGTTTGTGATAAGTACGTCTTCTGGAGGTGGGGGATTGTTGGGAGGTGGGTCTGGATTGTTTGCGGGATCATTAGGAGGGTTTTCTGATTCCATGTCTGATAGCAATGAAAAAAAAAGAGATAATTACAATGAATTTTAAAAAACAATACAAAAACTCATTTCTACCCTAATTTTTATATTAAAAACTATGTATTTATATTTAAAAATAACAAAAAACAATTAAAACAATAAAAAATAGAAGCTAAACTTACTTGGGCAATTTGGGAAAAATCGGATAGGAGATATGGGACCGGATATCTGAAACCTAGCCGCGTTCAACGTTTTTGCACTAAAAAAATGTTGAACGCGACTGGGTACAGTGATTTATATTCACTGGCAAATATCGGATATCCGATAATGCCTTCAAGTTTGGCTAGGTGTACTGACACCCAGGCCTACCAAAAAGTCAACAAATCTATTTGTCTGCTTTTGGACGAGTGAAAATAAGTTTTTTTCACATTGCCACTTTTTGGCATACCATGATCCTACACATACCCTCTAGTTTGAAGCATATTTTGAGGGTATAGAATGCTTGACCACTGTATAACTGGGTATAAAATGCCTTTGTTGCTATATACCCTATACTTTTGTCTATTTTTTTTGAGTTAGTTTGTCAGATCTTGTACTTTCTAGATTTGTGGCGATAGATTCACCACCTTTTCTTGCACATAGAAACATGGGAAATTATTGGGTTGAAAGGGGTTTGCCTTGATCAAACCCCTATATAGGAATCAACCTTGAAATGCAAATGGAATTGCATAAATAAAAACATGTAAATGTAACTTGGTAGATATTAAATATACCTTGTAAATATATATACCTTTGTGAATACATATTGAGATCACACATATTCATGCAGATGCTTTCATATTTCTTGATTGTAGTTTTTGAACCTTGAAATGTAGGAAGGAATCAAGGATGTCGTTCACAAATGCACAGATCTATGAATGCCTCTCGAAGATCTTCATTGTTTTTATGCTTGATAGACTCTTTCCTTGAAGAATGGATGAATGAAATGCATGTAGATGGAAAAAAGGATCTTCTTGCTTGATCGAGAACTCCTCTACTTAGCCATCATGGGAGAGAAGCTTGCAACAATGGAGAATATTGCCTTCAAAATGCCTTAGGATGATTGAAGAATGCTTGAGACTTGATCTTGAATGCTTGAATGAAAAATTGTAGAAGAGCACTTAAAATATTTATTGTGTTTACCAAAATCAGGAGAGATATGCCACTTGTATACCTCTCACAACTTTTTGTGGGTCAAAAATTGGGAGACCCAACCACAAATCCAAATTTACCACCAAAACACTACATTGGACTACCCATTTTAAATTTGGGATCAAATGTTGAGGTATACAATGTCCAAGATGTTGTATACCTAGGTAGAGAACACCCAAGGCATTTTGTACCTATGAAAATGCACCAAATTGAAATAGGGAGTTAAGAATTAAGGGGAGATGCCATAATAAGTGGAACCAAGTTGTTGGATCAAACATAATAGACATGAAGTCTTGAAATCACCAAAATGGGGCCTAATAGAGAATCTAATTATAGGTGCTAACTTCTTAGGATGGTACAAATAGCTAATTACCTCACATTATTATTTGAGAAAACACAAATATATGTTAGTTGTTCATTTCTTATTTACACATTAAGGTAGATTATTGCATTTAGTTTAACCATAATTATTCATTTCATTAGTTTATATTCATTCAAAACTCATAAAAATGTTAACTCAACTCGCAAACCCTTTGCAAACAACACATAATGACAAGTAAACAAACACACGAAGTGAATCACAACTAATTAGACATAAAAATCCAAAGTTGGAGCTAAACTAGCACACTAAAATGTGGCATACTTATTTCCTCTCCACCTCTCTCTCACTATTAAATTCATGCATCTTGGGTTAAGAGGATTGGGTAGATTCCATCTTAAGCAAGTTTAGAAAAACTCAACAAAACCTAAAAAATATTGACTAGGAGAAACTCCAAGAGAACACTCTAATCTTGCAACAAATATAGGAAGAGAACAATATGCAACAAGAAAGAGAGTTTTCCCTTCTCCAATAGTAAACTAAAATAGAAAATGATTGCTTGGATTTTCTTTTCTCATCAAGGCTCAATGATAGTTTCACATAATCCATGTAAATACTGTGCAAACCGCACAAGGATTATCATCACAATGCGTCTCCATAGGTTTGATAGAGAACATCCCACATTGACACCACCATACCACAAATCAACACTACTAATTGCTACTAAATGCCCCTTCCTTGTGAAGAGAGATTAACGCCACAACTCCCTCACATATGTAGACACCATTGTGACTTTTAGGACACCCCTTCATACAAATAGGGAGGTACATTACACACTCCATTCCACTAGCTTCTACCACATTAGTAGGAGTGATCTATCTATGTGTAGGTGGAACACGAGAAACACTTGTGTGTCCAACTCATACATAGTAGCTGTATACACCTAAAAATGGTCAAGCAAAAATCAAAGCGAGTAATCAACGTCAAATTGTGAATTAATTAAAATCAAGGCTATTGGATTAATTAAATAAAAAAGATCAATTAATTATGTAATTAATTTTTAATCAAATTAATTGTATAGTTAAACCAAATTTAATCGAACCCATTCAAGGGTACACATGGCTAAGATAAATCAGTTAAATCATTTATTAATTCCTATTTTTCACACCAACCACATATGGACAAAATCAAATGAACCAATGAGAATGAAAGGATGAGCTCACATGGATCAAAGCCAAATCAATTATCCATCACACATCTTGGAGATGCATCTTGACCGTTCATTTTGTCTCTTTGTTCCAACCTTTGAGAACAAAATATTTACTCTGTCCCAACATTTGAAACCATTAACTTGACTCAAACTTAATCAAGATTAATCTTACTCTACCCCTAAGCTTTGAGAAAATCTATAAATAGATGACAAAATCAGGAGTAAATGATCCACTCTCATTAGTTGTTAATTACATCCATATTATAGGCATTTAAATTGTGAATTCTTATCATATTTGAGCATATAATTTGAGTTAGATTGACATAATTGCATCATAGATAATTAATTCTCATTCTAGAGTTGTTTCTAATGAATTCTAAGTATGAGAGAATTTCCTTAGAATGCTTATTGTCATTATTTCAATTCAATTGCTTTAAAATTGTTATATTTTCCATAATTGAGTTGATATTTTGATGAACTAATCATATGGAAGTATTTTACATCTAAACCGCAGTAGAGAGAAAATCTGGAGCAATACAATTCCTAAGAATGCTCCTTGCTTCTTATGATGTTCAAATGATTATAAATATCTTTAAATATCGAGACATGATGAATTATCACACAGATATGTACCAAGTTGATTCTTAAGAATGAGTGGAAGAGAGTGGAATTGAAACTTAAAAGTTTGGGTTAGATTCATGCTATGCAAGGTCACTCTTACATGTCATGAGATTGGCATAGGATAGGAAATGTAAGATATTGTGATCAAGAATGAAAATGTAGAATATTGAGTTAGTATTTATACAATTAGTCTATAAATAAATATGATTAAGACCAAACTACCTATATAAAATATGTGTAAATAAGAATAAATGAAAATAGATTTAAAAAAATAAAATAAAAATCAAACTCACTAAAAAAAAATACATATTATCATACCATCATATTAAATGATATTTTGAAACAAAATCAAAACTAAAGAAAAATTAACAAAGATATACAGATTTTATTATTATAAATATTACACAATATTCTTTTTTGTAAAATGAGAATTCTCTTATTTAAAAGCAATAAATAGTTAATTGTTCAATATAAATTATATTTTGAACCCAAACCATCTAGCCTTGAAAAAGTCTGTCCATCCAAAAAATATCAACTAAAGAATCTAGCTATCAAGAAAATATATATAATCTGTCTCATCTAATGCAGTTTTACAACCATTTTAAAGAACGTGAGAACGCTAAAATAGAAGATTGAATGAAGACCACCCTTTTATAATCGGACAATCACCTTATCTGGTCACCACGGCATAATATCATCTACTATATTTTTTCAGCTGACTAATATCATGCATTCGAAATGGCTACGGCAATAATGGCTACCGCTTCTGCAACTCTGGTCGGTAGTCCTATTCATCCTCTTCGACACCACAGCGAAAAAACGCATTGTAAAATAGCTCATACATGGGTAACTAACTTTACACAATTTTCACACTCCCAGATTTCCATTTTGATATGCAACCCATTGATCAATTCCTCAAATTTGTGAAGGCTCAGGTTCAATGCTACCAGGGATCGCGTTTCAGTAGTTGTCACAGTCCAAATCAGGCTAAGGTTACGATTCTTTTTAATTTCTTTTAATTGCAATTGTATTAAAAATTCCATACTAATTCTTGGGTTTATTAGAGTGTAATAATTTGTTCAGAAATTGTATTTGTGATTGTCCAAAATTAGTTTCTCGTAATTTGTGTTGTCTTCAATTTGAGAGTTTATGCAATACGTAATGACTGCAAATATCTGTGCCATTACGTAGGTTGGAAGCAGCAGACTTAAGGCCGGTTCATGGAGAATTCGTGCTTTTCCAGATTTGTCTTGGTATAATTTGGCAGTTGAGCAGCTGCCAGAGATAATAGAAAGGTCAAATTGGCATCTAGACGAAGAAGCTACGAAAAATGTTTGTAAGAGCTTAACCTGTGAATCTTTTTTGTGTGAACAAATTTTTAGCTGAGTGTTATTCTCCTCTGCCTTCTCGTTTTGTTATCAGGTTTCAAATAACAATTGATATCTTTTCAAATAAAAATGGTTAATTGCATAATACGAAACTTCCAAGGTGCCATAGAACCAATTGAAGGAAAAATGGAGTACTGAACAGTTTGCTTTAAGGGCTTGAGGATGTAAGAGTGCTTGTAAGGTCTAACATATCAATGTTTCCAGTATATTTGTTATGCGTAGCTTCCCAGGGGTTTCTCAAATTTGCGATTCAGTAGCATTGTATCTTTTAGGGCATAACGAATCATTTTTAGGAAGGGGAATCATTTAGCTCAGATTGACGTATCTTCACAAAGTCTTTCCAACTATGTTGTGGACTTAAGTTGCCGGTTTGGGCTCGGGTTCCGATTTGGGTTCGAGAATCCAGTTTGCTGATAAGGCAAAATTTTGAAATGGTATTTTGAGTTATTTGAGTTTGTTAGTACAAAAATAGTGTGTGTTTTTATGTATGTATTTATTTATTTATGCAGCGTAGAAGCATGTATTCAGAATCCAGATTAGAATTTCACATAGTATCATATAAAGTTTAAAGTTTAAATAACAAAAACACTATAAACTTGTAATCAAAGTATTGTAATTATATCATCATAGCGTATATTTTTCTATAGAAGTAGAAAAACTAATGTCTTCCATGGTTTGATTTACTGGCCAGACCCACAGACGTACCAGATCAGGACTGGTACCAGGTTCGGACCCGACTGGTACTAGGGGCGCCAGGGGCCAAACCCTGCAACTTAACTAGCTTTTAATAGCATTCCTTCCTGTATATAGCAGCAGTTCTTTTGAGTTGAAAGTTGTATTGACTGAGTTAAGGAATTTGGAAATTAGACAGTTTAAAACACATTTTTGTGCCTTATAATTTTTTTTTTGTCTTTTCCTTGACACTATTGTCACCCCTGCCTGATGGACTGTCTAGGCTACTATAATGTATAACTCAGTGGCTTTATGTCCACTAACCCTATGTTCTCATGCAATTGCTTAAGTACAGTTTCTGCTTAAATTTAAGCAGTTAAGGGTTCCCATACAAATTGTTAACAGGAAAATGATAAATTGAAACTTTTCCTTATTTTAGTGGAGCACTTACTACTTAAGAATTGAAAATAAGCTTTTAAAAAAGGCAGTGCTGGAGATAAGAAACAACTGCTTATTGAAAAAAATAACACATGGCCCTATAAATTATTTTTCCTCATTTTTTATTTATCTCCATTTAAATTTTTTTTTTTTACCTGCAAAAGTTATTATTAATAATTTCATTTAAATTAATATTTAACTTGACTGGTTCAAAATAAGCAAGCAAGGGAACTACCAACTCCACAAATAACTGCTTAAAAAATTGAGCAGTAGCTACTAACCAAAATAATTGTAAAATTGGATCCTTTGTGACACCATCTTAAAGACATGCTGAATGGACCCAATTTTACAACAATTTTACAATTATTTTGCTTAACACATTGTATTTGAGCCTTATTTCTTGTGAAATGTTTCCTCTCCAACTAAGCCATTTGGATTTTGTTTTGCATTATAAATTCAAACAGTTAGTGTCCTATTCGATTCCACAGGACAATATGTAATTGGAAAGATTCAACTTTGAAAGCTGTACCTTAGAAATTAATGAAAATGTTTTGTTTATATTTGTGACTAGAGTTTTTTGAGTTCAAAAATGAAATCTTGTGAAAATTGGCATTAAACAGTGAAGTTGATATTTTGCTATATATAGTTATGAATTTGATCAAGTTTGAGATAAAAAAAATAGTGCTCCTGGAATGCAGAATCCCGTCATTGGGTACTATTAATAGTGTCTTTTTAAGATCTAAGAAATCAAATTTGACGGGGATAACTACTTTATTACAGTGATCACTAAGGATCTGCAGTTTTCCCCTGAAGATATCTTAATCTCATAATTATAGGAAAAAGATAGTGTTGTCTTCCATGATTGATATCCAAATCTTGAGTTCATAGAACCGTAGAAATTAGTTGATGTTATATGCACTCGTAATATAATATAATTAGGTTTATTACACTTCACAAGTACTGTACTGGCTTAAGATTTTCCCTATAGCCCGTGAACTCAATCAATCCTAATCACGCCTTTTTTCCTCAGAATAATTTTTACAGATTTTTGTGAAGTGCTTAACTCATTAGTACAGTAAGAATGCTATGTTAAAGGATAGGCAAAACTAGGAAACTTCCTACACTAACACAATGAGAGAAGTAATACTAAATAGAAATAGATCTGACAATTTCAAAAAGAATGAGCACCACGCAACTCAAAAATACACATAACACAAGGTTTACTCTGGGAAAATACTTTTGCTACTAAACCCACAGAACACTCAATGCGTTATCTTCATCACCTTGATTACAATGTAACAACACATATCAGAGTAGCAGTCATTTCAAGAAACCTTCAACTTGTGTTTGAAGAAAATCAAGCAGCATAACCCCTACAAATCTACAAGTGTGTAATGCCTCCATCTTGTGTGTCCAATAAATGGAGCAAGGCCAAATTGTAGACCATGAGCCAAATCTAGGATCCCAAATCAGTCTTTCCAATTCCAACATCACTCTCATAATGAGTCAAACAACTAGGAATAGTGTGTAACTCCCAATCTCATAATTCCACCCACCAAACTTGTGTGCTCCATTTCGGACCATTCAAATCTCCTACAAGATTCTCTTACATGTCATGAACTACTTAAAGGTCATCCATAATCCGCCAATTCTACTTTGTAACTCCCTCATAATGCTCTTAAACATCTTGCAATGTCATAAATGCTCTTACGCATCTTATATGACAGATTCTTTTACACGTCATAATACAATAGCCAAGTGACATAATGTGTTGTACTAATGAATCTTGAGATGTAATGTCCCCATTTGAGAAGAATTGATTTGTGAGCTTTTAGCTTAGTTTTCGAGTTTTTTCATAAGCTTCTTCATAAGTTGGGGAGAACTCCAAACTTTTTGGAGCACTTTGGGTTGGTTAGCAGGGATTGGGGTGTTCTCCAAATTTCTCGGAGAGATTGTCTATTTTCAGAAAGTCACTTGGTTGTTTCTGATCATCATCCCATTTCTTCAATTTCATCATGGTCTGGTTAGGGTTGGATTCTAATATTGTTGTAGTGCTTATTGCAACTCAGGTGAAATATTTTAAATGATCATTTAAGTATATTACTGTTTTATTATTAAATTGACGACTTAAGTATATTATTGTTATGAAAAGGTGATGATGTACCTCAGAAGTGGACACTTAGGAGAGATAAGGAGGACTTTGCACTAATATTTCAAAATGGTCTTTTTTAAGTGATAATAAATTATTATAATTTTGAATTGCTTTTTTCCCTCCAAGAAGCTTTAAAAGGAGGTTGAAGGGGCTCATTTTGGATACACTAATGAATGCTAATGTCATGTTACTGGAGTGAGCCCATAATTCTTCCAAATCTTCTGAGTACAAAGATCCTCTTTATATTTCTAGTTTCAAGGACAAGAACCCTCTAGCTAGATTGGTGTGTTTTCAACCAGGAATCACCATTCCTACCAATTAAAGCTTCAATTTACTGGTTTCAGTGCTTGATGTCTTTGATGTTTTCTAAGTTGCAGGTTTGATAGGCTTTGTGTATTTGAAAATTTTGTAGATTTATTTGTAGATCTTTGAGGGTGATTGAAGATTTCTTGTGAGCTGGCTGAGCAATATACTTGTTGGCCATAGTAAACAGTCATACTACTTCATACCTTTCTGTACCATTTGCAGGTATAAATTTTCTTTGATAGAGGATACATTGTTGTTTAGTCACCAGTGTATGTTAGTGCAAGCCCAACATTGGAGGTTAAAACAATCAAGTGGATGCTGGCCATACAGCAGGGATAGGTTGTGCCTTTCCTAGAGGGGCGTGTGAACTTGGTGCTCAAGCGCCTCACTTGGTGCTTGCTCCTTTTTGGTTGATGTCACCAAGAGTTTACAACCTCATTTGAGGCAATTTTAGAATGAAATTTTTGGTTCTTTGTTGAGTTCTGAGTATTTTCGTTCCTATGACTCTGTTATCAGCACTATGGATTGTTCTTTTAGACCTGTAGTGTGCCGTTGTGTCCATTTCAACTGGTCCTATTTTGATTAGCAATGTTTTGAGGTGAATTCAGTGATTTTTGAAGAGTTTTCTCGAGTGATATGCTTGTGGGTATGTTTGTATGCTTTAATGCCGAGTTTCCAAAGCTTACCACAGTGATTACAGTCTGATTTACCTGCGATACAGTTCCCAGTCTGAAGACAGTTCCCAGTCTGATTTATACCTTTTCCAGGTGTTTATATGAAGTTTGATTGTGCTGGGGGTTGTTGTTTGCAGCCTATGTTCGTTATTGGCAAGCTGGGTGTGTGTTGGTTGTAATTCTTAAGTGATAATATTTCTGTTCACCTGTAGAAGCATTTTCCTAGTGCTTTCAGATCTGTACCAGCTTATATTTCACTAATCATCAAGGAATATTGCTGTTAATTTGAGCTGGGTGGATTTGTTCATGTTATTTAGCATCATTTGGGGGTATAACAACAGTTTGCTTAATATTAGCTTTGTTATCAGCATCTTTATCAACAATTAATCAGCGAAATGTTGCATAGGGACCAACACTATTTTTCTTTGTATGGTCATATTGCTGAAAGCTTTCCTTTCTATGTGCTTCATTTTGTAACATTGATTGGTACCACTAGTGATTTGCTCAAGTTTATTACTGATACTTACCCCATTGAATAAGTGGTTGTTGTAATTGACTGCAATTGGATAAGTGGAAGGAGCTTGCTTTTTATTTCAAATTTGTTTAAGCTTTCCCACTGAAAAGTGGATGTGCTCATAAGCTTTCCCATTGAAAAGTAGAAGTGCCATTGTAATTCCCACTGAATAAATAGATGTTTACTATTTTCAATATCGGAATGCATCCCTCTGAATAAGTGGTATTGGTTGGCTTTCTGCCCGATGCTTTCCTTTCTACAATTTTCTTTTAGCTATTTGTGATCTTGAACACCATATGCTCTCACCTTTCCCAATCCAAGATTTGGGTGATTAAAAAGTGGGAAGGAATTTGCATTGCCTCTTACTTGTAGTTGAAGATTGTTCCAAATTTTTTTAGGAGTGTATATTACATGAGATTCCTTCCAAGTGAGGAGCCCTTTTCCATGTGACCCCAAATTTACAATATATTACAATATAAAATAAATTAAGTGTTTCATAGACATGCAAGGTGTACAACACCTAATCCTAACATATGCATTGGTGACAATTTTATATTTTTTATTAGAAAATTGTGGTCCACAAGTGGTTAAAAATACTTTCTAGAGATATTGATGATTACGTTATCACTTGAAGTAATATCAAAAGGGTTTTACATATGGTTTATGTTTTAAATAACCAAGGAGCCTAGATGACATACTATGGAAATTTAAACAAGCTCACAATTCATGATTATCTAATGGGAGATGGAATTTGTCATCTTCAAGTAAGAAAGGAATCCAGGTTTTGTACAAAAGGGTTAGCTATTCATCCATTATTGTGGATACAAGGAATTTGATTATTAGATATGATCAATGATTGTGGTAAAAATCTTAGCCTCATCTTTTGATGCAGGGGAAATTTTGGCGTAATGCTATTTTGTTGCTGTGTTTGCAGTAGTGGGTGGAAGTCCTTTATTTTCGTACAAATGTTTTTTGTTGTTAGGGAGCACCAAGTTTAGTTCCCATGAAAGATTGACTTTTTTTTTGGCATTTTCCCTTTATTGATCAAAGCAGCTAAAGTAGAATGGTGTCAACTACTATTTTAGGTATCAAGTCCCTTAAAAAGGTACCATTCTTATTCAAAATGAGATGATGCTCAAGTTAGTGAGAGGAGCAGAAGAGAATCAATCAAAGTTAAATATGAATTTAGAAGATTTGTGTAGATAGAGGAGTGGTAATGTGTGTAGTGACATTTTGTTTTTCCATTATTACTTTGGTCATTGTAGATGCGTGTTGTTTTCTTATGTTTAGTTTTGTGGCAGTTTCTTGATGTTTGTTTGAGTCATACGATCATGTAAAGATGATTTACGCTAATGAACTTTTGATTGTTTTGAATAAATTCTTAGTTGATATTTGCAAACCTATCTTTATTTTCATCCAAGTTGCAAAGGCTGCCAATGCCAACTATGCTTCATTGGGTCTTAACTATTGGACCGCATCAAAAGTGGATTAGACACAAAGTTTCTTTCCTTAGATTGGAAATTTTTTCCAAGTGTTTGAAGAAATAGTGGATGCAAATAGAATTGAGGTGGGGCACTAGTAGGTGGCACAAGAGAGGTGAAGCATCTAGAATTGGAGAGTTAGCTCAAGGAACGATGGAGGTTCTAGGGAGGCTAGTTGTAGTGGAGACTAGCCAAAGAAGGGGAATTCATCTTGAAGATATAACTGATGAAGAGGGAGAGTGACTCAAGAAACTCAAGGCCATGAAAAAGTGGAGAATGCTGACAAAACTAGACATCTCCAAGCCACAACAAAGATTGGGAATACACTCAAGTTAGATACTCCCTATTACAATCAGAGCTTGAATAGTGAGGAACTCATAAATTGGATTATGTAAATGGAAAAATATTTTGATTATGAATCAATAGAAGAATCCAAGAAGGTAAAGCTTGCCTTCACTAGGTTAAAGGGTCATGCAACCATACAGTGGGACTATGTACAAATTGAAAGGCAAGGAAATGGAAGGAAAAGATTAAAAGTTGGAATAAGATGGTGTCTAAACTAAAAGTTAAACTCTAATCTTCAGATTTTATTAGGTGAACATATTCAAGAAACTCTAGAATTTGAGACATAATAAATTGGATGTAAAGGAGTACATTGAAGAGTTCTATAACCTCACCATAAGAGCTAGACACAAAAAATGATCTAGAAAAGATTGCAAGGTACTTAAACGAACTAAAATTAAATATCCAAGATGAAATTAGTTTGTTGAATTTTAAAAGCATAGAAGCAACTTATCAATGTGCCTAAAGTGTGGAAGAGAAATTATCCAAAAAATAATTGAATAGCTCCAGAGGAAGAGGGATATTATTAAGGGGAAGGGTTCGATTCGGTGAAGATAAAAGACAACAAAGTAATGAAAGGGATTCAAGCACTACTCAAAATGAAGAATATACTCAAGATATCAGAGATAGAGGAAGTACCTTTAGAGATGTTGTGAGGTTTTCGCACCATCGCCCCATTGCAAATGGAGACCCCCTCTTTTGCTTTAATAGTAGTAGCGGTCTTAGGTGGTCTTAGTTGGTAGTCGATTTTCAAGTCTCCAAGTTTAAGAGATGAGTTTGGGCAACTTTGGTTTGCTGAGTAGTCAAGTCTGTCAGGGGTGTGGGAGAGAGCTAGGCTAAGCTAGTCAAGGATATGGGGCTAAATCAATGGGATTTGTGGTGAAACAAGTTGAAACCTTTTGAAAATCCTTGTTCTAGTTTCAATTTCACCTTAGAAAGTCAAGAAAGGTTGTGGGAGGTAACACTACTAAAGGCATGTTGAATCCTTAAATTTGGCTAAGTCTGGAATTTTTTGGAAACTCCCAAAATCTACAACCTTTATTATTGTAATGTATAAAATGGTGATCCAATGTGATTAGACCACCAAGTTATATGTACATTGGGAAAGAAGGAGAAAAAGGCAGGGAGTCCCTTGAATGTAATTCTTAGGAAGACCCAAATCAGATTAGCACAACCCAAAAAGGATGTAGCTAATGCAAAATGCAAGTCCTTTTAATGATTTCAATTCAAAGGTCTCTTTCTCTTTCTCTTTCTTCTACGTTTAATGTTTTGATTAATTGTTTGATTAAGTGTGATGTAAAGGAAAATGTACATGCAATTATGGACTTGAATAGATCTGATCAAAACAAGTGCTATGAAATGACAAAGAGGAAATGTCGCACTTACCTTGAGGGCAATTGAAGAATGCAAGTTCAGATAAAAAAATAGATAGTCAAGGTGTGTCAAAAACTGGAACATAGATGGATCTGGAACCAGGAGGCTACAATCTACAAATTGTGAAAACCTGAAGGTCCCAGGAACAAGTCAACTTTCTTGGTATAGGTCGACTTGGGGTATAGGTCGAGGTCGACCTATACTTGATAGACTACAAACTGAACTTTCCGAAGTGAGATGAGATCTACAACTCCAGATCTACCTATTCTGAGCCCGAAAGTCTGAAAGTTTGCGAACTTGATCCTACACAAGAAAAAGGGAATTTATTGGGGGAAAGGGGCTTGCCTTGGTCAATGCCTTTGTTTAGGAATTAACCTTGAAATGAAATATGAAAAGCATGTAAAAGCAAGACAAATGTTAGTATTCACCTCACTTGTCAAATCTTCATGAATGGATATGGATTTGCTATCCATGAAGATGCTTGAATCCTTGTATGTCATGTAGTTTATAGAATGTTGGATGTCTTCACAAATGCAAAGGATCTACAATCACCAAATCATAGATCATGGATGCTCATATGCTTGATATGCCTTTCTTGAACTCCTTGAACTTGATAACTTGCTTGCAAAAGATGTAAATGGCTTGCACAATTTTTGGATGTGCGTGTAGAGATCATGTAGATGGTATGTAAATATCTGTAGATGTGTCAAATGAAGGGAAAAGGCCTCCTTTCATAGCAATTCAGGGTTCAATTCGGAAAAGGCCGACAAAGGAGAGTGGGAAAGAAAGATACCTTGCATCGGGCCCGGGAGCCAATCATAATTTAAGACCCAGGGTAGAGGTCGAGGTTGACCTATACCTGAGGGTGAAAAACTCAAGATAACATCCCTAGATCCCGAGAGGTATTGAGGGTGTCAGGGGAAATGTGGTGAAAATCCTCTCGCTCTTCGAGCTGGAGAAATTAACTTGAACAATTGGGAGTTAACCTGCAAAATGAAAATCCTTACACTAGGTCGGAATACAACCATGTCTTAGGATTAACAATTCCAACAACCCCCAAAATTCCTCCCTATTAGAAGCAAGTTTCAAGTGCAAATTGATGAGAAAAGTGAAGGAAGAATTCAAAATGATGATTTTGGAGGAGAATTTGCGAAGTTAAAGTAATCCCAAGGAGAGGGTGGAATCGGTCCTCCATTTGGGATTCTTAATCCCTACAGACATGAAATTTCTGCCATGGTAAAACTAGCTAAAACTTGAGTGATGGAAAGGAAGGATCACCCTCATCAAAGGCATGTTGTAATGAACTTAGGGAGAGTTTCAAGCAGAAAAAGAAAAATCCCAAGGAAAGGATGGAATCCGTCCTCCACTTGGGATTCTTAATCCCAACACCCTCCTAAATTCTATCCCTTTGTAGAGAAACCAAAATGAGAGTCAATTTGGACAAGAGCTAAGTTGATGGTGTTTGAGACAAGAACAACGATTTGCACAAAGGTCAGATTTGATGAAGAGGAATACTTAGAAAAACAAAAGAGGCTGTCCCAAGGAGAGGGTGGAATCCGCCCTCTACTTGGGATTCTCAATCCTAAGAAAGGCTAAAATTCCACCCCTATCAAACAATGAACTCTCCCAACCTCAATCAAGCCAAAGACCAAGCAAGAACTGAGGAGAAGGATGGGATATGAAATAAGGATTGGCATGAAGAAAATGTAGAGTGATAATCCTAGGAGGGAAGTGGAATCTTCCTACCTCTTGGGATTCCAAATCCTAAGAAAGGCCAAAATTCTGCCCTATGACAAAGGCAAAATCTCAGTGCATAGATGATTTCTGCCTTGAATTAATGCTGTTTGAAACACACTAGGATCCCGATTCACCCAAGAAGGATGAAAATAAAGGCCAATGCAAATGGAGATGACATTTTGACAAATAAGGATGAGATAGTGGATTAGATTAGAGCGAGAAATCAGGCCAATTTAGCCTTAAGTTGTCTCTATTACAATCCAAAATTGATAAACTTTGGGCAACAATCATTCAAGTGAACTGAGGAGGGATGTGAGAAACAAAATGCTGGAAACAAAGGGGCAATTGGAGTTCAATTCGTGACATTGGATTGATCCCAACGAAGGTGCGGAATCCGCCCCCTAGCCAGTATTCATAATCCTAGCATACCCCCAATTTCTGCCCAATCTTAGGCTAAGTCAAATGAAGAGAGACAGGTGCGATTACATGACAATTGGATGATCAAACAACTTGCCTATCACTCCTTTATTCAAGTCGGCCAGTAAGGGAGAACAAAAAGATTAAATTGCAATAGTTTTCATTGGCCAGTAAGGGTGCAAGTCGGCCTAAATATAGTCATGCCCCTTCATGTTTCAAGTTGCCTATATAGGAGTGATGAAGGCAAAGCATTTTCTCACCACAAAAATGCAGATTTACCTCTCCTCAAGAACAACGAATTCCTCCTTTAGCAGCAATCTTAAGAGCAGCACGTTGGAGACTTAGAGGAGGCAGCGATATTGGATTTTTAAGGCATAATTCTCTTCAAAATCAGAAGTGTAAACTGCTTGAGAAAAGCTAAATCTGGGCAGATAAGGCTCAATTAAACCCAAAACTTAGAGAAAATCAGATCCTATAAAATAGAGAGTCCATGAACACAATGCATTTTGCCTCCTTGTTTTGATGTAGAAGAAAAGGTTGATGCAGATTCATTTCATGAAAACTTTAAGATTTCCTTCATTTTTCTTATTACTTATCAATTTTGTGAGTTTAATGCAATCTCTTTTTCTTTTGCAAGGTAAACTTCGAAAAGCGAGAAGCTTGGAGAGAAAGGGATGGATGCTACCAGATCAAGCTTGAGGACTTCAAATGAGAAGGAGGCTCAAAATCAAATTATCAAAGTGCAAATTCAAGGCAAGATCAAGATAGAGTCCAAGAAAATTAGAGTTTACAAGTGAAAATTTTCACTAACTTAAATTTCCTTCGTAAATCCAAGTTCATTTTGAAGGATCCAGGTACATGAAGACTTCATCACTTCAAGAAGATTAAGGTTGAGGCATCAAAAGAGACATCAAGTTTGCAAGTACAATCAAGTTCAAAATTGTGCAAGGATGAAGAAAATTTGAGAAGATGAAGCAATTTGGGAATATGCCATCACAATCGAAGGCTTGATAATGTTGAGTATCAAGAGATGTTTTCTCATCACCAAAGAATTGATCAAGTCTATGAGACAAGGATGCTGAGGTGGCGTCCACTTGCCTTCAACCAATCACAAAACTCTAGTTACATGTGTCCAAGCACATTCAATCATACTATACCAAGTGTACATATTTTCTCATTGGCTCTCAAAGGCATTGTAATTTTCTTATTGGCCCACAAGGTGGTGCCTTAATGTAATTGGATGATAGTATGGCAACCCTAATTAGGGTTTGTAATGGGTAAATCTTGGCCCTTGATCTTGAATTGATCTTGGCCTTCATTGTTATTGAGGAACTATAAAAGGCCAAGGCCTTCTCATTAGTAACTGATTAGATTAGATTAGCTAAGGGAGAGACTTGTTGAAATTGTTGCCATAATGCTATCAAAGTAATTGTTGAAACTTGATACATTGTTGGTCTTCATGGTGGATTACTTGTGTTGCTTTGAAGTATTGCATGCTTTCTTCAATTCCTCACTTAGAGTAGATTAGTAGTGTTTAGTTGAATGGAAGATATTTTGGATGTTTCTTTGGTGAACTTGCTTAGACCAAACCATTAGCTACTTGCTGATTGTAAGTTTGCCTTCTGTAGGCAAATGACATTTATATGAACTTAACTTTGATTATTGCTAACACATTGATATGCATCAATGGATGGTGTTAATGGAATGGTGGTAGTTTGAACATCTTACATTTACCTTAGGAGATTGCACTAGCTTGGTTGCTGTTGATGGCTAAACTAAGTCTAGTAGAGTCACAAAGACATCCACAGTTTCTTGCATTCTAGGAGTAGAATAGCTTTTAAAACCCTTATCCTTTGAAGTCATTTGATTGGGAAAAGTCAAAGAAGTTGATATCCATTGATTGAACAATGTAAGTCCCTTTGTGATAACCAACATATCACATAATTAAAACTGAGTGAAAGTCCACAGTAAGAAGGAACCTTGAGGTTGTCTCATTTGATAACACAATCCGTGTACACTGTTTAGCATATGAGCATCCTTATTTAAGAGAGAGTTGGATATTTGGTGTTTCATTGTGGAATACTAAGTATTTGATTCTATATGTTGTAGTGGAACAAAAATCACATCAGCAAGAAGAAGAGGAGTTTTTGAGAGAGGAAGAGGAAGGAGAGTAACTTGTTATTAGTGTGGAAAGGAAGACCATAGAGCTTATGGGTTTCCTCCAGAATCATTTGATTATGGAAGTAACAATGGTGAAAAATCAATAAAGGGTCACCATCACTATATACAATAGAACCCAAACATGGGGAAGCCCTCATGCTAAAAATACTAAGGAAGACAAAGAAGGAAGAAATTGAACTAGCACAAAGAAGAAAATGTTTTGAACTTTTGAAGTCTCAAGGTAAATGTTGTAGAATTGTGGTGGATAGTGGAAGCACTAATAATTTGGTATATACAGAGATGGTGGAAAAGTTAAGTCTGCAAAAACTCAAACGTCCAAGAACCTACAAGGTATCATAACTACAAAAAGAGCATCAAGTAATGGTAAATGATCAATGTTTAATTAATTTTCATATTGAGACTTATCAAGATGAAATCTTGTGTGATATAGTGCCTATGGATGCTTGTCACATTTTACTTGGAGTACTATGGCAATATGATAGGAAATCTATTCATGATGGTGAGAAGAACACTTATACCATCACCAAGGGTGGGAAGAAGTTGAGGAAATTTTTAAATTAAATAAAGGATGAAAAGGTATATTTTTCTATTACTCCTAAGTTTGCAAGGAAGGGAGAAAAAGCATAAAAGGAAGAAGAAACTCCTATAAAATCTCAAAACATACTTGAGGAATATGCTTAAATCATGCTATGTGAATTAGTAGGTCTTCCTCAAATGGGGGGCATTAGTCATCATATAGATCTAATTCTTCGAGCAATTTTACCTATTAAGGCTGCATATAGGATGATCCTAGAGGAAAGTGAAGAATTAAAAAGACAAGTTCAGGAGTTATTAGACAAGCGGTTGATTAGAGTAAGCATGAGTCCATGAGATGCTCTGTCATGTCCCCTCTTTAGTGACATGTCATTTTTCAGCAGATTTGCCTATCATGGACTCTTGTAGGCAGATGCTTTTGGTGAGAGAGTCATTCTGATGATTATTTGGGGATTGGATGGTCTTATTTGCTCTTGTAGAGATGGTGTTTATCATATTTTTATTATAATGTGTTATGTGGGGCCAAAATGTTATAATTTTGAGTTGAGTTGCACTTTTTATTTTATAAAGTTACTTTTTATATAAAGTGCATTATAAAGGGATTTTATAAGAATATTTTATGGATACTTCTAGAAGTTCTAGTGGCTTCTTAGAAAAGTGAATAAATAGAGTGCTTGGCCTCTCATTTGGACAATCCCATGACTTGAGTTTACACTACTTTTCTCTTTGAGCATTTGTGGCGCCATCTTGGTCTGCAGATTGTCATTTGATCTTTAGGAATGGAGTTTCTTAAGGATTTGCATAACTGAGGAGGTGAAATATCTTTTGAAAGGTTGCACTTTGGAAGTGGTATTCAGCCATTTCAAGTTGAGCTTATTTGGAGTCCTCAGACTTATCTGAGGGTTTGAGTTTTGGTTTCTGAGGACTATTCATTTTCAGCCATGGAATTGATTGCAGGACATCTTTAGAAGGCTTAATTTGTGGTGGAGGAAAGATTTATAGTTGCTGGTTCGTTTTGCTACATTTTTCAGAATTTCAAGATACGGTTTTGGAACCACATTTTCGCTCATATCTTCCTCATTACTCAGCATATCGTTCTGGGTATTTTTGCATCGGATTTCTATCGTTGAGGAGATAAAGATAGGTGCATTTTGGAGTCCCAAAATGCCATGATTTATTTTTAAGAAATTTTCAAAACTCCTAGGCATTTTCAAAAATTGGCAAGGAAGTACATTTTCAGATTTGGGGTGAGTTTGGCTTGGGTGTTGGCATCTTCAGCATTGGTAAAAATTATTGCAGCCATCTACAATCAGGTTCCTCACTTCTCATTTGGCATTTGGCATATTTTCTGAGAAATGTATGTTTTCAGCTGAGTACAAAATATAGCTTCAGCACTTTACTATTTTACATTGTACTTGTCTTTGTTTGCCATTTGGCATTATTGGTATCAAAGGAAGGCTAGGATTTTGCAAGTGAAAGGGCATTGTAATTTTTAGTCTATCTATATTGCAAACCTAGGGTTTGATGATCATATTATTGGCTGAAATATGTATGGCATTGTTGCAAATTGTTGATATATGAATGACATATGGTTTTGAGCAATTTCCTACATCATTGATATTGTTTTAGATGGTATTTGGTTGCTATCTATTATTCTGAAATTTTGGGACAGCGAATTCATATATTGCAAAATAATTTTCTATCTACATTTTGAGTTACATTTTTGAGGGGTTTTTAGTGGCCTATTGGTAAGGGTCATTACATGCTCTAGTAGTGTTAGCACCAAAAGGGAGCAGAGAATGGCAAATGTGCACACATCCTCAGGCCATAAATAAAATCACCATCAAATATTAGTTTCCATTGCAACAAATAGATGACCTAATGGATTGTTTGAGTGGGGCAAGGTATTTCACGAAGATTGATTTGAAAAGTGGTTAGATTTGAATAAGGGAAGGTGATGAACGAAAATTGGCATTCAAGACCAAAGATGGGTTGTACGAATGGTTGGTCATGTCCTTTGGGCTAACCAATGCACCAAGAACATTTATGAGGTTGATGAATGAAGTGCTTAATCCATATCTCGGTAATTTTGTCATCATCTATCTTGATGATATTTTATATTTAATAAAACAAAATAGGATCCTATGAAACACATGCAATTGGTTTTACAAAAGTTAAAGGAAAGAAAAGTAGCTAATTAACTTAAAGAAATGTAGTTTTATGAAGGAGTTGGTATATTCAGGTTTTTTAATTTCCTAAGGACTAAAAATGGAGCTTGAAAAGGTTAAAGCCATTGTACAGTGGTCATCACCTAAAGGCTCATTTGAAGCAAAGAGCTTCCATGGCTTAGCTAGTTTCTGTAGGAAATTTATAAGAAATATCAGCAGTATTTGTGGCCCTATTATTGAAACTATGAAAGGAAAGAGGACTGATTTTTAATGAGCAGCAGCAGCCAAAGGAGTTTTCAGCTTCTCAAGGAAAAGGTGACAGCACAATCTTTGTTGACCTTACCGAACATTAACAAGGTCTTTCAAATAGATTGTTGCACAAGCAACCCAGCCATTGGAGGAATTCTAAGCCAAGAGGGAAGACCCATTGCCTACTTTGGCGGAATGTTAAATGAAGCCAAAAAGAAATATTCAGTTTATGATCAAGAATTCTATTCTATTATTCAGGCACTAAAGAAATGGAGAATGTATTTTCTGCCTAAAAGGTTTATCCTATACATTGATCATCATGCTCTATAGTTCATTAACAACCAACACAAGCTCAATCAAAGGCACATGAAGTTGGTCGTGTTTTTACAAAGTTATTCTTTTGTCTTAAAACATAAGAGTGGGAAGACTAATTAAATAGTAGATGCCTTGAGTAGAAGAAATTTCTTGTTGACTAAAATGAAAATGGAATTTACTGAGTTTGAAGCAATCAAAGATCTGTATGAGGAAGATGCAGATCTCAAAGAGGCTTGGGCTGCATGTAAACACCTAATAAATCAAGATAAAACCCCATGGTTGGAGTATTTTGTTCAGGAATGTCTTCTTTTCAAGGGAAAATGTTTGTGCATACCCCGAGGATCCATAGGAGAAAATTTAATAAGAGAAAAATATAGTGGGGGCTTGGCTGGTCATTTTGTTCTAGAACTCTTGACACAAATAAAAGAAAATTATTTTGGCCTAGAATGCTAAATTTGAGGTATACAAGCTCCTTTATACCATAATTGATGACTCCATATTGTGATTTTTTTTGATACCATGATATCACAGTCCATGAGTTTTGTATACCTTAAACACTAGACAATATTTATATTTTTAAAACGTTGGTCCTTTAGTTAATTTTTTTTAATGCTCATGATCAATGTATACTTGTGGATGTGATTAAAATAGCTTCTATTGGATTAGTTTATTGTGTCTTTATTTATTGAAGGGTGCAAGGTAATAGTTTTAAGTTGTTCATGGTTTTTTAAATTATTCCAAGATTGGCTGAGTTTTGAGTGTTGAGTCTGACCTCGGGTCAAAAATCAGCTTGTTGAGTCTGAGCCAAGTTTGAGTCTTGTGACTGTGATCTACATACCTTGCGAGGATTTAGTCAAATGCGGAGTGTACTTTCTTTCAAAGATTACACAGATTATTAGTGTATTTTATGCTATGCTAATTTCAGTTTATTCTCCCTAATTCATTTACTTATAGTGAATGAAATCCAAAATTTTGGTTTCTTCTTGTGAATAATTATATTTTTGGCTTGAATTCTTCTAGCTTCTCAACAAATTTAGATGATTTGGAATTTGAGGCTGGTCTAAATATAGTTTTTCTTGTGATTATGATCATTTCATGTTTCAGGTTTCTTTTATACATATATTTGAACCTATTACATGAATGAGAGCACCTTGCTATTGCAGATAACCATAAAAAGCTGTAAATTTATTTCCAAAGAACATGTTTCTCTCTTGTGTGTTTTCAATTATCCAGTGTGATTTGGTTTATACTTTTATTAAACTACCAAATTTTGGGGGTCTCTTGTATGCTGAAATTTGTTGATTTAAAGATTCTTGAAGAAGTACTTCTAGAATCTCTAGGGAAATCGGAGTCCTTGGCACATATAATGTTCTCGGGGTGTCCATAATAAAGCCTTTGTTTCAATTTGCATTCCATCTTCTTTCCAATTGCAGATTCAAGGTGGTAAACTTAGACAAATAACAAAAATTAGAGATGTGGGAAAAGGAGAAAGCCATTGAGAGTGGGAAGGAAAGAAAGGAATCATAAAAGATAGATAGGGAATATATTTTCTACAAAGAAAGGAGTAGAGAGAGAGGGAATTGGGATGTGACGAGAAGCGGGAACAAGCAATGGGATTTGGAAATTATTGAAGGGAAAAATCAGGGAAAGGGAAAGAGCTCATTGCACATAGTGGGCAGATAAAGAAAGAAATCTATATTACAGATCGTTTGTCTGTGATAATAATGTTTTTAAGATAAAAAAGTATTGTCATTTTTATAGTAAATTTATCTCCTTTGAAAAAATTGTTTCTTTTGAATAAAGGCAAAGGTTAGCAAGCCGATCAATGACCTTGTGGCATTGCACAATTCAATAAACATTTTGTTGAATCGCCTTTCAAATTTTCTAGCTTCCTTAATGATACCTTGAAGTGTTCAATTATTCATTTTCCCAATCATGATTCTCGTAATGATCTATGTGGAGTCTCTCCACAATTTTGTTTTTCTATTTTTCTGATAGCCATTCTTAACCCATGGTCAGATCATTAGCCTCCAAACCACTGTTTGTAGTGTCTACAATAAGGTTTGTAGTACAAAGCTATTATAGTCCCGTAAGATAAAATAAAAAAGTTTTAGGACCCTAAAACTTTTGGGTTATTTTTAGATGCAACATCAAAATGGATTTTGTAGCAAATCTTATGAGGAGCTTGAATTTAATTATCTAGTTCTCATCATGCTATTGAGAAGAGAAAGACAGTAAAAAGTTGCTCTAACCTTAGGCAGGTTCCACAAATATCTTACTCACTCAGGTTAGCTTCTCATTTTAATCTTACTCTACAATAAAATTGTCTCAACATGATCCCTTTCTGTATCTTTCTAGAGTTTAAATGAAACTATACTGATTATTCTGAAACATTTCTTTCTAGACCCAGTAGGATATCATAGTACAAGATAAAAACTATTTATCATGAGAATATGAAACAAATAGGACAAGGAAAAGAGGAGATTAAAAGAAGCCAAGAGGAGGGAGCAACCCGTGGGGGATTAAATTCCTTCACGAAATTTCGCTACAGGCAATTTTTGTACCTGCAGTAAAATACTAAATGTGAAACCTTGTCATCCACTTCCATACATATGGTATACCTAGTAGGGGCCCAGGAACCTTTCCTTATCAGATGCTTTTTAATCAGAACTTCACCATTTGTATCCAGCCAAAGAAAGGCCTCTGCTTTCAGCCATGTTTTTAAGAACTGCACTTTCTTTTGAACATCATTAGGGTGATAAAATAACTCCTATAAGCTTTTGGCATTTAACCACCGAAGAACATTCTCTAGTCCCTTTTGACACCATCCAATAGAATGCTCCTCCATAGATTATGGTATTCAAAATCAAGAAGAATTCTATTCATGCCTTATCTGGTCTTAGTCTCCTCCCCTTGGAGTAGTCCAAAGTACTGTTTCCTTACAATAACACCTTGTGGTACAATTTCCACGCAGTAATCCTTACATTTGTAGTCCTCCTTGGAAAATGCTTCATCCTTAACTGGGATGAGGGTTACCTCTGGGGAATTCCTAATGCTTCACCCTTGTGATCATCACCTCGATGCAATGAGTGCTTAAGTGAAACATTCATGCTTATGAGAGATGG